>JALPQI010000790.1:0-176684 GCA_025490895.1 Thaumatotibia leucotreta
ACTGGTGTTTAGGGGTGGAGCTAACGGGGGGAGGGGGGTGTAAAGGTCCTTATTTTTATTTTTTCGTAAATAACTCGTAAACCGTGGCTTATAGCAAAAAACGTTCTAGTACATAAGTAATCTACATAAAATTCTCTACAAAAAAGTTATACGCATGTTTCCTCTGGGATCAATGTGTCATGAGATAAGAAAGCAAGAAGACGGACACTAAACAAATAAACACAGTTGTTTAAGTAGGTATGGCACATACAGAATGCTCGCGACAATTTCAAAAGATTTTAATGCTCAATTCCTGACCATATTTAGAGTCTTTAATGTAACATAAAATTTCATGGATTCGGCTTGGTTTCAGAGATAATCAACCTTATTTTCGAAATAAGTTTTTCGACGTAACTCGTCATAAAACGCATGTTTCCTCTGGGATCAATGTGTCATGAGATAAGAAAGCAAGAAGACGGACACTAAACAAATAAACACAGTTGTTTAAGTAGGTATGGCACATACAGAATGCTCGCGACAATTTCAAAAGATTTTAATGCTCAATTCCTGACCATATTTAGAGTCTTTAATGTAACATAAAATTTCATGGATTCGGCTTGGTTTCAGAGATAATCAACCTTATTTTCGAAATAAGTTTTTCGACGTAACTCGTCATAAAACTTCTTTTTGATTACAATGCTACCACAATGTGTTTTTATATTACCACACCTTTTGCATGGCAATCAAAAAATGGGAATAAGTTTGAGGAAATAACCTGTCCGTAAAAAAAAATGAAAATAAATAATTTTAACAAATTGTTGTTGTGATAAAAATTACTAGAAATGTCAAAAAGTATACAAAAAGTCTAAAATAAAAGAGAAAAAAAAATTTTTTTTTGGTGGTATTTGACATTAGGTCTCATAATCATTTTTGTTTATTTTGGTATCTAGAATGCATACTTAAAATCTTTTGGAATGCTCGCGCCCGGGCGCGCCCTGTATAATTAATTATTTGTAAAAATAAAATTCCTAATTTTCTTCTAAACCTACAATATTCTCATAATCATCGTCAAAAGATTTTAACTATGCATTCTAGACATCAAAACAAACTAAAATTATTATGAGACCTAATGTCAAATACCACCAAAAAAAATTTTTTTTTTCTCTTTTTTTTAGACTTTTTGCATACTTTTAACATTTCCAGTACTTTTTATCATAACAACAATTTGTAAAATTATTTATATTAATATTTTTTTTAGGGACACGGTTATTTCGTCAAGTTTATTCCCATTTTTTAATTGCCAGGTAAAAAGTGTGGTAATATTAAAACACATTGTGGTAGCATTGTAATCAAAAAGAAGTTTTATGACGAGTTACGTCGAAAAACTTATTTCGAAAAAAAGGTTTATTATCTCTGAAACCAAGCCGAATCCATGAAATTTTATATAACATTAAAGACTCCAAATAAGGTCAGGAATTGAGCATTAAAATCTTTTGGAATTGTCGCGAGCGTTCTGTATGTACCATACCTACTTAATCAAATGTGTTTATTTCTTTAGTGTCCATCTTCTTGCTTTCTTATCTCATGACACATTGATCCCAGAGGAAATATGCGTATAGCTTTTTTGTAGAAAATTTTATATAGATTACTTATGTACTAGAACATTTTTTGCTATAAGCCACGGTTTACGAGTTATTTACAAAACATTAAAAATAAGGACCTTTACACCCCTCTTCCCCCGTTAGCACCACCCCTAATCACCAGTACTTTTAGTATGTGGTTTAAAACACCATTCCCTACAACTATGCCAAAATTCGCTAATACACGAGTTATTTCCCCCGACAGGCAACTTTTGGTCTTCGTTAGGTGGGCTATGTAATAAACAGTACTATTTGCAATATATACATTTACTGACTGGGAAAAAACGACGAATCTAGAAATCACATTACATTATACAAATTCACACAAGAAAAAAAACGATATTTACTACACATTGAGTTTTCCGCAGTACCGTCGAATGCTGCAACTTTGCCAACCTGCTACAATTTTGCCCATTTTACAAAAACCCACTTTTCTACCAAACTATTACATATTCTTTTCTTCTATAAATAGTAAAATTTGTAGAATTTATCTGGCAACCCATTTCAACATATTTTTTCCTGGCAGCACACCTACTTTTAAACTCAGTCGGTGTTAATGCTTAGAAAGCAACCAAGTGTTTTTTCGATGTGTTCAAAACTTTTATTATAAGTGCGAAAATATCTGTTATAGCCACTTGTGGAGTACTCATATGGTAAGTAAATATGCTCTTTGCGATGTTTTATGAAGTTTTTCATGTAAATAAACTCTTTTAAGGCCAGAGTGACGACGGGCAATGTTGGGAAAGGTTTCTTAGAATGTACATGTCCCAAAATTGCCTGGTCTAGGGTTGACACTATATTTATTTTATAAAAAAAATATGAAAAAAATAATAGTTTTATTAATTAAGTCTTTAGCTACTATTAACTATTTGTTATTTCAACCCTTACAATACTGAAATTTAGCAAATTAATAAAAGAAATGCAATTTTTTTAAGTAGTAAAATTATTGGTGTCTATTTTGTTTGGCACAACCCTAGCTACGCTTGGAACAATGTATGGAAATGCTGTAAAACACGTCACAACTATGCCTATGTCGTAAAAAAAATACTTGCGTAGTATTTAGTGTATTCTACTGGCACCTTGGCTTAGATATGACTGCTATAAAATTAAAAAGGGTTTCCATTTTTAAATTCTCCATATATTACCACAGATAATCCACTAGACGAAGTTGCAGCTTTTGGCTACAACTTTGACTGTAACTTTAAATGTTTCTAGAAGCTAAACTATTAGTATTTGGCATACTTTGAACCCTGATACTAATGTATTTTGAACTAGATTAGCTTAGCAATGTAAGAAAGAGTACAGATAACACATACTTTAAGAGTTACTTGAAAAAAACATGAATTTCCGTGCAAAGTTGTAGCAGTTGACGGTAATTCAACAATAGATTTAAAGATGTGAACGTAATTAACGGGTTTTAATAGCAAAACAAGAAAATACTTGTGGTTTAATACTTAAAAAGCATTATGCTAGAAATTACTACGTCGTGCACAATCAGAATTAGCAGTAATCTCATACCTAGCTTTAGTGATGATGTGAAGCTTCCGAAGATAGACATAGCAAAGTTTACCGGAAACTATCAAGATTGGACGTCCTTCTTCAGTGTGTTTTCATCATTAATCCACAAATAAACAGAGTTCAAAAGAGCAACATTCATAATAGCAAAGCAAAAGCAATCCGAGAGATATTAGGTATGGACTTGGACAACTATGGAGTGCCTAACTAAGATGAAAGTACAAGGTATTATTAACCCTAGTTCTTTGGACACGCTGATTGAAATACCATGAAATATGTACCTAACAAATTAGTCGAAATATGTAACCAATTCTTCAAAACATATGACCATCTTCCTTGGTTTCATTTTATGCACAGACCGATTATGCATAATCGTGCAAATATTTATGACGAACGATTTACGAGCTACGTCCGAACCTACAATTTTGTGCACTTATTATTTATGAGCATATTGTTTACAAGAAAGCACTTAATTTTATTCTAATTTGTGCTAAATAAAAACGTTCAACTCTTCAAGAGTAAGTATCACTCAATAAATAGAAGGTTTGTCACCACAAATATACGAAATCGAGAACTTACGTGTGCTACTACTCCCACCAAAATACATCGCCATCTTCAACGCTGTCTTGCGACTGACTGATGCAGCCGCCCTAAGGTATTTGCTACTTTTACGTGTTGGCTAGTGTCTGCAGATTTGATCGGTACAGGTTTGAGCTCGAAAATACAATTTACTTGGTGACAGGATTTTTGCAAAGTCATTTGCAGGATTATATCAAACCGGTCGGAAAGGGGTAAGGTTTGACAACGTCATAATATTGTAACGCCGCGCAAGAGGTTTGACGCATACAATTCTGTCTTACCGAATCAAAACTATTCAAAACTTTTATTTACCACTCACAACTTTTTTTTAATAGCGCGTAATTGTGTATTGGCTATAATTTTAAGGTGCGCGGACATATTTATGGAGAGGGGATAGCAGTCAGTGTCAATGGGGCTGGGGCCATTATTTAAAGGCATTTTTGTACGTAAAGCTTCGTCTATATAATTTTCCGTCGCTGCATTAACTATGTTTTTGGCAAAAGGAAAGTTTATATGGTGTACAAGATGTACGATAACTGATTTTTGATGCCTGTGGATCCAATGTGAAATGAAGTAGTGGACTATGTACTAACCACCTTTGTCTATGACAAAGATATTCAAATTTTAATATTGAATTTAGTAAAAAAATAACTATTATTAATAAGTGTCTTTTGCCACCATTGTTTATTTTGTAAATTTTTATTGGTAAACGAATTCGTCTGTAATCCATTATTCATGTTGTGTAGGTTTTTAAATAAAATTCTAATAATATAGTTGGTGACCGTTGCGCTTTTTTGTGTCGCTGCGTACTCTCACCTGTATCCACCCCTATCAATTTTATTACGCAGTACTTTCTCATTGTGTTCTACCCTATTCTTTTAGATTCTTCAGCCCTATGAAACGTCAGCAGCGGGCAGGTAAGGTTGACAGTAGACTGCAGTATCTACTAATGTTATGCTCCATACCAAATTGGAAAAAATACATAAGGTATGAACTTTTATTATTTCGTCTATTTTTCAAACAATGATATATTGAAACTAAAGCAACTTAGATCTAAAACAGATCCTTCTGACATTGTATCGAGGATGCTAGCAGGGTTTCCTCACTGTATCGCAATGCTGATACATTGTGCGAGTAAGTCTGCGGCTATTACGTCTTTAGTTTCGTCCTCTAGACGTGTAAATATATGCACCGAACTAAACAAACTTAGATCCAAATCCGATTCCTTGTACTGCTGCTGCTGTTGAGACGTTGGTGGTATTTCGTCGCTGTATCGCAATGCTGATCTGCCGGGCGAGGAATTGCCAGTTATTCGGTTTTGAGTTTCACCAACTAGGTTTTTCACGATTACAGTAACCATTATTGGGCTGCTGGGGCCCTATGATCCTAAAATTTCTGGCCTAAAATGTACAAGTACAATTTAGTATAATTATTTACCGAACTGTAAGTCTGTCACAGGTGAAGACAGTGTTTTACTTTTCAGTTTCATTATGAGAGTATTATTTAAAAAATATATGTTTCATTATCGTTTACACTTCGTTTCCAACACTACACTTTAAATCATGTAGTTATTTCGGGAACATCCATAAGTTGAGTAGTTAAGTATGTACAAGTCGCCATCAGATATATCGTAGCGTCCGTAGCAATCAAAAATATCTGAACATGCCTTTATTGCCATAGCGATAGATGATGGCTATATGATGGCGTCTGTACTGAAACGCAAAAACACTGTTTACGATTATTGAAAATCCGAATTCGATGTGCCGAAGCTCTAACTTAGCTCCATGGACTTGTAACTATACCAATTCATGACTAGAATTTAAAAAAAATAGGCACTTTCCATAGCATTTGACGTCTTGTAACACATATCATGTAACACGGTCGCAGATATTTTTTACGTTAATAAATATCAATAAACAAAGAATCATAAAAGACAAATAAAACTAATAATATAACATTAAAACGAAACCTACCTATAAAATTGTACATTTCGATGCAAGTGCAAATTTTTTTTTCCGACGAGGGTGAAAGTTGTAGCCCGGGTGAAACGAGGGCGACAATCACCAGAATAAAAAAGTAATTTTTACATGTGTATCGAACGTTTTTTTTTCACAACAAGTGCCTTAAAAAGAGTAATTAACGCAAGCGAAGCGTATGCAAAGTTTACTTTTGCGCACTAGTTAAGAAAAAACAAATAATTTTAACTAAAAACCTATGTGAACTCAAGGTCAAGGTTAATGGTTTTAAGAGTTTTATGTTAGTAATAAAAATTGTGTTCTAAAAGTGCGTAGTTATGGAATAATGCAAGTTTTTAGGTTTGATTACGTAGTTTGTTTTTGGATTCTACTCGTACAGACGAATAATCCTAATGTACCTTTACATACTAAGCTACTTTTTGACAGATCTACAGCAGACTCAACTGAACTACCTATAGCCTTGCCTATTAAACCTACGTAACGTAGGTAATCGAACCAAGCGATATATTTGTAGTATCTTATGTAATCGTTATTTAAGAGAGGTCAAAAAAGGTGTATGGCGTTGGTAACTATTTCAGGCGAAGCCGAAAATGGTTATTAAAGACGCCACGAGCATTTTTTGACCCAGTTAAACAATGTTGCATAATACAATCTTTTTTCTATGACCATACACTTATTTTAAAATTAAATTGTAAACTTAAGAAATATTCTTAGTCAAACACAATTTTATTAATAATAATAATGAAGGTCGTGTGGGAGACGGCATAATTAAAACAGAAAGTTCCTCTTTGGTTTACTATTCATCAGAAATGACAATTAAAATTAGGTTGGCAACCATATCTTTCATTACGTCTTGTACAGTCGAAGACAAAATAAGGGGTATACAAAAACGTTCAAAAATATGTCCCAGTGCACTCTAAGTCTGTGTAATAAGAACGTCGTACATATTTATGAACGGATTCTTTCGATACTTATTTTTGCACTTGACTGTATACACGAGGTGTCTTAAAATAAAGGGTTACAAGGTCAAAGTCAAAGTCAAAATATTCTTTATTCAATTAGGCCCAGCAACGAGCGCTTTTGAATCGTTAAACTAAATAGCGAATGAGAGAAAAAAAAAACTACCTCCGGTTCTAACCCTACACCACTGCCTGAGAAGAATCCGGCAAGAAACTCAGCGGGACTTTCTTTTTTCAAATAATAGTTTTATAACATCTTACGGCTAACATGCATTAATTAAAAACGAAACATAAATTTGATTTAATATAAATACAAATATAGTACATTAACTAGAGATGAAGTCTCTAATAGTCAGAACAATTATATAAATTTAATGAATTTTGAGAAATATATAGATGTAAAGATATATGTAAGATAGGTGTATTCACGACCCTGTAAATGACAAACAAAAGTACGGGAGTAGAAATAATCTAACGTTTTAGATAGCATATTATTTTAAAGAAAATTGACGTTTGCCTCTTTTTTCATAGTTGTTGAATTAAACCGCGAAATAATGCAGCGCCCATGTGGATAAAGTGCGTGTAAAGTGTACCTGTACCTACCTATTAATGAAATTAAGTAAATCATAAGGTACTCTCATCATCATCATCATCTCAGCCATAAGACGTCCACTGCTGAACATAGGCCTCCCATCTGGACCTCCACATGTACCGGTTAGATGCGACCTGCATCCAGCGTGTCCTGGCGACCTTCATAAGGTCGTCTGTCCATCTTGTGGGTGGACGTCCTACGCTGCGTTTGCCTAGCCGTGGTCTCCACTAGAGCACTTTTCGACCCCATCGACCATCTGCTCTGCGTGCAATGTGGCCTGCCCATTGCCACTTCAGCTTACTAATCCGGAGGGCTATGTCAGTAACTTTAGTTCGCCTACGGATCTCCTCATTTCTGATTCGATCACGCAGAGAAACTCCGAGCATAGCCCTCTCCATAGCTCTTTGAGCGACTCTGAGTTTAGAGATGAGGCCGATGGTGAAGGACCACGTTTCGGCGCCGTAAGTCATCACTGGTAACACACATTGGTTGTAGACTTTCGTCTTAAGGCACTGAGGTATGTCGGACGAAAAGACATCGCGTAGTTTCCCGAACGCTGCCCAACCGAGTTGGATTCGGCGGTTGACCTCTTTCTCGAAGTTGGACCTACCTAATTGGACTACTTGTCCTAGGTAGATGTAGGTACGAGTCAACAACTCGGTACATTTTCAACAGAAACCGGGGTGGGCACAACATTGGCATTTGACATAACTTTCGTTTTATCCATGTTCATTTTCAAGCCCACCCGTTGAGAAACTCGGTTAAGGTCATTGAGCATTTTGCTGAGTTCCTCCATCGACTCTGCCATGACTACGATATCGTCGGCAAACTGAAGGTGAGTGATGTTTTCGCCGTTCACATTGATGCCAAGTCCTTGCCATTCCAGGAGCTTAAAGGCATCTTCCATTGTGGCAGTAAACAGTTTCGGAGATATAACATCTCCCTGCCTTACGCCTCTTCGCAACGGAATAGCCTTCGTAGTCTGCTCCTGTACTCGGACCGACATTGTGGCGTTGTTATACAAACACTTCAACACTTCGATGTACCGATAGTCAATGTGGCATCGCTGAAGAGACTCAAGCACTGCCCATATTTCTACCAAATCGAAGGCTTTTTCATAGTCCACAAACGCTAAGCATAATGGCAAGTTATACTCCTCGGTCTTCTGTATAACTTGTCGCAGCGTATGTATGTGGTCTATGGTACTATAGCCTTTTCGGAATCCAGCTTGTTTGGGAGGCTGGAAGTCATCAAGTCTGTATTCGAGACGGTTCGTGATGACCCTTGAAAACAGTTTATAAACATGACTCAGAAGCGTGATGGGCTGATGGGTCTATAGTTCTTCAAAAGGCTGTTATCACCTTTTTTGAAAAACAGCACCACCTCGCCTCGGTTCCATGCTTCAGGCGTTTTGCCCTCGGACAAGACGGAATTAAAGAGCTTCTGGAGGACTTTAAGAACCGGTGTTCCACCCGCTCTCAGAAGCTCTGAAGTGATTCCGTCATCGCCCGGCGCCTTGTTGTTTTTAAGCTGCTTCAGGGCCATCCTAATCTCGTACAGACTGATGTCCGGGATATCCTCGGTGTAGTGTCGGGGCAGCTTGGCTCTTGGATCTCCTACCAAACTGTCAACGGGCTTTGCGACCGAAGTATATAACTGTCCATAGAACCTCTCGATCTCACCTAAAACCTCTGCTTTTGTTGACGCTATGCTGCCATCTCCCCGTTTCAGCTTTGTCAGCTGGCTTTGCATAGACTTGTCCTTTGCGAATACTTTGGAACCTTGGTTTCGCTCGATTGTCTCTTTAACACGGTTAGTATTAAAGAGACGCACGTCATGTCGCAAGGACTTAGATATGCGTCTATTGAGCTGCCTATATGACTCCGCGTCATCCGAAGATTGCAGCTGTAGCGAGCGTCGTTCAGCCATGAGGTTTAAAGTTTGAACGGTCAGTTTTTGAGGTGTATCTTTACGGCGCGGTCTAAAACATTAGACCCTACCATATGGACGTTTGTACTAGCCCGTCGTTGATCTCGTCCACGGATGCCAAGTCCTCAAGGCAAGCAAAGCGGTTAGAGAGCTCAAGTTGAAAGCTTTCGGGGTTTTGGATATGGGCTCGAGTGGGACGGAGCGTAGACTTCATCAGGCTGGACCTTTCAAGTTTAACATTGATATTCAGTGAGCCCCTGACGATTCGATGATCGCTACCGGTTTTCACCCTGTTGATCACAGACACATCACTGAATATACGTTTCCTGTCGGTCATGATGAAGTCTATCTCATTTCTCGTGGAACCATCGGGACTCAACCAGGTCCATTTCCTTTGAGGCGGCTTCTGGAAGAAAAAGTTCATCATAAAGAGTCCCTCTTTCTCCAAAAAGTCGGCCAGCCTCTGTGCCCTATGGTTCCGTGGTCCATAGCCGAATTGCCCCACTCTCAACTCATCACCGCTTTTCTTGCCCAACTTTGCACTGAAGTCCCCCATAACAACAGTGAAGTAGGTTTTAGAAGTATGTACAGCCTTACTTATGTCCTCATACATAACCTCTACTTCATCACGGAGGGGTTACCTACGCCTTTTCGAAAGTCCCTTTGCCGAAAGTTGTTTAATCGAAGACACATCATCGAATGTACGATTAATCGAAAGCATGTTTAATCGAAACACGTTTCATCGAAATATCATTCACCGACGGTGCATTTTGTCGAATTCATGAAACATCGAATATTCATTTTATCGAAAAAAACGGGCAAGAGCATATCGGGCCATGCTCAGTGTAGGGTTCCGTAGTTATTCAAAAACGGCTGAGCCGATTATGTTCGGAATAATTGAATTTTAAATAATTTTATATGGCTACCATTTCTGATTTTTTTCATATTTTTTGGACACATGGATCTAAAGTTAGAGAGTTTTTTATTTAGGAGCGGTTATCTCCGAAAATATTGACTTAAGGAAAAAAAATCTTTTGGGACCTATTCAACGATACCCCATACTATAGATAGAATTACAGAATTTTTTTATAAAATAATAAAAAAAAAATATCTATTTTATTCTATCACTTTGTCGGCGTAATTAATATGTATTCCTGTACCAAATTGCAAATGATTAGAAGTACTAACGGCCACTGAGCTATGCTGAGGACAGACAGACGGACATGGCGAAACGATAAGGGTTCCTCGTTTACTACGGAACAGTAAAAGTGGTAAATGGGTTATCAACTTATCACTATCAGTATTTTTTTTATTATTTTATATTTTTTAATTTACAAAACTGTACAATTTATATACATAGATTACATCTAACTAATCTAATGAACCTAACCTATATCTTAGGTTGCTGAGATCGTGAAACGTCTGGTTGACGTAACTAAAGACAGAAGAACTGGCGACTTCCTCGCACAACTCATCAGTATTGCGATATAGCGAGGAAATGCTGCCTCGGTAGAATTTATTCTAGGGGATCTAAAAATTTTTTTTCTATATTTTAATATAGAAAAAAAATTTTTGATCCCCTTGTAGTAAAGTGGGGATGTTTTTATTAATTTTTTCTGTAATTCTATCTATAGTATGGGGTATCGTTGAATAGGTCCCAAAACATTTTTTTCCTTATGTCAATATTTTCGGAGATATCCGCTCCTAAATAAAAAACTCTCTAACTTTAGATCCATGTGTCCAAAAAATATGAAAAAAATCAGAAATAGTAGGCATATAAAATTCTTTAAAATAAAACTATTCCGAACATAATCAGCTTAGCCGTTTTTGAATAACTACGGAACCCTACACTGAGCATGGCCCGATATGCTCTTGCCCGGTTTTTTCGATAAAATGAATATTCGACATAATGCACAATGAGTGAATGATATTTCGATGAAACGTGTTTCGATTAAACATGCTTTCGATTAATCGTACATTCGATGATGTGTCTTCGATTAAACAACTTTCGGCAAAGCGACTTTCGAAATGGCGTAGGTAACCCGCTCGACACACTTTCGATGGTTATTATGTTGTTTACGAGGGACCTGTGGACGAGAAACCCGACACCACCTTGGGACTGTTGGTCGCCCTCCCGGTGGTAGAGCAAGTTACCGGACTTCAGGGTTACAGTGTCCTCCCCTTCTCTACGGACTTCGCATAGCCCAACTATGTCCCCGTGTAACTAGCTCAGTTCCTCTTCCAGCTCGTAAATCTTTTCGTCAGTCCTCATAGTGCGGATATTGTGTGTTACCAGGGCCAATCGTCGTGGGGGTGGGTAGCCGGATAGGTGCCGGTGATTTTTAGCACCCCTTGCCCTGTTTCTCTGGCCGCTACCGTAGCCAGGAAGAGCAGAACTGCCGGGCACTAGGGGCCTAGGTTGTATTTTGTTCATTTCATGGGGGGGTGGCCATACGCGCCACGCTTGGCAGGCGGGTTGGCGCGCCATAAGGTACTCTGAGTACTCATAATAATGCGTTAAGAAACAAGAGAAACCAGTAAGAAAGAATATTGAAGTTCGATTCGGCAAAACTGACTTACCCGATATGAAAGATTTTAAAAATAAGCCGGCGGCCCAGAGCACCAGCACATTGAAGAAGTGCGCGCAATAATGTACGAGTGCTGAGCAAACATAGTTCCCTACATTTACGCAGTCCGCGTCTCCGATATTAAAACGTATTTTCGTTTTAGATTAAGAGGCTAATAAAAAATCCCCGTTTATACTCCTTAATTAAGTACTCGATTACAGTTGCACCCATCGGATATTTCTGATCACGTCTTTGATTGCTTGGGTATAACTCAACACTTGTAATCTCAAACAGCAGCCATTATATTTATTTTAAGTATTTATTAACACCAGACCGTATGTTTTTTTTGTCTAAACAGGTAATTTCACTTTCAGTTAGTTGCTCTCACTTGGAGCGTTTTCACTGGTGTCTTTTTATTACAGATTTGTATCCGTCGTGCTCACTGATATGATATTATGGTTCAATTGTGACTGACTAACAAAATGAGTACTCAGCCCAGTTTAGGTCCAGGTACATGGCCATCCTAATGTGTTTTTTTTACAGGTAACTTGTGCAAATGAGACACCATCCTCTAGTTAGTTGCTCTCACTCGGACCGTTTTCACTAGTCTCTTTTTATTACAGAATTGTATCCGTCGTGCTTACTGATATGGTTTAATTTTAATTGACTAACAAAAATGAGTACTCACTTCAGTTTCGGTACAGCTCCGTGCGGTCGTGTAATATGGTATAAGCAGTCAAATACGTCTGTTTCGTCTCATAATCGTGTATGTACCCGTCGAAGACAGATAGAGATGCAGGCAGCGAAAGCAAAAACTAAGCTACAAATTTTAGAATTCGTGTGGAATCTAAATCGATTAGGGCTTCATCGATTTGGTTTCTATCCGATTAAAATATATATTCTAATATCTTCATAATTATTAGTAAAAAATTAAAGAAAAAAAAACCTTTTTAAAAACAAGCTTTTATTATTTGTTTATTAAATGAACTAAAAAGTAAAAAATAAATTAACTCTAAAAAGAAATATAACACTTTGTAACTTGATTGTAACCTTTAACGACCAATAAGCGTCTTCGTCTAGGACAAAATAATTCCATATTGTACAAATTTATTTAATTTGAACACTAAAACTTTTCACCATACCTAATTATTCAATCTCGTCCCCCCTCTTTATCATAGTCCCCATTTATAAATGAAAGCGTGTTACATTGTGATAGCTTGAGGAAAATGTTGTGTTGTATTAAATGTATTACATTTTCCCATATTCAGTTCAAGACCTATTTCTCTAAACTTAGCAGCTAAGGAGGTCAAGTCACTCAGAACAGACTCTGCCTCGCCCCCGAGGCTACCGTCGTCCAGGTACCACATGTTGAGTTTACTGTCAAGTGTCGAGATAATAGGTTGGATTGTAAGGCTAAAAAAGGCGGAACCGAGTGGATCACCCTGTTGACAACCTATTGCAGACAATATGTTGTGCTTCGAGTATCATCACTTTCACTTTCAATCTAAAGGGCTGCTGTAACATTGCCGGACATAGGAATAGAATCCTTCTCACTTAACAAAGCATCGCGACCGACGGAGTTGAAGGCATTTTTAATATCAATCTTAACCATTACAAGCTATTTGTTGCTTAGCCAGAAAATATTACTTATTATTTAATTTCCAACATAATTCTTCAACAATTGTTTGAACACAGCTATCACATCAATTATAAAAAAAAAATCTTTGAACTAATATCACTGAACCATTATTAATATTTAACTTAAATAACTAAACGTTATCATTACTATGGCACGGTACAAAATAAAATTGTTATTATTTATTTAAATAAAAATTAATTAATTTAAATTAACTCTAAAAAGAAATATAACACTTTGTAACTTGATTGTAACCTTTAACGACCAATAAGCGTCTTCGTCTAGGACAAAATAATTCCATATTGTACAAATTTATTTAATTTGAACACTAAAACTTTTCACCATACCTAATTATTCAATCTCGTCCCCCCTCTTTATCATTATCTTTATCGCGACCGACGGTGTTGAAGGCATTTTTAATATCAATCTTAACCATTACAAGCTATTTGTTGCTTAGCCAGAAAATATTACTTATTATTTAATTTCCAACATAATTCTTCAACAATTGTTTGAACACAGCTATCACATCAATTATAAAAAAAAAATCTTTGAACTAATATCACTGAAAAAGAAAGAAATTGTCATACGTCACCACGGGTACAGGTCTACATATAACTTTGATGTCTCTAGACAGTAGTTCTTGAATTTACACGTATCGATTTTGTAGCCACTGGAAATCGTTTGTAAAATTATGTAAAAGCGACGTATGAGTTCTTCATCTATTTTAGTTATTTCGGCTGATATTTCATAGTTTTGGAAAAATTTTCGAGCCACATTACCATTATTAGTATTGCCAAAACCTGGTTTTGGTTGATCTATTATTAGGGAAAGTTTTTCCTTAAACTCAGCCTGGATCCTTTTTTTATTTTGATCCACTTTTGGTTTGTGCATTTTTTTACACTCCAAGATCGTATCTCTAATTTATATGCCACGTGTAACAAAGCTTCGAAAAGTCGGATCCAAGCATGTAAAACCGATATACCAAATGCTAAATATTCTTTTCTCAGAGGTTTCTGTAGTACTTTATTCAAGTCATTAAATTCACCAGAATTAGCTTCGCATAAAAAACATTTTAAAGTAGATTTAGTATCTGACAATGCGTTACAGACCTTTCCATCTACCATTGTGAAATAAAGTTTGTGTTGAATTGAATATATTTTATCTTTTAGTTGAACTTTTGTTGTTATTAAACTACGTTTTTGATGTTCTATCTGATCTCTAACTGTTTTTGAATGATCCGTTGTCTCTTTTTTATATTGTAGTTTTATAGGTCTGCAGAAGCGAGGCGAAGAGGGTCGCGGATTGTTCCAAATAACTGTGCTTTTGTCTTCTTCATCCATTGTTAATCGTACAGGAACCAAAGAAGCAAGAAACATGTATTTATCGTCACATTCTTCAGTAATAAATTTTTGCATGTATTGCGTGCGACTTGAAGAGCCATCAAAGCCCCATTTGTAGTGCATGGTAAATTGGCATTGTGGATTGAATGATGTGATAACATCCTCTTGAACTTGTAACAGACGAGAAGTTGTGTGATCCAATAAGGACTGCAATGGCACTTCTGCTTCTATGTCTGTACATGTAACATTATCAGGGTAGCATTGGTTTTTTTCCTTCTTTACCATTTTATAGGATGGGAACACATCAGGGGCATAATTTCTTATTATATTGTATTGTTTCTTTGATAGTTGAGCTTCCATCATCAAAGACAAAGCTTGTACAGGTGTCACTAGGTGTTTGTTTTCATTATCATTTTCCAAAATTTCCTTTGGTGTTATTACCTGCTGTACATGTTTGGCTTCTAATAACTTCCGCTCCTCCCTTAGTTTCATTTGTGCAGCATACGTTAACACGTCAGCGGAATAACTGCTGCGTAAAACTGCTGTTTTTCTGCGTTTTGAGTCATCACTGGATTCCACAAAATCTTTTTGAGGCCTCCCTCCTTTTTGTTGTTCTGGTTTTGAAAAATACAGTTTAAATCGGCATTCACCGCTGAGCCATGTTTTCTCTTTTTCTAAGAATGTTTTTTTATAGCTGTTATACTTGGCCCACTTTATATTGAATTGAGTCTTAAAATTACGTGCCTCTACGATGATTTTGTGTTTGAGATGATCAGGACAGTTGGTTTTAAGCGTTAAAAATTTATAAAGGTCTTCAATTTTGTTTTTCATTGTGTTGTATTTACTTTTAAATATCGTGTTGCACAATTCTCGTCGTTGAAGTAAAATTGAATCGCTTTTCTCATCTGAAACCGTCAAAATGAATAGAAGTAACCGTAGGGTAAAATATTACGCACTAAATAATTGTTATACTACAAAAAAGTTAACTTTTCGCTACAGAAAAAACGCCTGATCAAATAGTCAGAGCAAAAAATTTCGTCCGTTTTCGAAAAATGGACAACATCTTTTGCTTTCGAATGAAGAATAAAAATACCACTTTTTTAGCTATCGTGCCTAAAAAGTATCAAAAGATTTTGTCCATTATCGGAATTATGATCATTTTTATTAAATTACAATATAAGTTACTATTATCCAAATATCACAAACACAAAAGTGTTCTTAGAATATAAAATACGTAAAACGTAATCAACATACCTTGCTCAAGACGAGACATTGCGGATTTTGTGTTATTATTACTGCTATAACTTGAAACAAGTCTATTTAATAATCGATGCTAATTACCACTGAACGTGACACATGAAATCATAGACCTTTGACGTAATGCAACTACGTAATGACAACTGATAATGAGGGTATTTTGCTGCAATGAGGTAGAATACTTCCCTGGTCATACTATATTTCAATTTCAGCACAAAATACCCACAATTTCTAAGTTGAGTTTTGAGCACAGCAATGTATGGGCGGGTTCCAGTGTGCGTCCTCGCTTTTTGCCATCGATATGTACTGATTTAAATATCAATAATGTTGAAATTATGTAGGTAATCACTTGTTAGTTATTTGTAACGTTTCTCATTCTATCCATTTCTTTTAATGCATCAACATTACAAGGTTTCTTCGACGTCAACTTGGAGCAGTCAAGTTCTTCGATTTGAAGACCTGCTAAAGACCTAACTCGGTTTAAAGCTACATAAGCTTGACCAGCAGCGAACAATTTGGAGCCTAGATAAATAACAGCATGATCTACAGTAGTTCCCTGCATTTTATGCACAGTTGAAGCCCAAGACAAGACAATCGGGAGCATTCTTCTTTCAGCTGTGCCGTGATTAAATTTAGCAGAAAATTGAACTGATTTAGGGTGTATTATGTGAATGCCATCGTTACCCAAGTCTACGCGAACCGATGGTACACCGCTATCGTATAGTTGAGCACGTCTGTAATACGGCCATATGATTTCAGTGATGTGACCTATTGCTCCATTCACAAGTCCCTTATCAACGTCAACGTTAAACCTCAACATAACCAACAAATATTTCTAGTTCTTTTGGAAGACCTTCTGGTTTGTTAATGCCCGTGTGTATTATTTTATTGATATCAATCTGATCATTCCTTTTTGATCCATCAATTAATTGATCTTGTGCTATTATTTTAAACATTTGTGTATTCTTCTTCCGAAAATGTTCGAGAACGGCTGAATTATGTTTATTGACCTGCTGATTCGTTGGGTAAATACGTAGGGCTTTTTCAATCGAGAACTCTCCAGAGCTATTTGAAGATACTTTCTGCGTAAGATCAGAAAATAAAGGTCCATCCCCCCAGAGGTCCGTTGTAGAGGGATACAACAATACAACAGGGTTCGCCCTGGTACCCTGAGGCGCAACGTTAGCGGCAAGACATGTTTATACACCCTCATACCATTCAGCCCTCGGCACGTGCTCACCTTGGCATTGGGTCATCCATCCAATCAATCATATATAATTAATATGAGACGAAAGCAAGAGACTCGTCAAGACGAATCAAACGAGACCAAACTCGATGGGGTTGCGTCGTTTAATTACGGAGTTCCTACGGCCACCTTCCGGCTCCACATCAGACCCTGGTTACCATATAGTATCAAAGTACTCGTCAAGACTAATCCAATGAGCCCAAACTCGATGGGGTTGCGTCGTTTAATTACGGAGTTCCTATGGCCACCTTCCGGCTCCATCATCAGACCCTGGTTACCATATAGTATCAAATTACTTGTCAAGATGAATCTAATGAGCTCAAACTCGATAGGGTTGCATCATTTAATTACGGAGTTCCTAAGGCCACCTTCCAGCTCCATCATCAGATCAGCTCTATGTCACAATAACATTGCATTGTCATCCGATTTATACATGCATTCTAAATTTCAGCTCCATCGGAAACCGGGAAGTGGATCAAATTTAAGTTGCAAGATTTGATTACAGAACGACAGACAACGGGACAGGTGAAACTAAATAAAAGCTTGTAATAATAATAATAAAATAAAAATGAGACAGTTTATGTCGACACGGTGATTCCTTGTACTAAGTATAAGACCACTACAAATGGACTTGATCCATTGATTTAGAATATATAAGTGGATCCCCAAACAGCTCAAAAAAATGGCCCCAAAAAATGGGCTGCAGAAGTAAATATTGCGGTCCTTTTGCTTCGCTATTCAGTTCTGACAGTTGACATTTGGTCACCTTACGGTATAGCTTCATTATTCCTTAAACTTAAAAAGTTTCTACTATTTTGCGGTTTTGTTCGCAAATTTGACACTTATTTTATTGCTCATTTCACAAAGTTTTTTATTCTTTGAGTTTTTTTTATTATAGTTTATTGTAAGTGAGCGTTATTAGCTTCAACTGAAACATGATAGAAATGACTTTTAGTGCCACTTTTCTTGGTTTTTTTGTTTGGCTCTGTGCGTCCATTTATTATTTAATGTCATTGACTTGATCGATAAATAGTCGGCCTTAGAAAAAGTGGAACTCGATGAGGAACAGAATTACCGAATATCTGCCCGTCTACGACCATGGTATGAGTACGGGCGCCAAGCTTAGGTTTGGATGACGCAGGACTATCGATGATGGTAGAATAAATGGAAGGGGGGATTAACTACCGAACAGTGAGGATGGTTCATTCTGGTGGAGACACGAAAGAAGCGCACGCTTAGCTAGCTCTGCGCCCAATACACCGCGTTTCTAATTGTGAATCCGGACGCATCTAAGTGATCGTTTATTATTTTTGTATGGGTGCAACTGTAATCGAGTGCTTAATACACACTCTGCGCCACGATTACTACGACAAATAAATAAAAAGTATGGGATGGGATATTAATGGAATATTAATATTAATGTGTTTCAAATAATTTGTATATTTGTCAAATAAACGTTAAAGGACAGTAAATATTTTATTTAACAGGCCGTAACCTAAGCACGTACGAAAAAAATGTTAGTGAAATATTCATTAAAAATAATAAGTACTTAGACGGACTATAATCAAATTTTCTACACACTAGTGCACTTCACCCGCACAATATTAAAAGAAATTTGCAAGCGGCTCCATAGTAAAAAATCCAATAAATAAATACATTAATGTCAAAAAGTTTTCGGGTATAAAGTTCGTGTTTAAGATGTATAAAGTGACTAAAAAAGAAACAGTCCTTTGATTTTAAGACAAAAAAATACTAATTTAAAAATATTCACATTTGAGTGACTGCCCTAAAATGAAAAAAATAATTATACATTTTTTAACAAGCTGATCACAATTATTTTTTAATTAAAATTGTACTTGTTTTTTTAATACTTAAGTAACGCAGAACATGTACTTAAACCGTTATAAAAAAATCAATTCAGAATAGCTCAAGGGCAGATATTGTTCCCTTATTTATTGAGAGACGGCCTTTGAATTACTTACATTTAACTTAAAATTGCATTTACCTCAATTGGCTTTGTTTTGTAGGTACATTGTAATGATTTGTACATAATGCTTATGAGTACAACTTGAAACAATCTTGTGATATGAATTCGTACACAATCCCGAAATTCATAATATGGAAAAACCAAGTAACCAATATTTTAGAATTATTTCGATGACACTAAACAGGGAATCAGCGTAGTGAGCTAACATAGACCTAAACAAACATACGTATTTGCGGTCCGCCTTACGATTCCAGTGAGAAATGACATACCTACCGTACCAGCTATTCTTAAAATCTGTTTGTTAAATCAGTAAATTGACCATTTTCAAAAACGTCACTATATCGATATTGTACTATTCAATTCTTGCCGCTTTCCTTTCATCCATCAATCCTTTGAAATAGTATCAAGCTAATAAAAGCTACTTAATAAAAATATTTAACCTTAATTATATTTATTGTCAAATCAAAAATAACAATTAATAATAAGAATAAAGAGAATAATATAAATTAAGTTATTTATTCATATATTATAATCAAATAAAATAATATTATAAATTAAACTTAAACTTATTCTAAATAAAATACATTAGCACCCCTTAGCTAAGCTCGCTCCGTGCCTCCCCAATCATCAAATCTCCATAATCAAATTAATATAAAAGTCGCAAATATTAGATTACAAATTATTTAATATTCATTAAATTTCCTATATACAGGGTGTAAGTCTAATACGGGCGAAGCTCTTAACGGGTGTTAGTTTACGACATAATAAGTACATTCAAATAACTTTTACTTAGAATTAGAGCAACAAAATTTTCCATACAAAATAATTCGGCGCGCAATATAGAGCAACATACGCGAGTTAAAAGACTCGATGACAGCTAATTTCAAAAGCAGATGACATAACTGCCATATCAACAATAACAAATGTTCGTACCTACATTGCTGCTCCGATAATCTTAAAAAAATTCTGTGGGGTCATAATTGAGAGTATCTTTAAAAAAAACCTTGTAATCCATGATTACATTAATGAATCCCATGCCTGGTTTAATTGATCGCCCATATTAGATTTACACACTGTATTATAATACCTATTAAATTTTCTGAGAATCTCCCGGACTGTAAAAAAAGCCTTGTCTACGTATCAAAAAGCTTTTTCTGCCCTCCGGCCAGCAAACCGCATATTACCGACCGCTGCACGAAACTAAGTTGAGCAGAAAAATAGTATACACATCTCGGTCGTTAAATGGGAAAGCCTTGGATCACATGTTTGTCAGCCTCGGCATCGCCTCGGCTTACAATTACCTCGCCTTGGCATGTATTACAATAGGTCATATTTCCAAATAGACTGAATTGTAACAACTATTTATTATTTCTAAATAATGTATTACACGACTTGCTAGAAGTAGTCGATTTGGAAGCCCGACAAACTATGTGATTCCAGCACGACGGATGCCCAGTCCACTTCGCCTTAGATGTTCGTAATTGGCTGAACTAATATTGCATAATTTGTGCTGAAAACTACGGTACACATTTTGAAAATCTAATTCATTAAATTACTTATTTTATTTTTTTATTTTTATTTTTATATATTTGGAGAACCAACGGCTAAAAAAAACAATAATAAAATTTAAACTGGAAACAGGAAGCCAATTATAGGAACTCACAGATAGTTCCACGATAACAAAAAAAACAGGTAATACTCACGAACTCACAGGTCCGCACTTCTATACCAAACTCAAGATACAAATTAAAGTAAATTAACTAAAAGTACAATTGCAACAATGCAAAACAGGAACAACAACAAAAAATCAGTTACATAAATAACAAAAACTTTAAAGGAAAACGGTAAACGCTCACTCAAAATACCGCTCAACTAATTTACGCCGCACGTAATTCACTTTACTATTGAATATATCAATATCTAAATGTTTCGACAATTCATTAAGATTTCGACTGGCACGTGTTAGAAAACTATTTTGCCTGTATTTGGAAGATGTATTTTTTATTGATATTGGGGGATGGTACCTTTTGAGACGAACGGGTGTATTAAAGTGTAACTTACTCAGCAATTCAGAACAATCGGTTAATCCACTAGTAATGTTTAACAAATAGGTAATGTCGGCTATTTCACGGCGCTTATGTAATGGGACTAGATGATGTTTCTTACATATATTGACATAATTGGAGATACTGTATGGATGATTCAATTTAAAACATAGAAAACAAATTTTTGTTGTATACGTTCAATTCTATTAATATATGTGTTATAGCAGGGGTTCCAGACCTGGGAAGCGTATTCTAGTTTACTCCTAACATATGAGCAATATTAGTACTTTGAGAGTCTTGGCTTGAATAAAGTGGATAGAATTCCGCATTATAAAACCCAGCGCCTTATATGCACTACTGATAGCATTATTAATATGGTTATCGAAAAGTAGCTTGGAATCATGTACAACACCCAAGTCTTTCATGAATTGAACTTTCTGAAGGGGTTGACCTTTCAATAGATATGCAGAATGAATCAATTTTCGTTGGCGTGAAAAGGTCATTGTAAAACATTTAGAGGGATTTAGATCTAATTTATTAGAATGGCAGTACTCTTCAAGACGGCTTAAATCTGATTGTAATAATTTGGCATCATCATTGGATTTTATCTTTAGGTAAACCTTCATGTCATCAGCAAAACACAGAAGTTTGGAATGCCTGAGACATTTTTCAATATCGTTGATAAAAATGTTGAACAACAAAGGCCCCAGTAAGGAACCTTGTGGAATACCACTCGGTACAGACACCCACCCTGATATGTAGTTGTTGACAACAACGGCCTGTGTTCTATTATCTATGTAGGATGAAAACCACCTCAGCAAATCACCATTAATCCCTATATTGCATAGTTTTGCTAAAAGTAGTCTGTGGTCAATTCTGTCAAAACATTTACTGTAATCAGTGTAGATTACATCAACTTGGAATCCTGTGTCCATCGCTTCCGTAACATATTCATTCAAGAGAATTAAATTTGATACTGTGGATCTACGCTGCAGAAAACCATACTGATTCGGACTAAAAGACTGTTTCAGAGTACTATAGACCTGACCAAATACAACTTTTTCAAGTACTTTCGATAATATACATAGTTTAGAGATAGGTCTGTAATTATTAATATCCGTTTTAGGCCCCTTTTTGTGCACTGGAGTTATAAAAGCCGATTTCCATATAGAGGGAATGGAACACTCAGAAAATGAACGTCGAAAAAGTAATACAATCGGCTTCACCAAGGTCTTCGCACACCTAATCAAAAACTGAGCTGGAAGCTGGTCAGGCCCGGCAGATTTAGAAGGGTCCAGTTTGAGTAGCAAATTGGTTACAACCTCTGGGTCAACTTCAATAGTGTTTAGGTTAGCTGTTGAATCAATATCAGAATGCGGGTGATTATTTGATGTGTTGTCAGATGTAGAAAACGTAGACGAAAAGTAGTCAGAAAAAGCGTTGTATATGTCAGGCCCTGTATTAACCAGTTTATTATTATATTTTAAACTACTAGGTAGACCTTGGGATGCTGTGCGAGACTTAACAAATGACCAGAATTGCTTCGGATTGCTAGTGATGTTATTTTCAGCCCGACGTATAAACTCAGTGAAACAGTGTTGTTCTAATTTACGAGTCCTGTCCTTGAGGACATTGTAAGAATTAAGGTCGGAAATGTTTTTATAAATTTTATATTTTTTAAAATATTTATATTTTTCCTTAAGCGCCTTTTTTAGAGGAAGCGAATACCAAGCTGGATAATTATCTTTTATTATCTTCCTATTAGGTATAAATTTGTCACGGAATCTTTTGAATGTAGTATAAAAGAAATCAAGTGATTGGTCGAGTGATCGGGACGAAAACTCTTTTTCCCAATTGATAGATGATATCTCATTATTTATAGAATCATAGTCGCCTTTGTTGAATAGGTATTTAACTAACGGAGCCGACTGTAGAGGAGTTGTAATAATGTACTTTATTTTAATAATAAGAGGCTCGTGATACGGGTCAATAGGCACTAACGGGCTCATGCAATGGCTAACGTCTACAAAATCATTAGATAAAACTAAATCTAGTATCTTGCCAAAGCGATTCAAGACTCCATTATACTGGTTAAGGTTAAGAGAAAAGAGCTCGTCGATATGACTACATTCAACGTCGCTTACATAATTAGATGGAGCCATTACGGAATCTTGAGCTATCCAAACGATTCCACTCAAATTGAAGTCACCAATAATCAAATATTTATCATCGGGAGAATTTAACATAATATTATTTAAATTATTTAAAAAGTTATTTAATTGCTCAGAAAAACTGAAACCGTTATTTTGTTTACACAAGTAAAGTACACATAAATGGATTTTTACTAACCTTTTCCTGTTATCTTTAAATGTTAGAGTAACCCACATATCCTCAGCAGACGACTGGAAGTGGGGCTGCGGGGTTACTGCGAGCTCACGGCGAGTGGCGATAATCACGCCGCCTCCGCGGGTTTGGCCTGTTAAACTTACGTCCCGATCCCGCCGCCACACGACATACCGGTCATCAAATAATTCTGAATCAAGTATACCGTCTACCAACCACGTCTCAGTTAACACAATTATATCATAAGCAGCTAAGTTTAGGTTACGATAAAAAGTAAAGGTTTTGGAACGCAGCCCCCTAACGTTCTGGTAATAAATAGAAGGATAGTTATCAATTTTACTATTAGCCATTTAAAATGTAGATTAAAAACCATGTAGATACCGAGTAACTGTAGCAATGCATTCAACCAAATAACAGCGATAAATTAAAATGTGCATAATAACTTAAAATTATATTATGCGAGAGTGGCGAGAGTAACTTATAAACCATCATAGAACATGTGCCATTAGTATGAAAGAGAAAACAAATAAGCGAATACTTTAAGCAGTGCATTGAAAAGAGACGAGCAATAGTGAGCGAGCGTGCCGTAAGTTCCTGGAAACAATTGCGAGCGATAAGGTCGAGCGCCAAACAAAAGGCCCACGCGCAGGTGTGCAGATCAGCGATCCTCAAACTTTTATAAACATTTCGAGACAAACCAAAACATGCTATAGAGTCTTGTAGTAAATTGAGAAAAACTTATAATAATTTGTTTAAATCACGTTCATTAGCGATGATGTGCACTTTCGAATTATCGTCTTTCCGTACGTGAATTTTGAAGTATTTGACCCATATGTAAAGATAATTTTTCTGCTTAAGCGAAGTCTTCGTAAGAGTAAGCAGCTTTTTGTTTTCTGGCGTCAAGTGGTCATTAATGTATATCCTCTGGGTGCTTCCCTGAAAGCCAATTTCATTCGCCGTGATGGTTTTCTTAAGTCGTGCCGACGCTGCAAAGTCCTCTTTTACATATCTATTATTGAAATGGACTACAATCAATTTTTCACTAGAGTTATGTATAGGGACTCTGGATATATATAGTCGTAGTCAATGCGCGAAGCGACGCGGACGCATTGCTGAGTAATTATTAAATATTAATAATGATTTAGCGCGGCCCGGCCGCTGCTAACGATTTGTCACAATGGGCGAGCAACGTGAGCCCATTGTGAACGATTTCTTAGCCTTTCTGCAGCAGAAGCAGAAGCTGTTGCGGGATGGAGCGATGGACGGGGAGAAGGCTGTGCAGCTTAGTTCCTGGGCATCGACATTCACTGTCGATGACTACTGCACAGCGAAGCAGGTGCTGTGCCAATGCCTCGGGATTGCCGGCACATATGTTCCTCACCGGAGAGGAGATGAAACCGGAGAAAAGACCCTTGGGGATATCAAGAAAATCCTGAAGGAGTACGAAGACCAGCTTCCGGAGTTCGTGAAGATGGGAGCTAGCCTGCCATCTGACCCTCTGGATGACGTGGACGTTCGCAGTTTGTCGAAAGAAATCGTGGCTCTAAAGACAAGACTTGCCGATGTAATTTTAAAGTTTGACGCGGCCCAAGTAACGATTGCCGAGCTACGCGACGAAATCACTAGTTTGCGGAACAACGCTCCTACTCGGCAAGCGGCGTCAAATTTCAAGACCGTAGTCCGACCCGGCTCGTGTGCCAAGTCATGTTTGCGCGTTGCTGACACCGTAAAATGTGTCGCGCGTGCCGATCCGCCGCCCGCGCAGCCCCCGCGCGTGCGGCCGCCTCATGTTTCCTCGAAGCAACGTAAGCGAGCTTATGCCGACGTCGTTGCGGGACAGCAAGTCGCAGCTGGCCAGGTCAACACACCCTCTAAAGCGGGTGAATTACGGGCTCCCAATAGGGAAAAGACGTCCCGCACCTGTGTGGATAAGGAGGGCTTCACACTGGTGGAAAAGAAGAGTAAGGTGCGCAGGGCGCCTCGTAAGACTTTGTGTGGCACCGCCGAGCTAGTTAATTCTGGTCTTCGGGTCGCTACACCGGGTAAGGCGCTCTATGTGTCGCGCCTGCATTACTCCGCCGTGGCTGAAGACGTGGTGGAGTATGTCCGCCGGAAGACTGGCTTCGCGCTGAGGGTGCAGCAGCTGCGGTCGCGCCACTACGTGCACTTCAGCTCGTTTGTGGTGCGCGTCCCGCGCCCGCTGCAGGACACCATCGTGAGTGCAGACTTTTGGCCGAAGGGCGTTGTGTTTCGGCGGTTCCGGGGCAATCTGCCGAACCCTACGCCGGTTCAGATGACTCGACAGAGCCACGCTGTTGTGTCACCTAAATCTACTTAATGTTTTTTTATATGTACCTACCTTTATCTGTGTATCTTTATTTGTATCTCTTTTAATTTTAGTTTCATGACGCATTGGTGTAAACTGTAATGTCGTGTAAACTTTTGTTTCAATAAAATAAATAAAATAAATATATGATTAATTTGGCTCTTATCCACGGCAAAGCCCACTGCAGCACAAATACCACCCAGCGTTGAGAAGAGGTTTTCATTTTTTTTAAGCGGGACTCCCTTTATCTCAACATTGTTAAGACGCATCTGTTGCTCGATCCGTGAATTTTCCTCCTTCAATAATGTTATTTCGCTGCTTAGCACATGAACTTGAGTCTTCATGCCCTCGAGATCCTGGATTTTAGTCTCCGTTTCGGCCAAACGAACTGCATATTCATCCAATTTCGCGCTAGTGAAGTCACAGGAGTCCTTGACCTCCGATAGTTCCGCTCTAAGGATTCTTATGTCTTCTACCAATCCAGGAAGACACGAAAGGGATTCTTTCAATTCCTTGAGCTCGTTCATTACCGAGTCGAGATTTGCAGGTTTTGTCTGGGCTGGAAGTGCTGATTTTGTCTGAGCAGGGGGTGCAGGGGAAGGCTCTCTTCTGCACGCATGACATTTCCATTGAGACCTACGTTCAGCGCCAAGTTTTCCATATCCTGATTCAGAAATGCTAGCACAACAATATCCAATATCCATTTTGCAAGCCACACACTGAGCACCATCACTAATAACTTCCTTGCAAATAGCACACTGCATTTTGATATGATGATCAGATACGTTACTTATATTTGAGAACCACTGGAATTAGCGCGAAGCGAAATAGCGTAACTTGGTTCACGTGCGGTCGCTGTGAGTGCGCGAACCTGACTCGGCTGTCCCAAATCAAAACCTAGCAAGGGACATTTTTTGTCAAAATACGTTTTTTTAATGTATCTGCTCCAAATGTTGAGCTGCGTCTAATGCAAAAACACCTGTATTTCTATCTCAATTAGAACTTAGAACCAAAGTTACGAGACCCACACAAACCTAGCAAGAGCATTTCTCACATGCCACCAACATATAATAATAATAATAAATAATAAATTTCATTTATTTCGGGCAACAAGTCCCATATTGTGTTAGTAACAATTATACTTACATGTCTAGATTAGTTACAATTACTCAATACAATTAAACAAATGTCGCTAATAAAACAAAACAAAAAAGTAATAATAAAAACAAAGCAATAATTAAAAAATTAAAAATTACAATGAACCTGAAACAAAATAACACCAGCACTAAAAATTAAATTAAGTTAAATAAAAATTAAATTAAATTATAAAATAAAAATTATTTTAAATTGTAAAATGTCAAATTAAAATTAAATTAAATTAAATTATTAAACATAAAACAGGGCTGATGAAGTTTGTTCCAGCGTCTCATGAGTGGGCAGTCTATTCTATCAACAAATGCATTTAGGAGACTGTTGGTGCTATCCTGCAATCTATGCAATAGGGACGCCACTCTTTTACGCATAATAGCATAAAAGAAATCCGTATGGGCCTCAGCGAACATCCCAGATGCACTGCAGTATCGCGGCAGGCCCAGCAGTATCCTAAACGCATTATTATATTGAACACGCAGGGCGTTGTACGATCGCTGCGTGAAGCTGGTCCACAGGCTGCAAGTATAAAAAGTCTGACAATATGATTTAAATAACGTGACCTTGACGTCACTGCTGCACTTTGCAAACCTGCGTACCAGCATATTGCATCGAACTGCCAACGCCCTACGTTCCCGCTCTATATCGATACTGTCACAGAGGTCCTCGGTGAGCCAGTGACCCAGGTATTTAAACTGCTGCACTCTGTGCAGGACGGCACCATCCAGCACAACAGAAGGAACTTCCTCCATCTTCTTACTGCCCGTCCTGAAAACGAGTAGCTCGCTTTTCGCAGTGTTATACCTGAGTCCATGTCTCCTCGCATACTGCTCACATATCGAGACGAGCTTCCTCAGCGCACTGATAGAGGGAGCCAGCAGCACCATATCGTCAGCGTAGCTTATGTTGTTGAGACAAGTACCGCCAATGTGACATCCGACGTTGGCGCTGCTGAGTTCCCCAATCAGTCCGTCTATATATATATTAAATAGAGTCGGAGAAGTAACCCCCCCCTGCCTCACTCCACATTCCAGCGTGTAGTCATCCGAGTGTACGCCTGCCCATCGCACAGAGTTGATTTGGTTATTGTACCAGTATTTGAAGATCTCAATCAACTCTGCCGGGAGACTAGTCTCAGACGACACCTTGCTCCACAAGATGTCGTATGAGACCAGGTCAAAAGCTTTGGATAGATCTAGAAAACAGGCGTACACTGGACTATCCTGCGCTGTATAGTACTGGACCGTACTTTTAAGGCAAAATATGGCAGATTCCGTTGATACTCGCGGCTGGAAGCCAAACTGCGCATCTTTAGCCCTATAGTGGTTTCGAAGTTGCCCATCAAGAAGTCTGTCCAGCACCTTAGCAGTGATTGTTGCCAGTGAAATCGGCCTGTAATTGCTCAAGTCGGACACATCCCCCGTCTTATTTTTTACCAGAGGTACAACAACAGTTCGCATAAGTGCACTCGGTAGGTATGAGTGACTTACGCACAAGTTAAATAACAACGCAAGCACTCGCGGAAGATGCCTCCCCGCATACTGCAAGTGCTCGACGCTTAGTCCATCGTGTCCCGGCGATTTCCCGGTCTTCATGTTTTTAATGACAGAGGAAACGTCACTTACCGAGAAACGCACCGACACATTTGATGGACCCGCGCCGAGCACCGGCAGCACAGACAGACCTGATGAAGACTTCACCTGAAAATGTTGCTTGAAAACATTACAAATTTCAGTAGGCTCACACTTACCGGCAATGCTCACGGGCAGACTAGGCTTTGGATTAAGTTTGCCTGTTTCTTTCCAAAACTTGTTAAAATTTTTTGCTAAGTGATGTGTCGAGATGATATCCATTCTAATTTTTTGTTGATTAACCTGACACCATTTTAGCTTAGCTTTAAAATATTTTCGCGACTCAGACATTTGTTCATAAATGTGTCCACTAGCAGGCCTGTTAAATGCTATCCATTGTTGAAAATACAACCTCGCCCGTCCATGAGCATCCCTAACATATTTGTTCCAACCTGTCACGTGTTTAAAACGGCGTTTAGGACTTTTTAGTTCTTTAGTCAGAATAGCTGCCTCACTCAACGAAGAAATTATATTATTATATAAATTATCCAAATATTGTCTATGATCTAAATTACAACATAAATTATTACAGCAATTAATTAATATTTCAGGTAAATCTAAATTCATCAATCGCTCATTACATAATTCAGAATATTTATTAATTTGTTCGTGGGTTCGTTCGCCCCAAACAGTATTATTTACATTAAATTTAACATTACATTTTTTCTTCGGTACAATCGAATTTAAATTATATATAACTTGTAATGGGTAGTGGTCTGACCAATAGATATCATGATGCACCTTTACAGCTGAAACACCCTGCCACGCAGATTCTGTTACTAAGCAATGATCAAGCCAGCGCTGGCAATTACTATGTGCATCGCTTGTAAAGGTGTAAGTGTCCGAGTCAATTCCCAAAAACTCGAAATCTACACAACGAAGATTTTGCTCAGAACAAAAGCTTAGGAGCTCAGTGGCGTATAGTCCGCCTGGGTGTGCATTGAAGTCTCCTAAGACTATGGCTGATTCGATATCATGACTACTTATTATGGCACTTATCTCTCCCAAGCATTCTGTAAACTCCGCGAAGTTGTCCATTGTGTTCGTAGGCATATACACAGAAAACACCAACAGGCCGCGCTCGCCTAAGCATATTTTTATGGCCGTTATCCGCACACTCACACACGTTATCACCGAGACTATAGGGAAGACACTCTTACGCCAAAGTAATGCTACTCCTCCGTAAGGCCTACCCCGCAGCACTTCCACCGAAGTATCCACCGCAGACTTGCCCGTGTAGCCAAAGTCGTCACTTATTGTTCCCAATAGCCCAATATCATGAGGCATCAGCCAATGCTCTTGTAAGGCGATAATATCTGCTTTTGTACATATTGAGCGCACGCAGTCAATCGATCGCATTACTGATTTACAGTTAAAGCTAATTAATGACACTCCCTTATTGTTTGTACTTTCCATTAAAAGATCTGACCTCCGACCCTTTACTCCGCAAGTTTATAAACTTTCTAAATAAAATACCGTCAGGCCACAAGTTGTCGTCTAAAAACGTAGCTAATCTACTTCCGGGTACATACACTTTAAATGCATTGTATCCCTTATTCTTTTTTAATGTCACTGGCTCTAACGTGACTTGCATATTCGTTTTCTCAAAAATGTATGAGGAGACATCGCTCATAGACGCATCCTTGTGCACAAAGTTGACAAACAAAGGTATCATTATATCTGCCGCTCTAAATTTTTGTTGTGGTTCGGCAATCGCTTTTCCTTTTTTGCCTACATATCTGTTTTTATATTTATTACGTTGAATAGTTGTCCAGCCATCCGTTCCTTTATTCGACGCACTCGCCGTTTCCGTACAGGTCGCTGTAATTGTTGCATACGACATGGTGTTATTTACGCGCGATTCGGTTTGTTCAAGGTCGAGGTCATTGCCCGTTGCACCTGCACTAAGACTCGCTTGTAACATGTCGGTATGCGCGGAACACGACGACAATTGCTGGTCTACCCTCGAAATATTTAAAACGCCGGCTTCCGTACATTGAACCGGTCGTAGCTCGGGTGAAGGCTCGGTCTCGACATCGGGTAACTTAGGCATACTGCACAGGTGCGATGGAGATGGGTGATGTGTTCGCTCGCTCATGTAGCGGTCATCGCTCTCCGAGGTTACTGACCGGTTATCGGAATGGGTAATTATGCTCATCGGCCCACTGTCATATGATGATTGACATAAAAACGCACCCCGCTTTATGTTTACATTACTATTTGAACAGTTGTTAAAATGATGATAATTGTTAACTAGGGAAGCTGTTTTTAAATTTTCTAGATCTGTTCTTAAAATGCCCACCTGCTCAGTTGTAGCATAGCTTTCTTTAAATTGTTTTATTTCATTTTGCAAAACTATTATGTCCTTAAGGAGTCTCGTTACATCTACTTGATCAAAAGTGAGAGGGGGCAAACGGTGCAATTCCCTTGCCACAAAAATCGGTATTATGTCTGGATCCGTTCCTCTTAACAAACCAATAATATCATTGAGATTTCTGTGGTCCTTTCCTTCATTACGGCGAATTACCTTACGTTTTGCATTTGGAATCGAATCAAAAAGCAATCGTTTCGCTTCTTCTATTTCATCAGGCGAAAAAGCCGTTACACATATTTGAATGAGGCCCTTGGCCCCCATCACATCCATTTTATTCTGTATAAATGCAATCACTTCATTGATAACTATGTTACAGTTTTTACACTTCACTATTTTCGAGGTCATTGCCTCTCATTTATAAGTAACTACTTTAATGAGTCACACGTACGTACGGGGCGTCCGCACAACTAGCCGCGCGAAGCTGAACATATTCAAAATCCTAGTAAGTAACATTTTCTAGTCCAAAAACCTGGCAACTGCATGCTATACTAGGTTTTTGAGTTTGTAAATGGAACACACTAGATTTTAGAATATGGAAATTGTCCCTTACTAGGTTTTTGATTTTAAAAATTGCTGAAGGGTCGTACAAGGAATTCAAATATAACAATAAATAAAACCTATCAAGTCAGTAATGAGTGAAGTTTGCGTTCTAATGGTCGCCGCTCCCGCGCTCCCTGCCTGCGGTTTTTGTCACCGCCCCGCGGGTGTCGTAAGAGTCGACTGAGGAATTGAATTGATATTGACCATTTATTTATCGACGATCAAAGTATATACGTCATCAAAGTCGCCAAAATATTAATAATTTTAACTAAAAGTGTATGTGAACTCAAGGCTTAAGGTTTTAAGTTGGTGACGAGACCAAGATTGTGTTCTAAAAGTGCATGATTATGGAATTATGCAATTATTTAGGCTTTGTTTACAATTATTTAAGTTTCTACTGACGATTGGTATAGGGCGTTTTGGTTGTCAACCGACGAAGAACCGACCAAAATATTGTACTTTTTGATAATAAACAGAATTGGATCTTCGATAATTCATAACGTCACTATCATTACGTGCATTATTTGTCGGTATTGTCCGTTGTCTCTCTATGGAAGAACCCTGGACAGCTTATCAGAAGCTTCAAATTACGACGAAGGTATTGATAATCAAATAATATCAATACTTGTTGCTACTGTATTGTGTTTCTCATTTCTTTCTATTTCTTTCCACAACTCGACAACAAACGTGCCTATTTTGCGTGGTCCCGACGTTGGTCCAGTACTTTTTGGGGACTTCACATACACACTGGAATTTCTTCGCAAGTGTCTGCAGGTTTCCTCACGATGTTTTCCTTCACCGTAAAGACTTGTGAAATTTGAAAAACTTATTGCTGATTGAATGTTTATTGCCGTTTTTTTATTTTCGCTGGTAAGCCGATAGTCGCGTGTGTAGTACTGTTTATACACGTGATATTCGAATGGTATGCACATGCATACACTCGTAGCAGAAGATGATACCAAAATTTTCTCCTATCAGGATCGAAAGAGCTCGCGATTGTGAGTGGAAATCATATTAAAAGTTACAAAAACAAAAAACAAGTGCTAGACAACTTTTAAAAAAATGACTCGTTATGGCAATGACCCAACTGGGGGAAGCCTATGTCCAACAGTGGACATTTATCGGTTTAGAACGATGTTTTTGGGAAGTTTCAATGTGTAGTAAATTGTTAGCTAGTACTTTGCAGCGAAGCTCTGCAGGGAAGGACTGGTAGTCAGTAATTTCAAAATCATTTAAATCCCCTAGATTGCAATTAAATAGGGTGCTTTGCGGTCATTTGAAAAGTCGTCTTATTTGAAATTACCATAAAACACACCGTTATTTTTATCATATATTCAAGATTCATTCCCAAATTACCCGAACAGAATTTCTGTAGTTTGAAATTACCCCAAAGCACCATACTACAATTTTACCTTACCTTATTAAAATGGTAATCCTAATCCGGATTTCAAAGTTAGCATTTGCTTGATTTTATATTTGATATTTAAGAGTTTATTGCTTACAAGCAGTAAAATTTACCATTTTTGTACCACTTGCTAGGTTTCAGTTTTGTAATTGACATAACATTTCTATTATTTTTTTGTAATCAGTTGTTAATAAGGCACATAAAAGTTCTAAAAAGATACATATATTAAGTTTCAATAGTTTGTCTTATAAAGCAATTTATACCTCTTTATATAAAACAAAGTCTTGTGAGATAAAGGTCTATGCTACTATTTTTTTTAACAAAATGTTTATTTGCCTCTCCTGTAAAATTTCGCTAAATACACTTACTAGGCTTTGATCTGGGACAGCCGGACTGACTTGACTACTTGTTATAAAAATGCGTAACTGTTTCATTTTGTTGTTTATTTTACTGTAGGTACAGGTTAGCGTGATGGTTGTTACAACTAAGTCCTTTTCCAGTATGAAGTAAGTATGTTGTTGTTAAAAAAATAAGTGATATGATTTCCTTCGAATATTATCATGCCTAACAATTGCCCCTATTCCCTGTAGTCTTACCAGTTGGACTACTGGGAATTTCCCTCCCAATAAACTTACTAGTAAAACTATTGGGAATTTTGTGCCCAATATACTTACTAGTAAAAACAAAACCCCCAATAGTCCTACTCTTACATACCAGTCGAAATAGACTTCGGTTATTGTTAGACAACCTACAAAGTGTACTTGAATCTATAACCCAAGTGTAAGTGTACTTGAATATAAAACATTTGCTTGATAGACAATATCTCACATAATTATCAGACTACAAACGAGTGATAAAAGAATACGTGTAATTTATTTTTATTTTAGTGAAATGTGTGATGTAAATGTAATATAAAGGGGGCGAGGTGAGGTACTATTACTGAATGGATTCCAGTACTATAAGGTAAAGACTTATAAAGATACAGGAATTATATGGAGATGTGCTCTATATCGTAAAAGTAAATGTGTCGGGCCAGTTACCATTGTTAACAAAATGGTCAAAACAAAATATACATCGAATATGGCAACCCTGGCCATGTAAACATTAAAGCAAGAGCTCTGCTAATTAATTTATGAAAATGGTGTGAAATAAGTTGTTGAAGAAGAAACGCTGCAGCGGTACTTAGTGCACTAAAGTACTTACATAGGAATCACAGTTAAAAAATCCATTTACCGAGCACAGGACACTAAAAATCGTGGTGAGGAAAGCTTCATGGTCGTTATTTTGCTACTTTTTAAATCAAAATTATCCGTGGAAGCACAGTACGAACTTTCACGAGTCAAAACATAACGGGACTAATCACCACGAGTTCAGCTGATTCACAGATAAAATATAGGGAAGATTCCGTGTATTAAGACATACATGAACAAACTATTGTCATCCTTCACCCCATCTCAAGACGTATTCCATAAGGAAAAAGAGACAAATAAAGTAGCTCTACTTGGTCGTGAACTCCATCAACGACTCCATTTTCTTGAACAATGCTACCAACCTGACTAGATAAAATGTCATTACTATTAGTGATGTCCAGTCTTCAATCGTATACTTTTATCGTCAATAATAATATTTTTACCAAATTAGGTAGCTAATACAGTAGGAATAAACCTTATTTCCTACTCAAAATCATGATCTTCTTCGATCGTGATTTCAAAATCTACATTTTAGGATAAAAATAAAATCACAAAGTTAACGAAATATTTTCTTTAATTAAAATGTCATAATGAGGGTTTCCTAAAACGTATGCCACTAGTTGGCGCCACTTAGCCGTAAGGTCCCGCTAAGAAACACAATTATCTAGCCCCAAAGAAAGACTAATGTTTTTTTTTTTTTAAATAAAGTTTAAATTTTTTTATGTATTTTTTTAACTCATACAAAATATTTAAACCAGAAACTATAAACATAGAATTTAGACAAGTTTCTGGACCTGCTCCCGCCCTGGTGATTTCAGAAAACTCTCATTATAACATGTTTTATGGACTTATCATTCCTTAAAGCATACCTAACAATTTTGGTATGATGGCTTCTTTATAGTTAAATTAATCAGTCTACACAAGTATCACATGAGCGTCATTATTGAACTAAACTTAATTTACTTGCTGGTTGACATGACATTGGATGATTACCAAATATGGTGGGTAGTACGTCAGAATGTAATCACTTATGCGCGTACCCTTGCCTGAAACAACAGCTTAAAATTGTGCGGAGCATATTTTTGAATACTCTTTAGGGTACCAGTCGTCTGCCTTTTTGATATTTTTGACCCATAATAGCCTTTGTTCAGTGTCCAGTGGAAACCTGTTGGACATTAAAAACATCGATTCATTTTTGAGTTGACTATCAATACATTTATCGATATAACGATCGGTCTCTTAAGTACCACACTATGCGATACAAATGTTTGAATCCCACTATTTATAATTACATTACGAATGTAAATACAAATGGTTTAATCACAAAACTACACATATGTATCCGACAACAAATATTGAATAAGATTTTCAGTAACTTTTACCTTAATAAGGTTCGAAATCTTAAAATTCAAGTCAAAACTAAATTGCCGGTGAAACGTAATGTCTTTATTTTGTTCATTCAGGTAACCCTGGCGGTTTTTACACCCTGGAACCACACAAGTCATCACTTTTATCACATTCCGTGCACTTATCGAACAGAAATATACATGAAAAGCTTTATTTTAATCATTTTTACTATTTGCGGTTTAGGTGCACTAGTATACCCAAACAAAGATCGTTGACAGGCATTGCCGGCGTCACCCACAGATAAAATAGACTCGGTCTATCAATTTTATATGTCTATGAGCTGATTGGACTGTTTTGACATCTACGTCACTGAGCGACATTTCGGTTGCGTTCAGAAACAGGGGTAAGGGCCCTAGAGACTCTGCGACCGACTTGCGGTCACGATCGTCTGACATTTAGCGGCGGCAATTGAAACGAGGTTTCTGAACGGGACTGCAAATAGAGAAGACTGACGTCAAAAACGTGAAGATCGGCATGATTATGTTATGAAATTTAATTAAGAAATAGGAATATGCCATTCGACAATCAACTATCGTCGGCCTAAATCGCATACCTCGTAACTCCAATTTTTATGAAAATCATGATTTGACATTTTTAGATAGTACTATTCTGAACGCATCTAACGGCAAAACTCTTAAATACGAAAAATAAACCGTTTATGTTTAAAAAGCAAAATAGAAAACCTCGCAACTCCCGGCCGCCATTTTGTAAAAGAAATACCTCGTATCTCCCTCCCCGCCACTTCCGTCAGTACAGCTTGCTATGACGTTGTTGTAGGGCTTGCAATATCGGATCATTTTCAGTTCCGGAACTGATTTCCGATATGAAGTATAATATTCCGGAACCAGTTCCGGAACTAACGAAAATTTTGTAAAACTAGGTATTATTTAAATAAAACTTAAAATTTCAATACGATTTGTATACAAGATGCTCATGAGGAAACAGAAAATTTTTAACAGCATATTCCTGAGGCCTTAAGAAGCAAGATTTTTTGTGTATTTCGAATGCTGCACTACTTAAAAAAGTATTCTATATTTTTATAATAATTGTATATTATAATATTATTGTATTAATGAAACTTTGCAAAAAAATGCATTTTAATGTTTTAGGTAATAAAAATAAAAGATTGTTTGTCCTTTTGATGTTCGTCAATTAAGTGTGACTTTTGCCCTTGTTCCCCGTCCATTACCAAGTTACATAACCAGCACTGGTAGAGGACAAATTATTCCTACTCCAAAACCGGGTAATGTGTATAAAACCAACGTCGTGACGTTGGTTTTGTTCAAGGAAAATAAATTCCAGTAATGTAAAATGAATCATAATTCCTACTACAGTACCCGGTTTTGGAGTAGGAATTTGATTGCCTCGCACATAACCAACGTCAAAATGATGAACAAGCTGGTTTTCTAGCAGGAACTTAGCAAACTCATTAAAAAACCAACGGTTAGGGAGAAAATACCAAGATTTTGTTTACTCCTTTAGATTTCTGTGTGAGATATTCACGACCAAAGACTTACAATCAGTTTCTTCAATATACAGGGTGATCAGCCAAATGGGTTAGTATGGAGGTTTTGGAAACCATAACAGATATAGAATTCTTGTCTACCATTATTATTAAATCTAAAAACGAAGCCATGGTTTTTAAGAACAGATTTCGATATCTCGCAAAGTTTGTAACTTTGCCATACAAAGTCAAAGGGCCGGCAGTGGCACTGTAGTATTGAAAAATAAACCTTAATTTAATTGTTTAGAGACAATGCATCAGATATCATGTTTTTTAGTAACATTGACTATTTGAGAGCTACACAACCGACATCCAAATAAAAAGACGAAATTTTAATTTTTCTAAAAGTCTTGTTTTGATACCTGGGCCGAGTACACGTTTTTTTGTAAGTGTATAAAATGTATAAAATGCAGTTTTGTAAGTGTTTCCTAAGACAAGATTTCGCTACCTATCTGTTATGGTTCCCAAAACCTCCATGCTGACCCATTTGGATTGATCACCCTGTATAATTTGATAGGCATTATAATATAAGATATTATAATGCCTATCAAATTTTTTGATTAACCCTTTGAGCCCCAGCGTCATCATATGATGACGGAAGTACATAAGCACTTCAAATGCCTGGGGCTCGATGGGTTAATCCTTAACGAAAATCGTTGATAGAATAAAAAAGAAAGCCAGTGCAACATAATATTGTATTAATACTCGAGTTAAAACTATTCTAGGGCGGACCAAACAGTAAGATGCACATTCAATAACACATTTTTCAATATATTTAGAATATCTTGAGAGTGAATTTCATTAAAATCTTCTCTGGTATTGTCAGCATCCACAACGATTGCCCAGTCTTCTGGAACGGCATCAATATGATCACGACATAATCTAGCGTCCGGAGGCAAATAAAAGTTGAACTTACACAAAAGCATGGCTTTGTGTAAGTTCGGGGGCGAAATTAAATCGCGAGATGTGCAACCTCCAAAAATACACTGATTTACATTTCCGACTAGTCTTCTTAGCGGGCGTAAATCTTGGAATTCTGCCATTTCACGTTTCGTATTAATATATTATGTAGTTATAAATGTTATATTCATCAAAAGTCTATTCAGTTGTCAATACGAGGTGATACGAGGTGTCAAGTGACACTAGAAAAGTAACGAACACATTCAAAAAGTTTGGAGTTTGGTTTAAATAGACCTACTTACTGATGTCTGTTTTAATAAACCTACCTGGTTGGACGACCCAAGTACCGCTGGGAGGACACAGTGGAGGCAGATCAGCGACATCTTCAAGTCGGTAACTGGCAAGAAGTTGCGCATGATCGAGTCAGATGGCGTGCTCTCGTTTCGGAGGCCAAGACCCCCTTTGGGTCCCCCTAAGCCTAGTTAGTTAGTCATTTCTTTACAAATCTTTTATTACCTAAATTGAGATCGGAGTATCATAATGTTCAAACCGTTGGTCCACTAAAATATGTTTAAAAGAGTAGGAGGAACTCTGCCAATAAAAGTAAATTATCGTTTTCTTACGATTTTTAATAATCACAGCACTTAGTGTGTTCTGCAACAGATTTACAAAAACAATTAATATCACCTGGAGAGCCACCACCAGTGGTACGTAAAGAACAATAACAAAAAAGTATAAATATTACTAAACGGTATATTTAGTCACTACGCGTGACATGTATCGGAGAGCCTAGGTCTCCATTATCAAGCACTGAGCCCGCGTTATGCCAGGCGACACCCAAGCGCGGCCCGTACTCGCCTGTCTTGGACCCGGGCTCAGTGCTTGATAATGGATACCTAGGCTCTCCGATACATGTCGCGCGTAGTAACTAAATATACGTGAGTTTAACCGTTTAATTATATTTTAACGAAAGTTTAAATTGAAACAAAAAAAGTGTTAAATTTGCTGGCACACTAACACTATCTTCCTATACATATGGACATATTTTTTCCAGACAATGTCCCACATTTATCTTATTATGCTTTAATTGCAATACAGATCTGTTTATTCGATCATTATTCTCAATGACCGAGAGTGACCTCTTTTTGGCTGTGAAGTGTCTATTGGCACGCGAAATAAACACGCCATAAAATTTGGCGTCATCGAAAAAGACTTTCAGCAGATGGGGAATGGTTGGATATGATCTCCCAACATATCTTTTAAATTTCGAATTCCAGCCTTCAGCATGATTAGTGGTCCTGTATTGTTCCTTTTCACAATTCCACACATGTCGAAATTCAGATGGATTGATCCAGTTTGTACGCATGTATTTATTGAATTTTTTGATGTAAATGTTATTGGGACTTTCCTCCAGAATGTAAGTCCAACCATCATCAATTTTGTCTATTGGTATTATGGCGAGTCCCGCACAGAGGCTTACATGGCGATTGTTTACTTTTGATGTTTTCTTGATTCCAAATTTGACTGCTCTTCGTTTTAACGATTTATAAAAATGATAAAAGCAGCCTTTAAGTTCTACTTCAGGAAAAACTGATTTTATTGCATTTCTAGAGCCATTTTCAAACTCAAACGTACATTTTGCTGGGTTCCATTCTGGTATTTCGGCTTTTATAAGTTGAAATAATTTTTCATATGTATGTTGCTTTTTATTAGTAAGCAAAGCATACACCAGAGGTACAGTGTTGGCTATTTGATCAGTGCTGGATAAATCGCCGTGAATAACGTAAAGCTGCTTAAATGGTGGACAGCACTTGAAGGTTCCATCGGCAAAAAAGTTCTTTGTTTCTTTCATTAACTTCCTGGCTTCTTCAGATGCAAATACCAGCATTCTATCCTCTTCATTATGATCGATCAAAAGGAATTGAAGAAAATTTGCAGGAACATCCACCTCGAAAACATTTCTGAACACAGATCTAGTAATACCTTGAGTCCTCTTCCTTGCTCCATATAAACCATTTTTGATGTTTGATAGTTTTGGCAGTGGCTCCAGTAAATGTATTCCCTTATTTTGTAATTTACAAATAGTATCATGATACTGCTTTGGGATAGGATAAACATTTTGTGACATAGTTTTCCGCAGTAAGTCAATTTCTTTATCCACAATGTTTTTATTAAAATTTGGAACGCAATTGTCCTTGTGTCGAATATTTTTAACAACTTTATTCAAATGAACAGTAACACTTCCATTACATGTTTTGTAGTTAGCACAGGCCCAAAATTGCGATTCGTTCTTGAAAAGTTTTCCTCTGTGATATTTATGACCATTGTAAAGTAGAATTTGGCCCCCTCTTTTAGACGTAATGTATTCTAGCTCTTCAGAGCTGCTAGTCTCCGCCGACATATCGGATATAATCAGTTATGCGTACGATAACTAAATTATACTTATGTTTAAAAGCACCTACAAAATAAATTATAATAGCCTGAATCATTACAATTGGCGTTGTCATATGTCTACTGATTTTTTTAAATTTATATACCTGTTAAACAGAATTATTAAACTGTACGTCTACGTAAAAAGGTTTGTCAACTTTTTGGTTTTGTAACGAGATTGCTAATAAAATAATATTTTGACGTTGGTTATGTGCGAGGCAATCAAATTCCTACTCCAAAACCGGGTACTGTAGTAGGAATTATGATTCATTTTACCTTACTGGCACGTGACGTTGGTTTTGTTCAAGGAAAATAAATTCCTACTACATTACCCGGTTTTGGAGTAGGAATAATTTGTCCTCTACCAGTGCTGGTTATGAAACTTGGTAATGGACGGGGAACAAGGGGACTTTTGTGTTGTTAACACAGAGACAAAATGGTTACCTAAAATGCGTAACGGTCTAAAACGGTAATACAAGGCATTTTCTCTTAAAATAAACGGCATCCGGTAAACTTTATATGACATTTGTAACCCTTTCCTTTTTTCCCTTTCCTCATGGGCACATTGTATTGTTCATCAATAAATTAAGGTTACGTTCTTATACCAAATACTTAGTACTTATAGGTATGGTAATTCGAATCAAAAACATTAGTCATTATACACTGTGTTTTATTGATTTCCGTTAAATTGGACAGGTTACTTGGGACATTAATAGAAGTTGCCTGGTATATCGGCTATTGTTTTCATAGATAATAATTGATATGGCAAGTGTGAGAATACCTTAAGAATAAGGTCTCAGGTGCACGTCAGTCACCTTTTATTTGTAACTATTTTTGGCTGTATTTGAACATAATAGTATGTTATAAAACTAACACTTAAAATGAGTATTAACTTTTTTTTTACGAAAACCTCATTTTTAAAGGTTTTATTTCTCACTTTTTGAAATGTATTAATGAGGTTAGTGAGACTGTTTCCATAATGGCACCAACGCTGTTAAAAAAAACCTTTCGTACTGAGTAACCAAATTTTTTTTTTTCAATTGGTAATAACTCTGTAACTAGGCTATATCCAGAAAAGTTTATAGTTATAGTTATAGTTTCTAAATGTGGTTAGGAAAACACTGTTAAAATAACTTTAATTACAAATACCAATGTTTTACTTTTTTGGAATGCTACTTGATATTAGACCAAGTGGAGACTTAGTCAAAGGTTCGATTCTTCGACATATGTAATTATGTAAATAGCGTATAATTATCGAAGGGCTAAATGAAAAATAACGTTAAATAATTGCAACCCAATTGATTATTAAAATCTTACAGGATCGTTGCTTACCGTGGCCAGTTTTCGTGGTTTAGTAGTAGGTATCTAGTATTTAGTAAACACAGTTTATTTTACAGAAACGAAAACATAATACAATATGTGGCAAACTACTTATCGATATATCTTGTGGTGGCTTTGTATTCTGTACCTAATTATCATAATCGTGTTGATATTTTATGTTTATACATATAATAAAAACACTTTTTTTTCAATTCCGGAATTCTGATATTAGCCGTGTCAATTCCGGAACTGTAAAAACAGCAAAATCGGTCCGAAATTCCGATATTTCGAAATTCCGGAATTCCGGAATGCAAGCCCTTGTTAGGTTGTTACTACGTGTCAGTTTTGCGTAAATATTAAGGAAGAAAACGAGTGCTGTATAACAGGTATGTGTAATAAGGTTCTACGGTCTTCTGATTGTGTATTCTTGATAGATATTTATAAGAATATTCTTGATAGATATTTATAAGAAAATTTGCAAGTTTTTTTATTTTTTTATCCACAATTACCTTTTTCAGGTCAAAAGACTATCCTCTATTTATACGGATTTTTATAGCGAAGCTCTTAACTCCCGATTAGCTTACTAAAATTGTCAAGAAAAACTCGTAACTCCAAATTTTTCAGATTCAGGTGATTACAAAAAAAATGGTTTTAACAATCTGACGGCTAAATTTAACTTAACATTATATAAAAAAAATACTAAGCAAGTCTTCATGCAAAATTTTTGGTAATCAAGTTTTTTGTGCCTCCTGTAAAATTTGGTCAGATTGAGTTACGAGGTTTGCGATTTAGGCCGACGCTATATGGATGGACTCCAACAGATTGTTTTGTATAGGTACTTTATTGTGATCAAACGGGGGTGGCACGGACTTTTTGTTTTTTCTGTTTTTGTCTCTAGTCATCTTATAAAACAAGCAAGGCAATTTCAATTTTAGTTGTTTGTATTTGTAATCAATGTATGGTACAAATTGTTTTTGTCTATTATTTTTACTAAGTTATTGACTTTTAATGAATTCTAGTGTATTGTAATCTTTTTTTTTTTATTATGTCACAAATTGTCCTTGACCGTTATTTTTACTAAGTTTTTTTTTTTTTTATATAATCATGGGATGACTTTTGCTGATGACATTTGTGGATTTATTATTATTTTAATTATTGACTTCTTTTGTTTTTAAGTAGGTACTTATGATTTTGAATGGCGATTGAGTTTTTTGTGTCTGAATCTTTGTAAATAATTGTAATTTGTATGTTTATATACTTTGTTTTATGTGAATAACAATGAGTAGCCCTTCCAAGTCCGCCTGTCCCTATTGTCCCGGTTCTCCTAGGCTTTACGTCGTTCCGAGGGGCCTTAACGTGCACATTGCTCGCGTCCATCGAGATCTTGCACGTTTATCCCCTGGACCTGACAACCTGGTAGTTCCGGGACCTAGTCAACCACCTGGATCACAGGATAATGGAGTTTTGTCCCAGCCGGTAACAACCCACGATTGCCTTGACAAATTGAGATTGCTGAAGAACAAGGTTAATGTTTTAAAGCACATTCCTAAGGGGGCCCGATCCTTGGCAGCAGAGAAACTTAGTTTTATTATGGATAAGTGTGTGCAGACCAACAGTGTCGAGGATTGGTTTTCATTGCTATCTTTCTCATTTTCTGCTTTGAGGGTCCCGGAAAAGGGCACAAAGAGGTCCTTGACTTCAAAGGTAAAGGAAAATGTGGATAGTGCAACGCTGTACTTCCCAGATGATACATTGTGGAAGTCAGGGTCTTTTTACAGAAGCATAGAGGGTAAAGTGCATGACGGTGACTTAAGGGGTGCAGTCCGGCTCCTTTTGTCTGATGCGTCGCTGGCCCCTTTCAATGAGTCAACTGTAGCGTCTCTCCGGAAAAACATCCTTCACCGTCTAGGCCACTCGTATTTCCGCCAGAACCAGACTCTTCAAGTCCTTCCTTGGCTGTGACGCCGGATGAAGTAAGGGAGGCGTTGGGTTCCTTTTACAATGGGTCAGCTTCGGGTTTGGATGGGTTGAGGCCGCAGCATCTTAAGGAGCTCACGTCCTCTGCGGCTGGTAGTAATGGCACCCAGCTTTTGGAATCCCTAACTAAGCTGTGTGGTTTCCTGCTGAAGGGGTCGCTCAACCCCCTGGTTAGTCCATATTTGTATGGGGCCTCCCTGTGTGCCCTTACCAAGAAGGATGGCGGTATCAGGCCTATAGCAGTGGGATGCACTGTTCGGCGTCTTACAGCAAAACTTTGCTGTCGAGCCGTCAAGGAACCGATGGCGGATTACCTGCAGCCAGTTCAGGTAGGGTTTGGGACTGCCCAAGGTTGTGAGGCAGCAATCCACGCCACTCGGGCATTTGCTTTTTCAGGTATGGCTGCGGGTGCTGTCATCCTGAAAATAGACATCAAAAACGCTTTTAATAGTGTCGAGAGAGATACTATTCTTGGTGAGGTCGCCGAAAAAGTCCCCTTGATTTACCCGTTCCTTCACCAGTGTTATCGCAATGAGAGCAATTTGCTGCATAACAACACCCTGATAGCTTCGCAAGTTGGTGCTCAGCAGGGAGATCCTCTGGGTCCCTTGATTTTTTGCTTGGCCATTCAAAGAGCGATTGCATCTCTAGATTTACCCTTAAAGGTGTGGTATTTGGATGACGGAACGATTGGGGTGATCCACGAACAGTTCTAGAAGATGTTAAGAAGCTACTACCAGCATTAAAGGGAATCGGCTTAGAGGTGAACCCGGCCAAGTGCGAGCTTTTCTCTTGCGGTGCTCAGAACGTGGAGGCGGCAGAATTTGATGCAGTGTTGCCAGGAATACGGCGCGTGCAAAAGTCAGCTTTTACTCTGTTGGGCGCTCCAATTTTTCCAGAAGGCATCAGCTCCGCCCTAGAGGAGAAGAGGTTGGCTTTGGTGAAGGCGCAGGAGCACCTGAGCAATCTTTCAGCGCACATTTCTGTCGTTCTGCTGCGGAATTGCTTTGCTATGCCAAGGATAATGTACGTCCTAAGAACATCTCCAACTTGGTTGTTTGAGGATAGTGTTGCGAAGTTCGATGACACCCTCAGAATAGCGCTAGAGTCTGTACTTAATGTACACCTGAGCCAAGGACAGTGGTGCCAGGCTGCGCTGCCAGTGCGTCACGGCGGTTTGGGGATTCGTCGGTGTCGTGAGGTAGGCGTGGTTGCTTTCCTTGCTTCGGCGCATGGGACTCTGGGACTTGTGACTCGGATATTATCTGATAATGGTCGCGATTTCCAGATTCCTTATGTGGCTGAGGCATTTATTGAATGGTCTACCATTTGCCAGGGCGATGAGCGGCCAGATAACCCTGCCAATCAACGGGGTTGGGACGACATTTTGTGTAGGAAGATCTTTGCAGGCTTATTAGGCGAGGCAGGTGGTGCGGATTTAGCGCGCTTACAGGCTGCGTCTCGGCGCAAATCGGGTGCATAACTTCACGCCCTGCCTTTCCCACAGCTTGGCACACTGCTTGATAACGATTCCTTGAGAATAGCGGCTGCCTTGAGGTTGGGTTGCAAGGTTTGTGAGGAGCATCGGTGCATCTGTGGAGCGATGGTTGGGGAGGACGGTCACCATGGCCTTAGTTGCAAGAAGTGTGCTGGGCGTTTTCCTCGTCACCACGCTCTGAACGAGGTGATTCGTCGGGCTTTGGTGTCGGCCAATATTCCCTGCGTGTTGGAGCCTCCGGGGTTGTGCCGCACTGACGGGAAGAGGCCGGATGGTCTTACGCTTGTTCCTTGGCGGAGAGGGCGGTGCCTCTTATGGGACGCTACGTGTTGGAGTACTTTTGCTCCGTCCCATCTGAGCGGCACCATGAGATCTGCTGGGTCGGCTGCCGAGTCTGCAGCTAGGCAGAAACATGCCAAGTACTCTGTCTTGGAGCAGGCGTACGACTTCGTACCGGTTGCAGTAGAAACTGCGGGATCTTGGAGTGCGGAGGCCAAGGAGTTCGTATGGGAGTTGGGTCGGCGACTTAGAGACAGGGGGTGCGACCCTCGTTCCGGATCATACTTGGTTCAACAGATCTCCTTGGCAATACAGCGTGGCAACGCGGCCAGCGTCATGGGGACTTTTGAGCCGGCTATGGTCCGGGGTGGGCCTCGTACCTAATAGATTTAATTAGTGTAAATGATTGACAAAGCCTGTTGCGGATGACATCGTTTGTAAGAATGTGACGAGGCCTGTGGCTAAGCTGTATCTGTTTCCCCCTGACGAAACCTGTGTTGTGGATTTTGTTTTAAAAAAAAAAAAAAAAAATTGGCATATGATTGTAAAAAAACAAGTCGAATCAGAATACGGTATCAATACCCAGGGTCTACAGAAAAGCCTATGGTTCACTAGAAAATTCTGGAATTGATCTGATTAGCAAATTACCAGAATTGATCAGTGTTAAATCGACTCTATACCTACATCGAGATAAAACTCTGGACGTAGATAAATTATATCAAAAAAAGTTTTTCTGATATTATTAAAGTTTCGCCTTAATTTTCTATTAGCGGAGTACTATTGTGATGATGACAGTGCACGTATTTTAGTGTTTGCAACCAAAATAAGGACTTTTTCAGTGATGGTACATTTGCAGCTAATCCAGTGCCCTTTTGTCAACTCTACACTATTCATTGTGATTTGGGTAGTTCTAAGGAGAGTACAAATACCCGTTGTATAATATGCCTTCCTCCCGGATAAAAAAAAATGGAAACATAATGTAACACTAAAGCACTTAATAAAAAGCCAAATACCTTACTGGAATCCTGTGCAATTCAAAACAGACTATGACGAGGGCATGGTTAAGGCTATAAAGTACGTTTTCCCATAAGTATTGCCAAGCGGATGCCATCATCATTATCACGAAAGCCTGAAGAGAAAAAGTAAATCTCTACAATTAAAGGCTAATGTCACTTTGCAACTGTTTGGCACTATGGCACCTTGTATAATTGTAGTAAATTGCATACAATAATAACAATAATCACGATCGGTTCCATTATATTACGAAACTTGCTTAACTTCGTAACACAAAAGGTGTGACGTTAATTTAAAGTGTAAAGTTTTTTTTTTCTATCGACACATTTCACCACTCAAAACAGGTTATTTTGAATGCAAACTTAGCTTGTTTTAGTTATGATAGCTTTATCACCATATTACATAAACAGGTCCATAAAAGCCGTCCCCAAGCGAAATTGCAATTATACTTTGACCCAAGACATTTCGATATTCTTGGATAAATATACGGTGCTACTGCAAAACACGACCCCAAATATTAGTATAATGAATAATTCATACGAAATACAAAGTGGAAAGGGGGTCAAGAAACGATGTTTGTTGTATGTTAAAAGACAAATTGTTTAGCTTAGGTAATCAAAAAATATGGATTGTATGTGTGATTTCCACTAGTCAGTTGTTATACCAGTACCTGATCTAACAAAAAGACTGAGTAAGTATCAATCTGATTTGCAAACCGGAGTCTCCGTACGTACCAGAACTCTTAATAAGGCAGAGGTTCTAAAACAACTGCAAGTGATTTAAGTAGATATTTGCTGTATGTCGTCTTTTGTTTTTCAGGAAATCCATTTTACAGAAAACAGACAGCAAGTTAGTAACACTAACACGTGGCCGTTGCCTAAAGCACAAAGAAAATCACTTTCTTCGATAAGCACGATAACTCCGTACATCAAAATTAAACCTCTTGGAAAAGTTCGTTTATACGACTACACTAGAGCTATCGCTTCAAATAAAACGCTAAATAAACTGCTTTGGTGGCGGTTATTGTAGTGACCCTGCCTGTGAAACAGATGGTTCGAATAATAAATATTAGATGTCATATACCAAAGAAAAACGACCAAGATCACCTATGTCCGAGGTGGGGATCGAACCCACGTACTCAGCTTTCGCGGCTGATGCCTGTACCCCTCGGCCACTCGGTCTTAGCAACCACCGGTCAAATTTCTCGGGTATATGCAATCCCTTACAAGGCTAGGCGCCTTTGACCATTCTCTGAGGGCAAGCAATACATACCGGCACCTCCTATTAGAATACTTTACAGTTTTCTAGAATAGCTAGAGACAACTGGTGCTGCCATCTATTGCCATCTTTGGTATATGACATCTAATATTTATAATTTATATAGTATTAAGTAGTGTGACTACTGGAGAAAAATTTAAAGTACAAATCAAATTTAGTTAATAAATAATTAGATTTGTACTTTCGCAATATGTTCAACAGATGGTTCGAGTTCGAATCCCAGTAAGGGAATATATTTTTGTTTTTGTCTTACATTTTTTATTTTTGCTTTGTTATTTCAATGTCATTGTTATTTTTAACCATATTTATTAGGGTGGATCGCGGTTGTATGAGTGATTTCTTAGTTTTAATACTGCCCCAAGCCTGTCGAACATCAACCATATTGTAATTTGTGGGCCACATTTTGGCAAAGATAACTATAATTCTGGTGTATAGTTGTAGTCTGCGTCTGATAATAGTTATAAAGACTAGGCTAGAATCGCGGAAAATAATGCCGGTATTTAACACAAAGAGAGATTACAAACTAATGTAAGCGTGCGAAATTTTGTCAATTTTCCAAGGTATTTTCTAAGATAAAAAGTCATGTTAATTGCAAGAAATGTGTACTACTAGATTGTTTGTATCTTTTTTAATAATAAATAGATGATTTGAATATTTTTATTTTCTTTTAATGGCCTTAAACACCGACTTAGATCTGTCTATAATTTTCATATTTTCAGTGGTCTTGGGGCAGTACAAAATGTACGAATATTAAGAATTGACCGTAATGTTTTTCATTTACTTTATTATGGAGCATCGATTTAGAACTAGCCCATTTTGAAAATCGAAAAAAAAAAATATTCGATCCACCCTAATATTTATCAATATCAACGTTCCCAAAAATGAACCAAAAAAGTCATTAATGTATACCAAAACCAAAAAAGGGCCCAAAATTAATCCTTGAGGTACTCCAAGAGCCACAGGCGACACGCATGATTGAATTTCATTAATAACCACTCGCCGTGTCCTATCCGAAAGATAAAAAGATACAAGGTCAAGGGAAACATTTTTAATCCCATAAAAGCTTAATTTCCTTTTTAAATGTTCATGGTTCACACGATCAAAAACTTTTGAAAGATCACAGAATATTCCAACAGCATCTTGAGTTTTATCCCAGGCGTCAAATAGGTGTTTAAGGGGGACAGCGCCGGCTTCAGTGGTAGATCAGCCACTAGTGAGTCCAAATTGATTAGATTATAATGCATGACGCCATTTCACCCACCCCCGTCGCTAGTATGCAGGAACCGCTCAGCCGCATCAGTTGTGAGCTACAAACGTTAAAAAAAAACGTTTTTTTTTTGAGACTTTGCAGATCCGATCTTTAACAAGAAGCTATGCACCTTCTTCTCCTTACTTTAGAATTGAAATTAGATACTAGTCTGATCTTAAGCCAAAAAAGTTTTCGGTTAGGTGCCTTGAAAAAAAAATTAGTGCATTGTTTGAGTGTCGATTACTCCTAAGCTATTCGGTTGAGCGGCACCAAGTAGGTACCTAAATTTATACTGATATCTTGATTTCTTTTTTATCACGTACATCACAAATTTGCAAGTAAAAGTTAGTGAGAATTTGTTTTTTTTGTGACGTCCTTTCAACTCACCGAAAAATAGTCCGGTCTTACCCAAGTGTACCTTACTTGTTGTCTATGTTCATTGATGAATAAAATTGAATTATGGTTGCGTTCAACAAGTTAATCCATGGATCCTCCAATATTACGATGCACAAAATATATAAATCATTTAAACTATCGTTTTTTCTGCGTTCGTCATAAAATAATATTCTTTAGAAAGTTTATGGATGCATTACTTAAAAAAAAATGCATTATGTTTATTTTCTCAAACTTGCTACGGAATGTTGATGTTACTTACTTTAAATGAAACCCGGAAATACTATGTATTCGGTGTCATATGTTAAGATGATATGTAAAGAGATTTCATGTATTTATTTCACACCTAGGACTGCAAACAAACTGTCTTTTGTTTTGAAACGTCAAATTGTGACACTAGGTCTTGACATTCAGCCACAGAAAAAAAATAACCTAAGAACTAATGTCTATACCACCGAGTAAAAGGATACCTCAAACAGATTAAAAAAAAAGTTAGGCGCGAATGTTTTATTTTTATTTTTTACGATACTGTACTATTGGTTTATTTACAAATTGAATAGTGTGGTTCGCCGAAATCAGTTCGTTTTATTTCATGGCAAGTTTGAGAAAAGCACTATACAAATCTCGGCGAGAAACAGGGTTACAGGCCGCGTATTCCTATCTGGCCTCAGTTCCTTCGGCCAGATATATCTACTTGGCCTGTAACCCTTCGTTTCCCGTCCTCTATAGTAATGTACTATTTATGAAGCCTTACTAAGGTTTATTATTGCTTTGTTACTGTAAATGGACTTTGCACAGGACATGGAGTTGACATTATCGATACTTTTTTTATTTATAATTAATATAATTATTTTAGCTATGTAAGTTTTATTTAAAAACTTTTTTTTCTTTTCGATTCTGTGGTGATAATAAAATAAATAACACTCACATTAACACAACATACACTACGTTAAATTAGTCAAGTACCACGATATTTATTTAAAAAAAACCTATAAATTTGAAAAGTGACGTATCGTGACGTTGTGTAACCTCGATGAATCACCTTAAAAGGACAGCCCTACTAAGATTATTCATAAACGGTCAGAGCCGCTTATGCCGAGCACGCGACTTTACCATTCATCATAAATATTCCATACTTTTGACCACCGGTCTTCAACCTACATAGGTACATATAACGTTACCATGCCTTTGTAACAATCAGTTATACTTAGGTATTTATTAATTGCTTTATTCGGCCGTCACATAATTATAAACCATTAATTTTACAGGCATATTATTTGTACCGGAAGGTTACATGTATTGTGAGGTCGGTTAAAGTAGTAGAAGAACAAACCGTAATCATCAGTACGAACGAAATGAGTAATTATCTAGATTTGTAGACTCGGTACCTTAAGATGTGAGTAGTTAAATAAAAAATACACAAGTTATTCTAGAAGTTATTTTTCTATTTTTATTGTTACCTTTAAATCCTAAAATGAAATTTAAAGATTTCTAAGGCACTGGTCTCACCGCGAGCTAAGCTATTAACTATCGACTATAAACACGAACAAAAGATACGCACTCGGCGCGTATTGCCGTGACTCTTTTATTTACACGGGAGTGCGTATCTTTTGTTCATGTTTATAGCCCATAGTTCATAGCTTAATAGCTCGCGGTGAGACCAGTACCTATAAATAACCCTTGACGTTCCCTATACTCTGTTTGGTTAGAAAACTACGAGTCTTAAATAAGTTTTAGCAAACATACATAGTATTACAAGGAAATACCAACAGTGATTTACATTGTATTGATTCATTAAATACCTAGTTTAGATTTTTTACTTTTTGTTTAAATACCTAACTTAACAGAGTATGGCTATTTACTGCAAGATTATTTATTTTTTGTTTAAATACCTAACTAAACAGAGTATGGCTATTTACGTAAGTTCATTGATGAGGTGTGATTTGTTAACATAATAGCGAATATTGTTGCTATCTTTCAAAGTCTTAAAAATTGTATTAGTGTATAGAGTAAGTTCTTCAGTGAATGAACAAATCCAGTGAACGAACAAAATACAAGTTTTTTTTTGTAAAATAAGTTTTCTGTACATTTCTACTACGCGTTATATTTTTTTTTCGTGTAGGAATATTATTTGACAAATTCTGGTAGCACTTACATCACCTCATATGCATCAGTGTCCAAGTGGCGATGATCTAAAGTGGGTACGTTGCGCCGGTTCGTTTTTTATATGGAGGTGTTATAAGGATTTAGGTAAGCTTACGTTGTGTTTAATGAGTTATTGTGTGCGTTTCGTGCATCTCCCAGGTACAGTGCGTGTTTTTTTGAAGCTGGAAGGTTATGATTATGCTTTTAAAGTATAGTTTAATGTGATTTCGTTTCAAATAGTGGCTTTTAATCCAGTGTTCTATAACTAGAACTCAAAATGGCTTAAACCTAGTGACCGAACGGGGGAGTTCATTCACTGGAATTGCGTGATTTATTGTTTGTTCCATATCTTACGTTTTAGTGGTTGTTATAAGATTTGGTTTTCTTTGGATTTAATAGAAATATGCTGTCTAGCAAAGGGCCAGTGTTCGAACAATACTTGATATATTAAATTTTTAATGAGCTACCGCAAACACAGTTAGTTCATTAATTGGATTGCGAAAACCAGTGAATGAACTAAATCATTTATTTCGTATTTTGTCTGGCTCTAAGACATGAAAAGGTTAAAAAAATTGTATAAATTATTCCAATATGACCAAGAATCTCTCGACAAACCTCTAAAAGCTGTTGCAACTAGGGAACTATCAAGTGCCAGTTTAAATATCTTAAAATCAACGCTATTTAAATCACCGAAATTGTCCAAATTCATGCCACTGAAGAAACAAACATAGACAGATCTTTGGTTAATCAAAAGTATTCAAGTAGCACTTCATATGCAGAATGAGCCCAGTTTACTTTTTAACGAAAGCGACATATAAGGTCACTCTTCAATGGTAACTGAAGAGTTAATTTAACCTTTCCAGAGTACGCAGAAATGTGGAACTGTAATTGATGTCGTTAAATTATGTTTATAGTTATTATGTCTCATTAAAGTTCAAATTAAATTATCGAATATTACTAGCACTACCAATTAAAAATAGAGTACTTTTTGCATTTTAATACATTATTTTTATGGTAATTCATTCATTGGTTTCATTTGTTCATTTACTAGAATTTTGTGTTCATTCACTGGTGATTTTCCATTTTATCCCCTACAGTTAGCTATAATTTAAAACTGTGCAGCACTAATGCAAAATAAAATTGATTTTAGAAAACTACAATAGTGGTTTACTCTATAAGAACATTCATATTTAAACTTCATTATTGCTCCCAGCCACAAAAAATAAATTAAGTTGAAAATTTCCTTAAGTGTTCATTCACTGGAGCACTTACCCTATACTTACCTACATGTATTACCAATCAGCAAAACCCGGTCGAGTAAGCGTCGGGGCAACGTTTCTGATGTGACTAGGGTTTGCAATATCCGCTGATTTTTAGGATCCGGATATTTTGGATCCTGAAATCTGTCGGATCCGGATATCCGGATAATTTCGGATAATACGGATCCATTGTAATTTTAATAAAGAAAGAGTAGTGTTTCGTTTAGGTAAAAGCTTTAGTTAAATGAAAATCATTTTGTTTTTTATAATTGGTTTATTACTAATTCAATGCAACAATCTTGGTAACATAACAAAATATATTTTTGGTTAATTCAAGGGTGAAAAACAATTTTAATCAGGCTCACAAAGGCTGTGCAATCTCACACAAACACACCATAGGCAACATTTGGCTTTAGCTACAAATTCAGTTATTTATACAACACAATTTGAATCATAAAATATTTTAAAGATAGATAGATGAATCAGTCTTTTAAGATTATTTACATTATCATTATCACCAACTTTGTAAATTAACCTTTTTAACCAAATAATTTTGATCAGTCTTAGAAGGGATCAAAAGGATGTGTACAATTTACTTAACATAAAATTTTTGTTATTCAACACAATATGTACATAACATTTTATACAGCTATGTGAAAACATAATCATAATTATTGTACTCACTCATTAGCCATTTATTTTTCTTCAAATTTATGTTCGGGAACCAAAACACCACAAATTCAAAAAACAAAACAAAGACAACGAGATTAACAAGCACTTCTAAACAATGAGACCAGGCCCGCACTGGTCACGCGATAGTAACGCGACAGCGATGTGACTAAGGCCGGGTCCGCACTGGTCACGCGATGGCGACGCGACAGCGATGTGACTAAAACAAACGTTCTTCGAGTTATGTAAGCGGTAAGAAAGAAAGGTGACGCGATAAAATCAATATAGTTTGAATGTGTCGCCTGATCGGGTTCGTCATGTCTAATTTAAAATAATAACAGCGAGGAATTTATTTCAAGTGTACAAGCCAGACAACCTATCTGGATATCTAAGCATCCGAAACATAAGAATAGACTGTGCGTTTCCAAATTATGGAAGGAAATACAATTAATTATCCCTGAATATAGAGGTAAGTTTTGGTATAAAGTGAATATAAAGGTAAGAAAATTAATTGTATTTCCTTCCATAATTTGGTAACGCACAGTCTATCCTTTTATTTCGGATGCTTAGACATCCGAAATGAAAGCCCCTGAAAATGTCTAGCTTGTACACTAGAAATAAATTCCTCGATGTTCGGGTTAATATTATACCCCTGAATGTAAAGGTTACATTATGCGGGTCAGAAAATTCATGACTATCAATTTTCTCCGCTGCACACTGTGTATAATGCAACTCGAAAAATAATATTGAAACTTCACTAACGGGTAGTAAGTACAATAGATACTATTTATTGAGATACCATCTTTGCGTCGCGTCGCGTCGCTGCGTAGGTACGGACACTATTTTGTTATCGCTCGCGACGACGAAATCGCGTCGCTTAGTCAATGCGGACAGCCAATTCGAGAGGTATTCGCGATTCGCTTGTTTGTCGTTGCTGTTAATGCGGACACTAATATTTCGCGTCGCCGTCGCATCGCTGCCGGGTCGCCATCGCGTGACCAGTGCGGACCCGGCCTGACTTTCTAGGTAGGGGAACCAAAGGCGACTGAGTGGCGCAAACAGGTTTTATTGCTTGCGTACTGCCTTGGTTTTGTTGCTGTTGTTGTGTAAACGAAAAAACTATTAAAGGTAAAATACAATACAATTATTTCGTTTCTACCTCGAATTCGTTAATTAGGTCACAGGACTCACAGGTGGTTTTATTTTTTTTATTACAAAATAAAACATTACATTTACAGCTACGAGTACAATAAGATATTTAATGTACGCAAAAAATAGTTGACTTTATATACGTAATTGAGGATCCGTGGGATCCGAAATATCCGGATCTTAGGGGTTCGGATATCCGGATATCCGGATTGCAAATCCTAGACGTGACTTAATGTGCTAGTGTATGGTCGAATACGGCGATTAACACACTGCCACGCAATACGCAGCGTAGCGCGGCAATGGGTGTTCTAACGTTGCTTGTAAGTATCTCCGTTTGTATAGAAAACACGCACGGTCCAAAGCACAGAAAATGCATCCATGCGCGTTCATGCTGATCACGCGTCTACAAGCGGAGAAACATGCATCCCCGCCCGTGGGTGCGTGGCGAGACGCAAGGTATAAGTAAACACACCGAACCACGCAGTATCATGCGTGATTTAGGAAAAGACGTGCGTTTAAAAATGGATGTCGACGAATTTGTATCTATTCCAGTAATTAAGTAATTTTAAATGTATACCATTAGTAATAATCCCAATGTAACTCTGCAAGGTGTCTTAGATAAATAGTGCCATCTTCTCTGTATACCTCGGGTCTCACTGAAAATCAGCGTTGCGTAGTGTGCCCTGCGGTGCACTACGTGACGACAAGCTGAGTGAGGACCCTTTGGCACAACTTCAATACCTCTGTTTTTAATGTAATATAATTTTAAATTATGTTTTGTGCTAATAAAGTCATTTCATATAATTTAATTTCATTTAATGCCTGTTCAAATTTTAGTTTGCAAATGGTCAAAAGATGCAGGTGTCATACGCGTGTAGTTGAAAAAAAATTCTTCGTGGTTTCTCAAGGCACGTTAATCTTGGACAAATGACCCATTCAACGATCTTGTTTGTAAATAAGGATGTACCCAGTATCTTCTTTAGGCACATCATCATCGTCGTCATCTCAGCCATAAGACGTCAACTGCTGTACATAGGCCTCCCCTCTGCACCTCCACATGTACCGGTTAGATGCGACCTGCATCCAGCGTGTCCCGGCGATCTTCATAAGGTCGTCTGTCCATCTTGTGGCTGGACGTCCTACGCTGCGTTTGCACTCGAGCACTTTTCGACCCCATCGACCATCTACTCTTCTATTAATTCGATTGTACGAAACCAAACAGTTATTATAACTGCATCCTGTATGAGTTCCATACTTGTAACAATTTTTAATATAAAAAATGGTACGACGCTCAGCACTGCACTAATTCCATGATACTGTTTTCGCACATACTAGAATCAGTGTTGCCAGATGCCCCCGTCGCTTTACCTCCAAACTTTGTCCGTAATCCCCCCAAATATAGGGTTTTTTTCAGAAAAATCCCCTTAAATATTTACTTGTTCATTTATTCAGTTTTTACTCTTTTTCTTATCTACACCTAAAGAAATTTCAATGTAAGTCGACATACGCTTACTACCAAAATTGCTGGCTACACACATTCGTTCTGGATTGTCATGGCGGGAAAATATAAACGTCGACGATCGATGGTCCACAACTCCAGTACGTGTGTGTAACATCTCAATACAGTTACCTTGTCTACCGACAACTGCAGCAGCGGTAGAAGAAAGAAATTGTCTAAATCCATCTCTCTTTTGGGGGCGAGGGTACTATAGCGAAAGATAAAAACAGTATGATACCCCTGTAACTGTAAGGTATATTTATACATACAATAAAACTTCAAATATATAATCATGAATTTATTTATCTAAACTTAAAAGGACGGCTTGTAGTACACCAAACGAAGGAAACTCAGAGGAAAAAACTTGTGTATAAGCGAATTTTGGCATAGTTGTAGGGAATGGTGTTTTAAACCTCATACTAAAAGTACTGGTGGTTAGGGGTGGAGCTAACGGGGGGAGAGGGGTGTAAAGGTCCTTATTTTTAATGTTTCGTAAATAACTCGTAAACAGTGACTTATAGCAAAAAACGTTCTAGTACATAAGTAATCTACATAAAATTCTCTACAAAAAAGATGTAAGCATGTTTCCTCTGGGATCAATGTGTCATGAGATAAGAAAGCAAGAAGACGGACACTAAAGAAATAAACACAGTTGATTAAGTAGGTATGGCACATACAAAATGTTCGAGAGCATTCCAAAAGATTTTAATGCTCAATTCCTGACCATATTTAGAGTCTTTAATGTCATATAAAATTTCCGGGATTCGGCTTGGTTTCAGAGATAATCAACCTTTTTTTCGAAATAAGTTTTTCGACGTAACTCGTCATAAAACTTATTTTTTATTACAATGCTACCACGATGTGTTTTAATGTTACCACACCTTTTGCCTGGCAATAAAAAAATGGGAATAAACTTCACGAAATAACCTGTCCGTAAAAAACTTATTAAAATAAATAATTTTAACAAATTGTTGTTATGATAAAAAGTACTGGAAATGTCAAAAAGTATTAAAAAAGGCTAAAATAAAAGAGAAAAAAAAATTTTTTTTGGTGGTATTTGACATTAAGTTTTGTAATCATTTTTGTTCATTTTGATATCTAGAATGCATACTTAAAATCTTTTGGAATGGTCGCGCCAGGCGCGCCCATGTATGCTTATTTGTAAGAATAAAATTCCTAATTTATCTTCTAAACCTAAAATATTCTCATAATCATCGTCAAAAGATTTTAACTATGCATTCTAGACATCAAAACAAACAAAAATAATTATTAGAACTAATGTCAAATACCACCAAAAAAAATTTTTTTTTCCTTTTTTTTAGACTTTTTGCATACTTTTTAACATTTTCAGTACTTTTTATCACAACAACAATTTGTTAAAATTATTTATTTTAATATTTTTTTTAGGGAAACGTTGTTTCGTCATGTTTATTCCCATTTTTTGATTGCCAGGCAAAAGGTGTGGTAATATTAAAACACATTGCGGTAGCATTGTAATCAAAAAGAAGTTTTATGACGAGTTACGTCGAAAAACTTATTTCGAAAAAAAAGGTTGATTATCTCTGAAACCAAGCAGAATCCAGGTAATTTTATATAACATTAAAGACTCTAAATGTGGTCAGGAATTGAGCATTAAAATATTTTGGAATGCTCGTGAGCATCCTGTATGTGCCATACCTACTTAAACAAATGTGTTTATTTCTTTAGTGTCCATCTTCTTGCTTTCTTATCTCATGACACATTGATCCTAGAGGAAACATGTATATGTCTTTTTTGTAGAGAATTTTATGTAGATAACTTATGTACTAGAACATTTTTTGCTATAAGCCACGGTTTACGAGTTATTTACGAAAAAATAAAAATAAGGACCTTTACACCCCTCTCCCCTCGTTAGCTCCACCCCTAATCACCAGTACTTTTAGTATGTTGTTTAAAACACCATTCCCTACAAGTCCTACAACTAAGCCAAAATTCGCTTATACACGAGTTATTTCCCCCGATAGGCAACTTTTGGTCTTCGTTAGGTGGGCTATTGACAAAGTGAACTGACACAGTACACTTAAAAGTAGTTATAATAACCATATAAAATTAATTTATAATTGTGTCCTAATTAATACAGTTATTGTAAATCAGCAAGGGCCTCCATAATATCCAGAAACTCCTCTTCTTCTTGAGGTGTGTTAATAGGCAGGGAATACATATTTTCAGAGTTAAATTTATTTAGCATTTTTTGGTTTGGTTCAAAGTGTATGCAACCATTTGGCATTGAGTATCTAATTCTAAGAATTGATTCGGCAGTTTGTATAGCTTATCTGTTGCGGAGTTTATCCTTTATTATATTAAGGTGGAAGAATGCTCTCTCCACTACTGCATTTGAAAATGGTAAACACAATATTCCCAAAGCCAACTTACTAATATTTCCATAAGTTCTCTGATCAATGGCATTTTTAAAATTATACACCTCAATCCAAAACTCCTCGGTTTTTTTAGCTTGCCATTGAGTACGATGAAGTAAATTCCATTCTTGGATTACAGCACCAACATCAGAACAGATTGATCTAAATGACTTTGCCAAATTTGTAATATCAGGCTTAAACTGTGAGGTAGCATTTTTAGGGCTCAACAAATTGCAGTAAAGCAAGACTTGCATATTGTTGGGTAGTCTCATTTGTATTTCTTTCCAAATTTCTATAAAAAAATCCTTGCAACGAATTTTTACATCTCTTAATTCATCACCTCTGATGCCAGTTGAATTTTCATTGAATGAGTAGCCAAAATTCATGTAATTGACATCCATTATGTATTTTTGAAAATCAAAGCTACACAGTTGGTTTTTGTCAGCCTTTTCTAATTGGCTTGGTGGTATAGCAATATAGTCAAATATCTTAATAGCAGATTATTTATTTCCTCCATCAGTTTTAAGGGGTCTGCATCAGTTGCTTGAAACATTTTATTTGCTATATTTATAGGTTTCAAATAGGTCCCAAGGAAAACCATATATAAATGGTTTGTTTTACTTGAAAGCATGGCACTTAGTTGGTCAGCGGTATAGCAACGTTCTTTGGTTTTAGCCATGTCAAAATGTAATTTTAAGGCATCCCATTGGTCTAATATTTTTATTAGCGCTTCATACCTTGACAACCATCTGGTTCCAGCTAATTTATTTATTTTAGTTGGGGTTTTACCATCATTTATCAAAGAGTAGATCTGTTTATACTCATTTTGCCTTTTAGTGCTGTTGTAAAACCAATTGTGGCATTATTTTATTAGGAAATCTAAACATCTAGGCAAGGTTTTGAATGCATACTCTGCAGCTAAGTGCAATGAATGACAGACACATTTAATTGTGATGAGATCTTGGTTACTTTCTCTTAAAATAGATGAAAATGAGTGGTTGGATCCTACCATGACATTTGCACCATCCACGCCTATACCTGTTAAATTGTTTATATTCAGGCCATCAGCCAATAATTGAGTCTTGAAAATGTCTGCCAATGTGGTGGCATCCCCAGAAATCACTTCAACTAATCTATAAAACTGGGTTATTATTTTACTTTGATTTTCACTGAAAAATCTTATCATTATACACATCACTTTTTTTGAATCTACTGCTGTGGTCTCATCTATAATCATAGAATAATGATTATCTTCAACTTCTGCTAACAAGTCTGCTAGAAAGCATGGAGCAATGACATTCGTAATTAGTGCTGTACATTTGGTTCTGTGTAGTTTTATATCATTTAAGACAGCAGATTTAGGATCTAATGATTTAACTACCTCACCTAAATGGTCGATAGATTTAATGCTTGAATGTTCTGCAACATATGAAGCTAATTTTAACTCTGCTACCTTCCTCGTCTCAACTATTTCCTTTACCAAATAATTTGATATCTTGCTGGAATTGCCTATAACATTGGATCTTTCTATTGACTTTTCGTGCTTGGTAGTATGTGCATGGTCTATTAGATCTTTCTTATGAGCACCAAGTGGGCACTTGCACGCATTGCACCACGCTTTAGTATCGTTCCCCTGACATGCCGTCAGCCATCCTGAAAATAGAAAATTATGTAGGCACAACTGGCAAGTACTCATAATAGACATAAAACAACATTGCATCAATTACACAAATACACATTTAACCCATAATCTTAGAAATATATATGACACTATCAAACATAATAATTGTCTTGCATTAAAAATTAAATCACTGTTTATATTTTACCAAGTTAGAGCAAAGGCTACATCAGGTAAAGGTTTTGTTAACTGGAGATATTAATTTTATTTATCTCACTTGACATGCTTATCTGCCTAGCTCCAAGAACCAAGAAATAAAACCATATTAGTAAGTCATTCAAAAATTAGTTTAGCTTAGCTTAGTCATCTTTTATCTTCTTAGATCATGTTCTTCGCCTGCTTCGGGTCAGAGTAGAAATAACTCATAAATATAAGTTGTAATTTGAACCTACAAATTGTACATAAAACTGTATGAATAAAACAGCTGTAAGAATAAAATGGTACACATTCTGCAATTTAACAAACCTTTGAATATCGGCTCCGCCTCCCACTGCACGATACCTTCGGCGGCTCCGGCCTTTTCTCGGAGTATGAGTCCCCGCCATCGCCATCGCGCCCTCTGCGCTCTCGGCCTCCTTTTTGATTGTATTGTGTTAATGTGTTTAAAGAACTTCTTCTTAACAGTCTAACTTAGAGCAGTTAATGCGTAAAGGCCATAAAGTAAAATCCGTTTTCCGTTAATACCGCTTAAAAAGGTGAAGCTTGGCGTGGGCCTCTACTATCTACCACAAAAAACGAACATCGATTTGGCAAATTGGCATTGCCGGAATATTCGTCAATTTCCTCTCTTAAATATGCGTAGGAACAGTAAGGTACAGTAATAATAAGGTACGTATGACAGAAAGAGAGAGATAGTCATCTTGGATCCGTCGATCGATTTTCGTGGTAGTTCGATATGTTTTGACCATAGATTAAAAAAAAATTAAAGCTGCGTTCATAATTTTATAAACATGTTAATCGCACGTTAGCATTCTAAAAACATCATTTTTTCCCCCAAAATCCCCAAATCCATTTTTTTTTCCCTCCACCATTTCCCCACCAGCAATTTGTCCCCCCATTTTCCCCTCCAGAACAAAAAAAAAACCTTCAGTTTTGGAGGGTTTACCCCCAATCTGGCATCAGTGACTAGAATCGTGTCAAAGCTACTCCAAAAGTCTTTTGAACGTTCATTACAACTAGGGTTGCCAACCGTAATATATAATACGAGGGCTGCTACTTATGTATCCGGAATAGAAAAAATAAACAAACATATAAAGATAAATATGGTTTTATTGTTTTTCAAAATATTCTCCATGATGATCGATGCACCTTTGCATACGTAAAAACCAATTATTAAATCACTTTTTCCACTCTGACTGAGGTATCTCCAAAACGTGTATTTTGAACGCGTCGACGGCATCTTCTCGGGTCGAAAATCGTTGACCACGTAATTTATTCTTTACATTTGGAAACAAATAAAAATCATTGGGTGCCAAATTAGGGCTGTATGGTGGATGACCAGTTAATTCTACATTTTGACCTTTCAAAATAGAGTTGTTTCGCCTGATGTATGACAGCTAGCATTATCATGGTGAAGAATGATTCTGCGTCGCCGGTTTGTTTTACGTATTTCTTCAAATACTTCGGGCAAGCAAATGGTTGTGTACCACTCCGAATTAACCGTTTTACGATTTTCTAGCGGCACTGTGGTCACATGGCCATTAATACTAAAAAAGCAGGCCACCATTTGCTTCAAGGTACTTTTTGCACGAGTTACTTTCGTAGGGTTGGGCTCATTTTGAAACACCCACACTTGTGACTGTTGTTTAGTTTCGGGGTCAAACGCATATATCCAGGATTTGTCACCTGTGTTAATATTATATACGGCTTTTGAGTCACCACCGTTATATTTTTGCAACATTTTCTGGCACCATTCGACGCGGGCCCCTTTTTGATCCTTAGTTAAATTGTGCGGTATCCAACGCGAACACATTTTTTTTACACATAAATGTTCATGTAATATTTTATTAATGCTCGTCATACTTATGCCTAGAGTCACCTCTATCTCGCGATACGTAACATGACGATCATCTATTATGAGTTTTCGCACAGCTTCAATATTTTGTGGAACAACGACCGATTTTGGGCGACCCTCCTTAACTTCGTCCCTGAGCATACTACGTCTACGATTGAATTCACTAAACCAGTGATACACGGTAGTTTTCGATGGAGCTTCATCACTAAAAGCAAAGTTAATTGATCTATGCACTGTTGTTGCGTTAAACCACGCCGAAAATCATAATAAATCATTGCACGCATATTTTCACGTGTGAGTTTCATTCTTGCAGCGAGATGACAATTTAAACCCTCCAAAAACAAAAGAGTATCGTAAATCAAAAAAATATATCGGCCAGTATTTAAAAAAGTTCAAATTTTACCATAGAGGTCAGATATGCCGTTTAAAATTGATAGATTCCCGGATTCCGGATACATAAGTAGCAGCCTACGTACGTACGTACGTACTATATACTGTTGGAAAAATATATAGTACGGAAAAATACTATATTTTGAGGGGTCCTTATGCTTTGTACTGGTAAAAAAATAATATGCTTCTCGTGTCTGTGCGTCACAAATTTTGCAATACAATTTGCACTCGAATACATTATTTAAGTTTCCGAACGTGATTCCAGTCCAGACCTAGACGTCAATGTCAGATGTCATCTGTCGCTGTCACTGTCAATGTGAGTCAAATTTGGCCAAGACTCATTAAGTGTCAGTGTCAATTGTCAACGGTATAGTTAGCGAGCGACTTTGGCGCCAACTAATTTGAGCTGTTATTTGTTTCATCATCATCATCATCATATCAGCCGAAAGACGTCCACTGCTGAACATAGGCCTCCCCCAAAGATTGCCACAATGACCGGTTATTTGTTTATTGTTTACAAATTTCGATTTGCTATTTTGTTCGTTGTTTGGCATCGTGAAATTATTAAAAATGGATTACGGAACCGATGGACGTGATAGTGATGATACTAGTGATGCATTCCGTGAAAGTTGTGATCGAGCAAGTGACTCTAACGATGAAAATCTAACTCCTCCACTTGCTAAAAAGGACAAGACACGTAAAAGGTTACAGAAATATAAGAACGAGTGGGAAACATCATATGAAGGTGCGTTTAAACCAACAGAGCATTCGCTATTCTAGCGCCCGTTCTACGAAATGAACCAATCACGTTTTGTGTACCGATCGAATTTCGTAGAGTGGGAGGTTAGAACAGCGAATGCTCTTTTAGTTTGAATGCCCTTCACTGGTTAAATAAATATGCCCATAATGAATATAATGCGTATTGCGTAATTTGCAAAATTACTTTTTCTATTGTAAAAGTATGAAACACTAATAACCGGTAACCAACTAGACACTTCTTTAAAACAATGGTAAGTGTAGTTAAACAAACTTTGCATGCGTTTTAACCTTTTTCTCTAGTGTACTATATTTTTTTTGGGTGTACTATATCTTTTTAGACGAAAATTTGAAAAATACTATATTTCCTTTGAAAAAAGTTGGCAACCCTAATTACAACTGATCCTGACTTACAATTCTCGTTTGTCATGTCACATGATATCATTTCAAGAACTTATGTATGGGTTTTTGGCAAAGGCAGTTTTTTTTTCAATGCTTCTAATGAGTTTGTAAAATTTGCGTGTTGCGTGCAGACGCAGACATTGTGCGGCGTGTTTGCTATAGGAAGAATCTCGATAACTCTCGATTGTAAAAGGACGTTTTTCGATATTTATATCAGGGTTGAGCTCTTTGAAATATTCAAACATTTCGCCAATAGTGCAAATCATAGTTCGTTTTTGTTTTTTCACCTTCATACCAGTATCAGGGTCTCTGTAAGACGGTACTTACAGTCTTTCCTGCCGGACGATTGACAACTAACATCGTCCCTGTAAAAAAATGTTTTACGGCTCTCTGGGTCTCTATACTAAGTTTTTACCCTTATTTTTTTTAATACTCAGATGATTTTATTTCATATGACCCTCCTAACACGTCAACTATAACCTTTTTCATAACATCAGCCTTCTTTATTCGTGAAAGTGGGAGTGATTTCTTATTAACCTTTTTGACAGCTTGGAAAACGTTTACAAGCAGTTGTAAGACCCTATTGGAGAATCGGAATGTACAACTGCCTTATTTATTTTCTTGTCCCTATGCGCTCGTACTCTTTCATGCACTTTTAAACGATGTATCATTTTAAGATATTCAGTACAAAGTTTTTCTTTCTCCTTTTTCCATCTAACAGCATTCCTTTCCCTCTCTTTGCATAAATATTCTGCGTATTTAAGGATTTTTCTTTCTGTTTTCTCTGAGCTTTGATGGCCGTTTTATTGTTGATGATGGCATGATGATACACTCTAAAATACTATGACTATAATAATAATAACACACGTCCATACGTTATATAAGGTCCTAATTTATTAGATGCAGATATTTTTACAGCTGATAGTACTCGGTCTCTGGAGTATATTAAACCGTGAAACATTATAGCTTTTACGATGTTTTTTTGAAGAAAACGGAAAAACAAATTTGCTACGTGAAAACACCCTGTTTATGTGATTATTAAATGAAAACTCATTAAACAGATTCTAGTACGTTAAGTACCATTTGAAACTGGCCACTTCGCGTCAAAATGAAATACTTGATTGACAATGTCATGTTATTTTCCGTTGGATTGTGTCATTTGATGACATGACAGACAGTGTTATTGTGACATGCACATGATGATTTTTTTTAGACACAATTATAATTATTTTTTTTGTTAGGAAAATGAAATCAAAAATATTACATGAAAAGATTTCTTAATTTATATTTAAAGTTAATTATTTTAATGTAAAGTATCATGTGTTAAAATATCTGCAACTAATAAATTAGGACCTTATATAAAGGACTGTATAAACCCGAGTTAGTACGTGAAATCAATTTTAGGTCAGCTTACATCAATGAAACGCCCGAAACGTTTATTACACAACTTAGAACCTTAAAACATACAACTAAGCCATACGTTGAAACAAAATTATGCCACATTTGAATAGTCTCACATGACCAACTTACTTTAGCAAAAGATGCTCGGGTTCAGTTTATTAATTAATGACTTTAAATATGTTTTAATATTAATAATATAAATACAATATCTTACCTCAAATTACCGCGGGAAAATTTTGACAGTAGACAGCTACATGGAATAAAACTATAAAAACGGATAAACTCGCGTATATTAACTAACTTTAACTTCATTCCGACGCTTCGAACATTTTACAGGGTTCGTGGTCTGCGTCATCCGCACGAGTAACGTTCACGTCACTATTTTATTTTCCCGCGCACTGTAGACTGCAAATAAGCTCAATAAATATTCAACCTTAATGACTCACAAATAAGCTTAAAAATTAAAAAAGGCAGAGTATTTTGTCTTACTTAATTCACTAAGTCTGATATTTTATACAAAATTTAAAGATAGGTAGACCTTATGAACCTTAAATACGAGGACATGTCAAACATTCTCTATCAGTCAAAAATGAAAATACGAATTGTAAGTGATATTATTGAAACCTCTTTTGCCATCGTTTCCCTGGTGCTTAATTTTCTTAAAAAATTTTATGTAACACAATGTTGTAATAATTGAACAAATAAAGGCAACATAAGAAATGGTACCGAGTATTTTGTATGTATCATCATACTCAAACAAACGTTATTTGAACGAGTTTTGAATCCATTATAACGTATGCGGAATGAAATCTGCACAAAGTTTAATATTATATTAAATAAATGATATCATTATTATTTTCTTGAACATGTACGTTTTTTAATATCGATTTTAACAAGTATTCATGCAAGATAAAAACTACTTGAATCCAAAGTGTATAACTTTAGTTTTATGATACTTTATCCATTGATGTCGAAAAAACAAATGTTAGCATTTTTCTTGCCTCTAATTTTATCTTCTGTAGGAAAACTTTTTAAATAAATAGTTATTTATTATACAAGGGGGCAAAGTTGTTGTTTAACTGTCGTGCCAATATTGAGACCTGAGCTAGCGAAAGATTCCAAAATTGAGCCACGAGCGTAGCGAGTGGTTCAAAAACTGGAATCTTGAGCATTGCGAAGGTCTCAAGGCACGAGAGTTGAACAAACTTTGCCGCCAAGTGTAATACAACTTTTTTCCCCTCACTATCGCGAGGAAATATGATTACAAATCTCATCCAAATGTAAATTAACTTAAAGAAACTATTTAAAACTCAATGTCGAAACGTCTCGTAGAATAGAGTTACTTATGGAAGTTAAATATTGCCAATGGCTTACAAAGTCACATGAGAAAAGACCAATTTAACATGTGAGCTCCGATTGCGCATGTTTACTACCAATATTGAGACCTGAGCTAGCGAAAGCTACGGTAAGATAAGCTACTGTCATACAGATCCACTTATACTAGGCAGTAGGGGGCTATAGGAATTAGAGAAATGTCAAATTACTTTATTCACAAGTGTGTAAAAAGCGTTTTTACCCGCTCGTATTAAAGGATAAACGAGCGCTTTACGAGCTAGTGAGGGGAAAAATCCTTTGCTCATTATATTTCATATTCTTGTTAATTGGTCTATTGATACTTACTTATTATGCTAAAAATATTTAATTGAAATTAGCTATAAGTCGTTCACCGTGACATCCGTTACTGAAAAAGCAGTGTTTTTTACACTTTTTGATCAAATGGCGAAGTCATATTTTCAAAGTTGTTTATTTTTATTTTCCGTGTTGATAGGCTTGCTCTTTGTTTATGTTTCGTAATGCCCATGGTTTGAGGATGTTTTTCATCAATTTTGTTGTCATATTTAGAAGTATTTCTGAGCTCCCTGTTCGATTTTGTGATTCGGGTTAACGTAATTTCCTTTATTCGAGCTCTTTCTGAAAAGTCGCTGTAGCCAAATTGTTACATTACACTAGGGTTTCTAATATCATTTATTGGAAACGAAAAGAATGCGAGATTTTTATAAAACAGTGTTTCAAATCTTGCCTTCTTCTAAAAAATCAGAATCATCGTCGATTTTGGCCTTAGCAAATGTGTCTTGTGGAAAATACATGCAGTTGTGCGACATTGTTCTACTCAATTGGCCATAATTTCTAAAGAAAGATGCCAAACCCAACAAAACTATCCAATTTAATTAACAATTGTATACAAATTAATTTAGCATTGAGACACAAGTTAAATTTAATTTTTTTATTTTGTTTTTACTTGTTCAAAATTTGTGCAAATTTCACTCCGCATACGTTATACACACATTATATATAGCACGTACCTACAGGCATTTTGACGGAGCTTGTTACGGGTACAGTATAACGATTACAAGACTAAAATCGGTTAATGAAGTAGTTTTCAAAAACGAGTATGACCATTGATTCAACGTCTTTGACAGAGGGGAAACGATATGGGGGGCGATTTTTGAGATTCGAACGCTCGAATCTTTCATTCGAAAATGAATAAAAACGATGAAATGCTATTTTTGAGATTCGAGTGATCTATCATACGAATACGAAAACGAATACGAATGGTCAACCGCAGTCGTTTTTGAACTTTCTAAAGTTCAAAAACGACTGCGGTTGACCATTCGTATTCAATTCTATTAATAGAAATTGGATAAGTACCTAGATACTCCAATAAAGTGTCACTGTGAAGTCTGTCAACTAAGACCCTACCGCGAACCACGAACGAAGTGTTGGCTCTCTCTCGCACTTGTGAATTCGTACGTAAGTGTGACATAGGCAACACTTCGTTCGTGGTTCGCGGTAGGGCCTTTTTTGATTTTTGTGTGTGTGCACCAAGATAATAATAACATTGATCGTAGATTTACGTTCCGATTCACTAGCGGTACAGTCACCACATGGGAATGTTGAGCCACTTGGCAATGGATGCAATTTGGTCGTGTAATATGGGCTCGGTATTTTTCGTTAGTAGGCACGATCGCGACATGACCGATGTTCCCCGATGATATGTCAGTCAAATACGAATCTTTGTTGCGTCAAAATTTCAGTGTGTCAAAACTAGTTAAAAATAATAAAAATTTCTTCGTCTACGAGAATTAAGGATTAGTCATCGGCCATTAGTAGACGCTAGATGTCGTTGTTCCTAGAGGAAACTGGATAACGACAGTTCTTCATAGATTTGTTTAAAACCGTTTAGTAATTTATTCGTATTTGCTTTAAATCGGAAGCCATGATTTATCTGATATTAATAGGCGAGGTATTTTAAGTTATTTTTTCCATTCATATTTATATAAATAGGCATGTTATCGAGCAATTTTAAATTATTTTTTTTCATTGACAGAGAGAAATGCTATTGCTGTCTTTATTATCATTCGTTACAGCTCAGTTGACGTTAGTTGAAAACTTATGTAATGTAACCTTTGTAGAAATATGGTAGGTAACCTTTGACAATCTACCCATAATCCTATAATCTGTCAGTAGCCATAAAAATGTATAATAGAAACTTGATAGTTTCTGACTGAAATTCTAACTTTGAAAAAATACCTGTCAGTGACAGCCGTTAAAAGGAATGTGAACGAAATTTCCATCAGGGCTCTGAAGTTAGATTGACGTCTCCAGGTCTAAAGCGGATGTTATAACGTAACTATAGTAACGTCAGCTTCCGGAAAAATAGCGAACAATCATTGGTTAAACATTTTTGTTATTACGTAACCATGGTAATGTCACCTTCTGAAGAATACGCGAGCGGTCATTGGCTAACCGTAGCAACGACCGCCCCATTGGTCAGCAGAGTTCGGCCGAAGTCGTGATACCAGCCTCATAAGAGGTCGGAACCCGATTTGTATTATTCGACCAAGTTGCGAACAGTGGCAAGTGGCTCAACAATCCCGTGTGGTGACTGTACATGTATTTTTATACTAAAAACCGTTAAATAATGTTTAATATGTTATAATTGATTACTATTTTTAGCTGGAATATAAATTCCGACGTCAGTGTGCCATCTTTTAGCTTTATTACATTAAATTAAAAAAAACCGGTAAATATCGACTTTCTGCGTGCAACGTGTCGCAAAAATATCGATAATCAATTTCTAGCTTTTCGAGTGCGACTTTCAAAAATAGGGTATATTGGCTTCATTCGAAAATATTCGTGAAAAATTTTGACATTCGAATTTTAATTCTAACGGTAATTTGAATTCGTGCGATAGAAATTCAAAAATCGGCCCCATGAAGGCGACTCCATTACGAAATCCTTCAAGTTTGCATTACAGAAATTCTCTTCTAAAACAAATAAATTCTTTACTTAAACGTCAGTCAATAACAAAAACTTTTTTGTGGGTTCCACATTAGTACTAAGTTATAACGTTTATAACTTTTCTTAAAAATTCGAACCCGCTTCTTCTGGATTGCCGGTCCAACGTATTTCCAATTACACCAAACGACCTTTCGAGAATCACAGCGAATTTAGTCAATGGTATTGTGAAACTAATCACTAGCGATATCTGTACTTAATGTTTCGAAGGTACTACACCCTTAAACCCCTCAAAGACGTGTGTCTACCACATAGATATATGAAAGAGAGAGATTTGTAACGAAGCGAAATTGTAATGAGTCTCGGTGTCTCCGAGGTCGGGCCTTTGCCACGCTGTGATTGGCTAAAGCGCTACCATATGATGCGGCACTAGAGAGGAGGCTACGTCGATAAATTATTATCCATAGATATTTGATAAGGCCGGAATATTAAGAAAATCATTAAAATCGATCTATCATTTAATAAGAAATAAATACAGATTAAAATATCGCATTGGAGGATGTATGTAATCTTTATAAACATTATGTTATATGTTATAATGGCAAGAGGCCTGACGGAATGATGCTGGTGCCCTGGAGCATGGGCCGGCCGCTAGTTTGGGACGCCACCTGCGTTGACACTCTGGCGCCGTCCCATGTTTCGGTCACCGGCGTTGCTGCTGGCGCCGCGGCATCATTAGCCGAAAGTCTCAAGCGCCGCAAATATGCTGCTTTAGGAACCAGCTACATATTTGCGGCGTTTGGTGTGGAGACCTTGGGGCCATGGGGGCCAAGTGCACATGGACTTTTTAAAGATCTAGCGGCTCGCCTAAGAGAGACCTCAGGCGACCAGAAGGCTGGCCAGTACCTTGCACAGCGTTTAAGTATAGCTATACAACGGGGGAATGCGGCCAGCCTTCGGGGTACCTTGCCCACTGACGGCGATTTAGGCCAATTTTTTTATTTATAGGTAGTTAAGTTAAGTCCTTATATTGTTTGTTTTCATTTTATGTCGTTTAATAATAATAAATTAGAAAACTTTTTTCTTACTTTCGTGTCGGATCTGGTTTGTAAATAATAAACTACAGAATGTCAATTATAAACATATATTTGAATATGAACAAAGCAATTTATTAACGACATTATCTTAATTGTGGCTGGGAATCACATGAACAAATAATTATTTAGACGGTTGTACCCTTAATAAACATAATGTTATCAGCCGTTTCCGCGATGGTCACATATTTAAATAAAACAATTTCAACCTTTGACAACGGTTATTGTAAAAGGCTCAAAATAATATAATACGCGATATAATCTATATATATTGTTTTACCTTTATGAAGATAAGATATTGATACAAAGGTCAAAATATGAAAGAAAAATTTAATATAATCAAATACATCAACAATTTATCGACCCTACATATTTGTCATCGGCACGGTCAGTCGTACCTCTAGTTCGCGGCCTGCTCGCAGCGGCCGTACCAAGAAATGACAGGACGGTTGTGAATATCGCTAGCAATTGGATACATTGCACGGTCACTTACCAATTGCAACTTGCTTGCTATTCTAAGCCGTCAATGTAAAACGCACATACAATTTGTCACTGAATAGTTCAACCAATTGGTACGCCCAAGTAAAATCATTATGACATTTATGTCAGCGGTTTGTTGTTATATATTATTTGTAAAAATACGCGGTTTTGTCAAAAAATAACTAAAAAAATCAATACTTTCATGTGGTACGTGACTCAATAGTCCTTGAAATGTTTATTTACACTCCTATTTTTACAAGAAATAACGGCACAATTCGGCATTTTGCGGATAATATGTCCGAGCTCATCCTGCAGTCGCGGGTAAGTTGCGACTGGCTCATAGGGCGCGCATCTTTCACACTATAAAGGCCTATCGGCCATAACGCTGCGACATGTCCCATGCCACCGTTAGCTATCTATACTGATCTGTGGTCTACCACAATCGTCCGCAAATTAGACAACTCTCCGTTGCGTTGAATTTGCTATAGAGGGCGCTGTAATCAAATCATGATTAGAAAACATCAATTTGTTTTATAATTAAACAAATTGATGTTGGTGTTACTTTTTTACAATGCGGATAATCCCACAATGTCGTAACAAATGTGTTATATGATGATAGATGTGTGAAAGATACAGCCTTGACCAAAGAACAAACATTTGTAGTTAATAAGTACACGAATAATGCCCTCGCCGGAACCGGAACCCGAAACTTTCAGCTTCGTAGGTAGGTCACTACCAACTAGGCTACGGAGGCTGGCGTTAAAATAAATAAACTAAATAAATAATTGTGGATCATTATATTTTAAACAGTATTATTTGTAGACAAACCGAGCCTGGTTGGCTTCGGGTCACGTTGTATCCGCAGCGGTGTCCGGTTTAATTTCCGACCGGCACTTAACGTGATTTCGTGCTCTAATGGCTAAAGAAACGAGGAAACCCCCAAAAGAACCTTACTGGATAAACCGGTGTGCTTAATTGCGTAACTAAACCATCTGCAGTTCAAATGTTCCGTGCTTAAATCTGCAACTTGGATCCTGAGAAAAGCCCTAAAAAATTGGCAGTAATTTCATTTACAAATCTGTTTATCGATTAAGTTTTGTGACTATGTACAGTATGTACATTAGTACCTATACCTTTGAAAACCTAGTTATTTAAGTATAATATGAAAACCTTTAGATTATAATATTACGAACATTAGAAATATCAAAATGGTATGCCCATGCATTCCATAATATGGCCAGGGTGCTCACAAATATCTGAGCGCGCCTCTTTTGTCGTAGAGTTAGCGTGCGTGTTAAAATTTTTGAATGCACCGTGGCATCTCCGATATATGGGAAGTTCACGACGAGGCTGCTGCCAACCGGTGTCGACAATTGGAACTGCTTGATGGTTTACTCTGACGTAACGCGACTCATTCATAGGTAACAGAATATTTTAGTGTTCCGTAGCCAAAATGGCAAACACGGAACCGATATAGTTTCTTTATGTCCGTCAGTCCGTCTGTCCTCAGCAAAGCTCAATTAATCATGCTAACAAAAATTCGGCTGCAAAAACCTTAAAACAAGTAAGTCCGTTTTAGCAAATTTTACAGGAGAGCCAAAAAACGATTTTCAACTTTAAATCTCATTTTCTACAAAAGTATGCAACTTATCAAATTTTTGTTTTTTGGAAAAGATTTCATGGTACAATATCTTCAACATGTGAAATTTTCAAGCCTGAAACTGAAGCCGTTGCGAGTAGCCAGCTGAAAAATGGTTTTCACTTTGTCATAAAATAAGATAAAATAGTCATATCAACCTTAAAAGCAAGCAACACACGACTTGCTTGTTTCTATCGTTGGCTACACGTCCGTAAACCTATGTAGTTGTCTATATGTTTATGAAATAAGTGTAGGCCGCATTTTATTCATAAATTGAAAACAAAAACTACTTTATTTTGTTTTTTTTCAAAAATGAAAGTTAAAGCTCTGGTCATTTTACTCCTAAGATTAAAATAAATTTATGAGAATCCATTTTATTCCGCTGCATTACACTTTTAAAATGCTCAAAAGGGCCAAGCAATAAACACAATGAGCCAAACAAAACCAATCATTTAAAATGGCTCTACATCTTTTCATACAATAAACAAACGCCCTAGACTACTGTACGCACTATCACTAAATAAATATAAGCGCATTTACTTCCTATCGAATATTTATTTGTCAAACATAAAATAACAATAGAAAAACTTCTTTCATACAGAAATCACGCCAAAATCCGCAATACATTGTATAAATTTTACGTACCTATGTGGATGTAACAAATGTTGGTACAGCGGCCCTACCGCGAACTTCGAAGTCTCTGTAAGCACTCTAAAGACGCCTTCATTGGAGTAGGCCAGATACGTAGGATGCCCTGAAAATTTCGGGAATTTAATACTTAGGAACGTATATTTGACATGTGTTATACCTCTTTCTTACAAGCATAGTCTCATTATTCGAAAACACTGGCCACTTAGAAAAAAAAACAATGTCCGATTTTCAATTGTTTTTTAAAGTCGTTGAGTCGCTGGTGAAAATGGAGCTGTCCCGCGAAAGTTTTAGAGCAATGATTTATTATGACTTTAAAAGTGGATTAACACAACAACAATGTGGAGACCGATTAACTATTGCTTTTAGTAGTGAAGCACCTTCAAAGACGACCATATACAGGCAGTATTCGGAATTCCAACGTGGCCGTGTGTCTCTTGCGGATGACGTACGTGAGGGTCGACCGAAAACGGTCGTTACCGATCAAAACATCGATATTGTTCGCCAACTGATAAAGGAAGATAGGCATGTTACATATCGGGAGATTCAGGAGACTTTAGGCATTGGAATGAGTCAGGTACAAGTTATTTTACAACAAGAGTTGGGCGTGCGGAAGTTATTTTCCCGGTGGATTCCTCACTTGTTATCTGACGAGCAGAAAACGGTACGTGTCAATTGGTGCCGCAAAACTTTAAAAAGATTTAATGGAGGAAGCTCAAATGCCGTTTTTAGTATTGTGTCAGGTGACGAATCATGGATTTACGCATAGGAGCCTGAATCGAAAAACCAATCTCGAGTTTGGGTTTACGAAGACGAACCGAGGCCGACAAAAGTTGTTTGTTCTCGCAGCACGATCAAAAAAATGGTAGCCACGTTTGTCTCCAAATCGGGTCACGTGGCGACTATCGCTCTTGAAGATCGAAGAACTGTCAATGCCGATTGGTATATAGGCGTTTGTTTACCGATTGTTTTTGCTGAACTGCGAAAAACTAACCCTAACCGCCGTATTATACTACACCATGATAATGCCAGCCCTCACACCGCTCAGAAAACAGACGACTATCTGAAGGGCGAAAACGTCGAATTACTGGACCATCCTCCGTACAGCCCCGACCTAAGTCCCAACGATTTTTTTTTCTTTCCCGAAAATAAAGAATCGGTTGCGTGGTCAGCGTTTTCAGACCGCGGAAGAAGCAGTCGACGCTTATAAAATGGCCATTTTGTCAACCCCCACTTCAGACTTCAATAACTGTTTTAAAAACTGGTTTCAGAGAATGAAAAAGTGTATTAAACACAAAGGAGAATACTTTGAAAAACAATAAAAGTACTTTTGTTTCATTAAAATGCGTATTTTTTCCGATTTCCGAAACTTTCAGGGCAACCTACGTACATGTAATGTCAAAATGCTATGCGCGTTTTTACTTGACAGATGACAGAATTAGTTGATAGGCCACTAATTAAAATAATTAATTATTGATAATTTGTCATTGAAATTTTTACACTTACTATACACGGCAGGAAATAAAGTACCAATATCATTTATAAATTTGTAAGTGGTCAGTCATTAAAGTTTATAACAACCTCTTTTAAGTCAATCAAAAATACAAAACGGCAAATATGGGTAAAAAGCCGCAAGCAAATACTAATGACACTTCTATGACGTCACACGTAAAGTGAAAGAGACAAAAGTATGATTTGACAATACGGTACTCTTTTCGATGATTGTCAAAATATACGGAAAAAGTTTTGCGTAGATATTTGTTGAGTTTCAGTTTGGTTTCAGTTATATAATTTTGAAAAATATTGGTACAGATATTTATGACTTTTCAGTTGCTTAGGTACATATTTATGTGAGACGTGCTCAGATAAATATGACCGGTAATATGTATTTTTGATTGGTAAATCTGTTCTAATGCATATGTATCTTTCTATGCTCATTTATTTTTGAATCCTTGAATTAGCTCATATATTTATGAACTCGATGTACATACCGCAACGCCATCGAAGTTTTGTCAAGTTGGGTAAATTTGTCTGCTACTAGAACCAGAAAAACACTGCACATGTGTGAGTTGGATGCTGAGCAAATCGTATAAAAACTCTGAATTAGGTATTAAAAATATATTCCTCCTGCCGCCCAGAGGCCTATTAAAAGGTCTCCTTAAATAAAAGAAATTCTATTCTATTTCCTACATTATTAATTCAAAATTCTCAGGCAAATTTTATTACACAGGAGGTCAAAGGAAAAATACAAGGCTCATGTAATTTTAATAATAAACTAGATTAAAGGGTCGTTTGCCAAAACGTGTATAACTAAACGAAAACATATGCATTAGCTTAGTGTAAATCGAAAAGAATATGTCACTGATTATGCAGTTTACATTATATCACACTCAGAAAAGATCCATTTTAATTGCTGCTAATTCTTATTTCAGAAAATATTATTTTAATAAATTCCAAGTCCTGCAATAATTTTATCAATGAGCTTACTAATTTAAGCGATATTAAGCAGACCTTAAAGCCTAAAACAATTATGAAACCGCAAGTTCATAAAGAACAATCATAAAATTCCTACAGTCAGATTAACGTAACGTTTGAGTTGAACGACTTCGGCGAAGCAACTTTTAATGAAGTCTGGGGTTAGCGGTGTTTGCACGAAGAATTTTGTACGCGGATTTTCCCTTTTAGCTATACTAAGTTAAAGGGAATATTTAGGAGGGTATCTATATCCTGGATCTACTTGTAATTGAAACATATTTTAAAATGATTAGTTTTGTTTGCACCTAAACGGTTTCCATCACTGAGGCACTGCATAACTGGTTGCTTTTGATAAATCTATTTTTTAATTCCTTTCCAATGTATTGAATTTTACAGTGCTTTATTCTTGTTATACTGTAAACCTGATCAAATGTTTGTATTTTTATGTAATTGTACAGTCAACAAAAGAAGTGATTTACCACTTTTCACCTCTATTCAGTGGTAATAAAGTTGAAAAGTGGTAAACCAGTTTTTTTGTTGACTGTACGCCTTATGTAAAAATAGCTTGCCTCAGTCGGGACTCGAACCGGTCAAATGGGACAAAAAATAACGTTCCGTATTTTATAATACAAATTGAAAGGATTACTGACAAGGTAAATTTTTCTCTAAATAACAATTACAAGCAGAATAATGGAAGGCCACGAAAACTAATTTGATTTCTCCTTATTTTTCATAAAACGTTTAAAGCAGAAATTTATTGTCTTTAAAAATAAAGGAAAGTCTCCCTTACACAAAATGTGCTATTTACAATATACGAGCCCCGATGCAGTGGAGTTCGTCTAGTTCGAAACAATCTTTACAAATTTTTGAATATTTTTTTATAAATGATCACATTATGCTAATGATAAATTGTATGAACGTTAGTCATGGTTAATGTACTACATTTCAAGAGACACAACAATCTGAAGTACGCTTTTGTTGTTTAATAAATCGATTTTAACAAACCAGTGTCTAAATTATATTTTCGTTCACCACCGTAATTCCGCGCTTATAAGCTTGACGCAAAATTCGCAGTGCATCAGGTGTACCATGTCGTCTTTAATATTAATGGCGGTCTTTACATTCATTGATTATTAACAAAATTAAAAATTGTGGAAAAAATTTAAAAAAATACCTCTCGTAAAATAGTTTTTTTTTATTCTGATTTATTAAGTCCAAATATTTTATACTCAAAGAAACTACTTTAGTACTACTATTGAATAGTGAAGGTTTTGTCTCTAAACCTTTTCCCCCGGATGAACGGGATAATCTCGAAAAACTGTCTAACTGGACGAGAACATATGCATCGGGGCTCGTATAAGCCATCCATGTGGCATTCGATTTTTCCACCTTGTACAAGTGTACACATTTATTATGTTAGTCACACGCCTGCAACGGATTTAAACGAAAGACAAACATGTTGCCTCTGTACCTTCATACTGACTTGTGAAAGCATTCACATAAATTTTGGCTATTTAGTAATAAAATATGATATACGAGTTTAGCTTAGCCTATAAACGTTCTACTTTTGGGAACGGTCATCCCATAGTAAAAAATTGGGGTTCAGTGCAGTGAACGCACATAAACAATGGAAACATTCTATCCGTGCAATTATGACCCAACGCAAACTACTCTTGAATGGGCGTTCCTAAAAAACTACTCCTGGAGCTGTTTCAGTTTGGCCGAGTTGACAGTACTGGGCGGACGTCTGAATGCGTTTCTATAAATAACGGTAAAAACGAATTTAAAAGGCTTTCATGTGCTGTAGGCTGGTGTAAAAAGAGTTATAGTAATTCTAAGGATAGGGGAATTACTTTTCACGTGTTAGTAAACAGATAACTTCGGTAATTTTGAATATAAATATAATAATATTTAAGACATTTTTCTATACTACTGTTCTAAACTAAAACGTCGTAAGTCCATACAATTTTACAATAGCATATGACGTTTTAAAATAGAAGGATACTAAAGGGATGTCGCTATGCCCAATGAAGCAAGTTTTTTTAACTAACTGATATTTGATTTCAATATATTACATTTTAATAAATTCCTTTTTCTCTTTCATGGGATTGAACTACCTATTATATACCTATGCAAAAGTAGGTACGTAGTTCTCAAATTTATAATTACATTTAATATTTCCATTTTACATCGCATTTTAATTTTTTCCATTCAGATTACCGCAAGATGCTGTTCGTAGAGACAAATGGGTAAAAGGTGTCCGATTAGAGACACGAGAAAATTATTGGATGCTTAGCAAAAGATCTATAACTTTTTCTCCTCATTTCAAAGATGAAGAGTTTTATTTGTCTAAAAAGGGGTTTACGCAGCTTAATAAGACCGCCATGCTGATTTGTACTCATCAGTTGACTGTTGCTATATAAAAACGTTTATTTTTACTTTTAAGAATGCTTCAGTTTCTAGTTTACCTTGAGTAATTAGTTTTGAATTTTTCATTTTCCTAAACTAAACTAACGCTTAACCACATTGTTCAATTTGGCCATCATCCCATATCTGCTATTAAGAAATTATATTATACAATAAATCCTTTATTCTTCTTATTACACAACAACGAATAATTTCATTCATTAATTATACATCGATTTTTTTATATTTATATATTTGGTCCGCCTACAATTTCCTCTACTTTGCCGCAAGGTGATAACTGGTAGAGTATACCTCATGGCATTAAGTCCGCCTGTTGTACTGTAAGTTTTACTTTTGTACAATAAAGTTTAAATGAATAAATAAATAAATATTTCCTTACATTGTGTTAGTCTGTTTTATATCATTACTACATTTTAAGACTGGGTATATTTTGTATATGATTATTAATACTGCAAAAAAATATATTAATTATTTTCAGTGATCGGAATAGGTAGTGCCATTTCACGGGAACTCGACGCGTAAGCTTAGTATGGATATACCTTTTAACCCCGGGATTTTGCATGAAAGTTCTAAGTCTATGTTTTGTCATCAAAAGGAATAGATTGACAGTTGTGAATATCTAAAAAAAATTGTTTGCTATTATAATTTTAAAGAAAGCAAAAAATAAACGAGCTTATAATCTGTAGGTACAGGTTGACTGCAAGAATTCACTTTTTGACTTTAAGACGTGTAATTGTTTACCTCTGTTTTTTGCATGTAATTAGTTGTATTGTAATTAAAATAATAATATTTAAATAATGTTGATCTAATACATATACATTACCGGCCAATAATATATCGAATCCAGTTTTTTTTACAGTAGAACTTTTGTTTATAATTGTAAGTGGTTTCCACACTTTCCACCCTACGTATATAGCTAGTATAGGCATAGCATAGGTCTTTGTGCCAGCGATGGAAAAACTTGGTATCATGTAGTCGTTTTTTCATGAAGATTTTTTATGTAAAGCGTGGAAATTCTTTTTTGTTTTACTGCAGCTTTTTAGCAATATGCTGTGTCTCCCATTTTTATTAACAATAGGTACTTAATTTCCATATTCATCGTTAATTTCTGCAAAAGTACCAAAATAATACGCTATCTACATGTGAAGATGCGCCGCTTACTCTATGCACGTTCATAAAAAAAAGTCACGAATGTTTTATATTATTCGCCGGTGCTGTATGTTGATTTTTGGTTTAAAAGTATTGCTGACTAAATTTATAATGACAAAATCTTTTTTTTTATCTTCTTAATTTAAGTCAATAATAGTTATTATGAAAAAAAAACGAGCCCCGAAATCCCAAGTCTTATCCATGTTATGCTTAATGTTTAAGGTCATTCACCCGAAATGGCACTACCTATTCCGATCACTGATTATTTTTATAGTGAATTACTTGACTGGCTCTTTAGTTTACGGCATAAACCTATCCATGTCACAATATTTTTAAATACGCAAAAGTCTAGGTTGCCAGTTATGAGTAGCAATCATTGCATGAAGGTGATTAGCGAATTCTTGTTGCTGATTGGTATTTGTTGACGTTATATGCATTTCGCTTACACTTAACTATTCATATTAGTGCAATAGAGATGACTATAATTTAGTTCTCTCTATTTTTCATTCGAGACTGTAAGCGTATCGCCTTATTTCAATGTGGGTGTATTTGTGTTTGTGTGCTAATAGTCCCGATGATTTGAATGGCAATGTTCTCAAGGGCGGTTTCCATGTTTATTTGCGTTCACTGGTTCAGTGTAACAAGGTTAAACTTCGTTTGTTGCAAAACGGTACAAGGGTCATTATTTTATTTTGGAACTCTAAATCATTGGTAAATAAATATATTATTAGTAAAGACCGTATCGTTTATTATAAATACAAGTTCAACCTGGGTCGAGTTTTTTAAAGGTACATTTTACAAACAGCAAAATTGTAAATTGTTTCTTTATAAAACGCGACCCTGTGACCTATTTCACCATAATTACAAGTCTGACAATTGTAAAATGTCACTGTTAACACGTTCATTGCCACATCACGCGACGTCGCGTGATGCCGTCCATTACCGTGTGGCCAACCACGCGACGTCGCGTGATAGTGCCTTACGATTTTGTTTACGCGTCAAGATGGTAGCCGTAGCGTAATCGATTCTGGCATTCGTTTTGGCCACTAGGGAAGGGTTTTACCTATTCGGCAGGTGGTGTGGCCTGTGGGTAGCCATCTCCATTATTTTTCAGCGCGCTCGCTAGTTGGCTCGCCGCAGCCGCGCAGTGCAGATGTATTCCTTTGCCGTTATATTGTTATTTCTCGATTGGATTTCGTGATTTAACATAGGAATTTAGCTTTTTTACTATGAATAATAACGCAAAGTCGAGAAATGTGTAAGTAGCATGATATGTTTTCACCACGCGAAGTCGAGTGGAGCGGCCATGTGGGCAAGATATACAAGGAGAAGTGGATACATTTCCTTATATATCTTGCCCACATGGCCGCTCCACGCAACTTCGCGTAACAAAACATATATATATTTTAAAAATAACAACAACATTTATAAAATACCAACATATATACACAAGAAATGCCCAAATAACTCAATTAAACGAATTTTATGTGTTAGCCATCTCGGTATGTTCACTAATTTTGGCTTGGCAATGAACGTGTTAATGACGTCATAGACCTCCGTAGGCTACGGCTACCGCTTACTATCGGACGGTTCATGTGCTTGTTTGCAACCAACATAAAATTAAGGGGTGTACCGATAAAAAACTGGCAAATTCAAATGAAAAAATTGGATCGATATAGTTAGGTAGCTATAATTTCATGTTTTGGAAATGAACCAGGAAGTCTTAACTTAGCTGACTGTAGTACTTTTGTGTCACTACTGCATTTCAGGTACTCGCAGTACAGCTTCTTCGAAACCACTTCCAAACTATCTTTTCCAAACATTTTTTTCCTTTTTTTGTATGCAGTTTTCTAAATTATGGGACTGTTGTCAATATATCTGGCTATTCTTCCCGTGTTCCTTAAGATATCCTTGACTTATGCATACTATCCTTGATACTTTTTGGGACTGATTTCGCTTCATAAGACTATACCAAAGAGACTAAGATTTGTATAGGATTAAATAATTGATTAAAGACCCATAAAAATTTCACATAATATGTGACATAATTCCCTTCACGGAGTATCACTGCGCCCAAGGCAGGGGTATATTAGAAAAAAAACATGGAGATTAACCAGAAATATAGGTCACTTCTGCAGAACACGAAATCGTGCAGTGGAGAATAAAAAAAGAGCTTGGAAAAATATTTTTCGAAGGGGTTCTGGAGAACTTATATTGTGAATACTGAAATTGCATTAGCAACAAAAAAGGACCAAAGTTAGCTAATTTAAGACCTCCTAGTTAATTACAAAAGCCAGAAATTACAGCTTTTTAACTATATTGGCCCGATTTTTTCATTTGAATGCACTCCATTTTATGTTGGTGGCAAACAAACGCACGGCCCTTCCGATGGTAAACGGTAACTGGTAGCCTAAAGACGACTTCGATTGGAGAAACTACCTAAATTTACAATTGTAGCACTTGTCAATGTGGTGAAATTGGCGCCTGGTGATTGAAATATGTATTATTTTGCGGTTCTATGTTTTGAGTGAATGGCGTGTAGACATTTTTGAGTGTTATGTGATATATGGTTACTTTCCAAATTATTTCTTTTAGGGGCTTTCTGATGCTTTCAATATTGCCGATCAAACGTATTTCGGATAAACCTATACAGCTGAATGTAAGACAATTTCAGCGACTCCATGGGACTATTTTTAGAAACAATAAGGCAAGATGCTGCCCGTGTATATTTTATTATCTTAGCGGTGTCTTCATGATTCCCCAATCAAGCATTTGCAAATTAAATGTGGTGGATGAAATGTTTTACTTAAAATGTGATTTTTACACAACGATTTAGATGACCTTCACTTTCTTTTGCGTGAACAGTAATTAACAGCTATAAGAATCAGCCACACATAAAAACCTTAACGAAACACCATGGGCTTGATCCATCGTTGGAATAGGTGGATATAAATGCTCCATGATAGTTATATTGGATGTCAAAGTCAGAATACACGTAAGCTACATACTATATTCTCTTTAAAGTATCCTTTCACGAATTCAGGACGAAATATAAGTGCTATGATAATACCTAAATGTATAACATTACGAAGCACGTGAAAATGTGCTTTTCATAGTACGATTTTTAATGTGTGTGTTGTCGTCTTTTACGCAAACCGTAAATTTTCTTGCAGTATTTGCCCGAAATATTTTTTATTACTCGGGAGGATTGGGTTAGTTGTGTCTAATCCAGATGCTTCACGTCGAGCTTCTAGGATAAAATGTGTACATTATTAGAACAGTAATTAGACACATATATGTTTTTTTATATAAAAATTTAATATAAAAAATACGGTTAAGTAACGTTGTATTTATTTATTACTAACGTTACACTCCTTATGTCTTAAAACGGGATATTTACCGGGATATTTCGGCACTGTTTCAAATGTATTGTTACTTGTACTTATATTTATGTACATACACAATGCAATACAGAAATGAAACCACAAAAAATAATAGCTAAGTTCATGTGAAGGGCCAGGCTGTGGATTTGTGTACAGTGAACATTGTTGGTCTTTCAGTTGTTGTCAGTGTGTAACAAAATATTCTTTGTTATATTTTGTGCAATGTCATCATTATTATGCACAGAGTCATCAATGTAGCCTTCAGCTACTTTGTCTGACTTCCATTGTCAACCAACTGATTTGCTACGGGGTCTGTTGGTCTGTTGGGGTAATGTTGCTGATGAGCGTCAAAAACAATGTCCAGTATACAGTGCTGGGTTCTCCAGTTAAAAAAGTAGCAACTTTATTAGGCATTGCTGTAATTGTGTGCCGTCCGATGACCTGCCTTGTACATTTTCCATTACTATATTTGTAGTGTGGAATTTAAGTAAAAGAACCTATTATTAAATTTTGAGTATATTTCTGAACCAGACCTAAACAGAATTAAATACTAGACAAGCAGTCTTTTATGCCAAGTTACATTTTCCCACGTCCGTTCGCTAGTTTGTCTTACGACCTTCTCCTCGATCCATCGTTCATACCCATCCAAGTAAGTGTAAATCTACTTACGAGTGCGTTCACGTGTACAATGCGTTCACTTGTACAATTATCAATAAATAAAAATAAAAAAATCATCTTCATCCATTCAGTCATCGGTCCGTCTGCTCATACGTTCCGGTCCTACATATAAAAAATAAATGTTAGAATTTACATTATCAGACCTTAGGGTATAATATTTTTGGACAATATTCTTGAACTCATCTTTGATCACAAAATATCTGAAATATTTTGTTTTGGTGTCACTTAGTTTAAATAAGACATTTTTTTTTTCTAGCTTATATTGGTGTCCCGCAGCTGGGCAAAGGCCTCTCCCCTGGATCTCCAAGACTCCCGATTTTGTGCTTCCTCCTGCCAGTTGTCTAGGAATGAGTCCATATCATCCCTCCATCTCCGTCTGGGCCTGCCACGGTCGCTCTACCGGCATCCACTTTGTGGCTATGCTAGTCCACGTATCAGGATGCATGCGGTAGACGTGGCCAACCCAGTCCCACTTGAGCCTAGCGGTTTTTTTGCCGACGTCAACAATTCGCGTTTTGGAGCGCAGTGTGGTGTTCCGGATGCGGTCAGTCCTTTTAACACCTAGAATGTTACAGGTAAATCTTCAACTTGGACTTCTGACTCTCGCTAAGCGACCAAACCTGGGCGCCATAGATTAGGACAGGCAGAATACACATGTCCACAAGTTTTCGCTTGAGTGACGGTGGAAGGTTGCCCTTCATCAACTCTTTCATGGACTAGTAGCTCTTCCAGGCGTTATTAACACGGCGTTCGACTTCTTTGTCTTGCCTGTTGCTGAAAGAGACTATCTGGCCTAAGTAAATATTATTATACTCGTTGACATAGTGTATAATCTGCCCGTCTACCTCAACCCTATGTTTCGTACTGCTAGTCATTACTTGGGTTTTCGCTCGATTCATCTGAAGTCCAACCTGAAGACTTGCGTTGCTCAACTCTTGGAGCATTTCTTGTAGTTCTGTAGTAGAGGAGGCAAAGAAGACAATGTCGTCGGCAAATCTAAGGTTTGGAAGTCTTCTATCACCAACGAATACCCCCCTTGCCTTCCAAGAAACCGCCATGCTCTTGAAGACTTCTTCCAGGGTACTGGTAAATAATTTTGGAGACAGTGGGTCACCCTGTTTGACCCCTCGCTGTATAGGGAGAGAGGGACCGGAATGTTGAAGTTTAGCGTCTGCTGCGCTGTTGCTATAAATATTTGTAATTAAGTTGATGTAGGCTAGGTCTAGGTATGTTTTGATTTTGTAGTGCGGTGTATAAGGGAATTTTAAGCTCTGTATGCGTTTGATTGATAGTGTGGAGGTGATCGGAGTGTGGAGGTGGTGGTGGAGAATCCGTGACGAAAACCAGCTTGGTTGGGGGGTTGGTGGCGGTCTAATTGTCCGGAAATGCGACACTCAATACTTTAATAAATATTTTGTAGATATGTGACACTAAACTAATTGGTCGATAGTTCCCTACGTCAGTTTTATCGCCTTTTTTTATGCAATAGTATAATATTAGAATGAAGTATTTTTTCGGGAATTTTGCCTTTTCTCAAAATAGTGTTAAATAATTTTGCCTTTCATAAAAGGCTTGCATTCCAAAAAAAAAAATAAGACTATATCATCATGACATTCAAGGTCTTCTGTAGTTAAACGAGTGTGAGTACAACTCCATTGCACAGTGATACCAAATATTAAAACAATGTACAATATAAGTGATCACTGTAACATTGTTACTATTTTTTATTTATGTAAAGGTCCTTCTATAAATGTATTGTATAGTAGCCAATAATAATGTAATGCAAATGTATTTACCTTAATGTTTCATCGTGTTCAGAATTCAAGAATGTTTCTACATCTTTGCATATGAAAATTGTTGATTTCTTGACTGTGTATCCCTACGACTCGCGTTTCAATCAAGAAACAAAGTTTGCATCGTTTTTCATGTTGATATTGTGTAATCATTTTAGTCTTGCTAATTCTGCGAAATATGCTAATAGCACAGTCTCTGAAAAGCTATGAGTGTTTTTATCTTACTTCCATTTTATGAAGTTTTCATACGCTGTCATGTAGGGGAAACTTGCCTTATTCGTACCCCCTAAGGGAAAATGCTTTTTATCAGAAAATGCAACAAAGAAAATAACATTGATTGGTAGTGAAAGAATCTTTATTTATTCATTAATCAACAACAATAAAGAAATTAAGAAAAACTACAATAACTTCTGAGAAAAATAACTTTTTAAAAAAAGTAGAAAAGGTACGATTTAGGCCTAATTGTTCGTAAAACGTACCCCTATATTCCTATATTGTACCCATTTATCCTTATATGAAAGATGAGATCCTATAATAAATTTCAGTCTAATAATCACAGTAATTGACATAATTATGTATCTTCTATGAGTAAAAAAAACTATTGTGTAACTAATCAGTCAAATGGTCAACTCCTTTTTTAATCATCTCATACAGCTCAAATTTCACGGCTGATGCCTGTACCCCTCGGTACGGTCGTTCAATTATTATTGCTATTAAAGTATAGCATTTTTAACGGTTTTTGCCAATTCTTTGCAATCATCGCAAATAAATTGGTGTGTTTTTTTGTCAACTCCAGCACAAAGTTCGTGAATCCAGGTTTCACAACAGGAACACTGGATCATGTCCTCTTTTTTGTTCTCCTTACAAAATGGGCAATACCAACTATCGTCTTCTTTTTCTTTTTTGGCCTTCTTCACAACCTTCTTATCCCTGGAATTATTTCTTTTGTCAAGCCTCTGGTTACCTAAATTCCTACATGCAGCCTTCTTTTTGGACTCAGTGGGATTTAAATTTTTTCTCTCCAATTCTTTCTTATATGGACTTTCTGTAAGTACTTGAGATGATGTTCTAGTTTGAACCCGTTTTATTTTAGATTTGAGGCTACACACTGGAGACAAGCTATGTATCGTTGCCCGAATATCTGGTGATTTGATATTCGTTTGATCTTCTTGGCCCTCGTCATTTCGCAAGGGTAAACTTTTTATAGGTGATGCTGTTGAAGGTCTCGACTTTGAAATGTCCGTACTATTTGAATTCAAAGATGCCAGAGCTTGATTTTCTTGTGCATCCATTGGTTTAGCATTTGATGTTAATATTGCTGGCTGGTTCGGTTCTCGGTTTTGTCGTTCCACAGCCAAATGGGAGCTCATAACTGGTGAACCTAAATTTTGTTGCTCGTCACAATCCTCGTCTATTATAACATATTCGTCATCTCTGATTTTGAATCGATTACATGGCCATAGTTCACAAGATTCGAATCCGTGTATAGCTGTTTCCATACATACAGCTCGAGGGTATGACATTCCCAAAATTTCTGATATATTTGCCTGCTTTATTACGCAATCAGGGTGGTTTCTCATCCATGATGTACAAGCAGCGTTGAAATTTTGTTTCAGTGGTTTGAAAAACGATCGGTCCAACCGTTGTAGTTTATGGGTGGTATGAGGTGGCAAAGACAGCATGACAACACCATAATCACGTGCGAGATTGATAGCCTCTAAGTTCTTAGTATGCGTCGAATGTCCATCTAAGATGAGAAGGATCTGCTTTTCTTTGGATTTTCCAAGTCTTACAGACTTGATAAAATGCTTTAGCCAATCAACGAATAACTCAGAAGTTATCCATCCACTATCAGAGCAATTGTATACTGCATTCGGTGGTCCTCCTCTTTTAAGATCATCTGTCATTCTTTTGCGTTTAAAAATTAGCATTTGTGGAATAAATTCTCCAGCAGCATTCATACAGCAGATGCATGTTGTGTTTAAGCCCCGTTCTCCACTTGTAACAGCACCAACTTAATGTATGCCCTTACGAGCTAATACTTTTGGCGGTTTGTGTACTGTACTCAAACCAGTCTCATCGACGTTGTAGATTTGCTGGGCCGTAAATTTTCCTTCGTCTAGAAGAGCTTCATACGTATCAAAAAACGTCATAACGATTTTTTTGTTAAATCCTTTACAGCGAGCCATAGACGTCGCTTCTGGAGTCCTTAGTGATATTTGAGGTTGGCTTTTCAAAAATTTATAGTACCATTTCCATCCAGCCAGTTTAGTTTCATGATTGAATTTGTGCTGTAAACCATATTTTTCCGCTAGCTGGTAGGCCAAGTGACCTAAATCACGCACAGTAATGCCAAAAAATCTAGATTCCAGTTCTAAAACATGGTTCACTAACTCATCTTCCATTTCCTTGGTCAAATATTTTGGGCGTCCAATTTTTTCGTGAACATTCAATCCCTTCAAGTGGCGTCGAAAAGTTGGTTTAGGAATCTTAAATGCACGACAAGCTTCATTAAAGGGGATTGGGTATTTTTGTATGGACTAGTGGCGTCATTTTTTTTTTCAGCGGCCATCGTTTATGTTACTACTATTTTGTAGTGCTACCTTAGACTAGCTTATTTACAAAATAAGTTTTGCTGTAACTAATATCGGAGCCAAGATATGGCCCTTCAAACAATGTTATTGGACCAGTGAATATACCTAACTAAGACAGGTTTAGGAGTCAGCTTAGATGACTACAGGCTTATTTAACTCGATAATACTACTAACAAAGATATAAGGACATTGCCCTTAAAGTATAATAGTTAATTTAACCGACTTAAAAAAAGAAGATCTTAGGTATATGAAAATGCAACTGCATTTTCTTATGCGATTTCTATGCTGTCTGTTTAGTAAACATTAAAAATGTTGCAAAATGGTTTCAATAGACGGTTCACCCTCTGACTACACCATTAGGAAACACAGGTGTGATGCACACATGCAAAATGTTTTGACATATTCCCAAGTAGAAAATGTACCTAATTAGACTAGTTTCTAGATTGGAATTGTTACTAATGCTTTCTTATGTATACAACACAACATATGTGACATTATTTGGGATAAGGGGCCTTATTGTCGATGGCTCTTACGTCCGGTGGCGTCGTATTTGTATACAAACATGGCTCATAACGCCGTAAGCGCCAATGACAATAACGTCCCTTTTCCCAGATAACGTCATTTGTAATTTTTAGTATTACGTTGAATTACTTTTTTACACATTTTCTGGCTCGTCGTAAACTTCATTCTCAATATTATCTTGGCGAATCACTCTCTCTAAAAACTGTGCCGGGGGATCAAGATGTTTTTGATACCTACCCCATCCCAAGAACCATACATATAGGTAATTGACATTACATATTGTGAGCAACAGCCTAAGGTCCTCTTCCGAACAACACATGAACAATAATGTCCTAATATTGCCTCTGGGCCTTGTAATCCCCCATCTACAGCAACATACAACAAACATGAAAACACGCATAAAGTGTGAAAATATGAATACTTTTATTTTTTATTTAAAATGCGACATAAAACCTTTGACATAATTACGTTCAATAGAACGTTCCATCGACATATTCGACATCCGTCATAAAATCGCCGTGTTAAAGAAAAAAGGAACTATCTCTAAATAATCATTGACCGAAAAAGAACCTTATGTCCAAGGTTACCTTATGAGTTAAGGTTAGATTTTACGTGGCATACACAATAGTAGTTTTAACTCATTCCGATGCATTTCAAAAACAAATGTGAGTCTTTACTATAAAACTTTAAAGTATGATATCTCGGCTCCGATATAATTTAGCTATATGCACTCCATAATAAAATAAGTTTATTTTAAATTGCTCTTTTCAAATTTACCACTTTAATGAGTGGCCGCCAAAATTTAAAAACGACGCCAACTTTACCCAAACCCCTTTCAAACTTCCATTTTTATACCCTTCCAGGGCTTTTTGCATGTCATCACTTGACCATGTATTGTATTGCCGCTTGGCCATGTCGACCTTAAACAAAAAAATAAACAGTTATTCCTAATTCGTACCGGTACGAAATAAAACAAAGTGTTGAGTACGATTTAAGCACAACATCAATTACGATTTCAAATTTGCCGCGTAACAATGGCTGCCACGCTAGCGTCGGCATGTCGAGTAATTTTAAACGTAAATAAGCGAAGGAATACGCATAAAACTTCTTATTTATATAACTCACTTAGAACTGAAATGAAACCGTTACGAATGAACCGAAAATTTTACTTGAAAACAACAAAATTACTTACTTTTTGAATATTTTAAAACGGAGCAGCAGCGTGGAGTTGACACTACTTGACACTCGAGTAACGTAACATGGCGGACTAGTAGTTCCATTTAGTGGCACTCGCGTCGCCACTGCAGTTTTACTTTTCGAGATATTGGTAGGGTACGTTTTAGGAACAAGTACGAATAAGGCAAGTTTACCCTACCTAACTTTTGATTTGGGGGGCAGTAAATTATTTCTGGCTACTTCTGCCTGCCTCGTTATTCCGGAGGCGTACAGTTCATTTCACTGTAATCGGAACTCTTTATCTCCCTCGGTAAATCTATTTGTATTTGCAAATTAGGTACTCACAAAATTCCGTCAATAACCAACAACAAGAAAAAAAAAATGTTGCGCCTAACTTTCTTTAAAGTCTGTTTGAGAAAAACTTTTACCTGGTGATATTGACATTAGTTCTAAGTATTTTTTTATGGTTCTATTTTCAAGACCTAGGGCCCGTTTCTCGAAAGCTTGTAACTTGTAATACAAGTGGAAGTCTCTTTTTGACACCATACGTTAGATGAGGACTTCAGCTTGTATTACAAGTTACAAGCTTTTGAGATATAGGCCCCTGGGGTCTCAATAGGCCACATAAAGCAAATTTTCGCTCCTTACCAGCTTTCATTTATATATTTTATGTTTGTTCTTTTGTGCTCTCATTAAGTTTAAAATATGTTCAAAACGCGAGCAGGTATCTTCGCCTCTGAGGTACCCAACGCAGGTGCATTAAAACTTTCATACACTTATTAAAAGTTACGTATGCTTTTCTACATTTGATTAAGCTGCTTTAAAAACTATTCGCATGGAAACTAAATCAGGATTAAAAACTAAGGTCTAATTTACGCAAAACTCCCGAACGTGTTCCAACCTAAGTTAAATTTTACGACGGGATTAGTGACGAACATAACTTTTAGTTCGTGTACATTTAAGGGCTACCTGTTTCTATTGTATTCTACCTGTTTTTGTATTAATGAGATTTAGATTTTAAACATCTCACATTTTCCATCAAAGACCTGTTTCAGAGCAATAAATAATTTGAAATAACCGACCAAGAGCATGTCGGGCCATGCTGAGTATAGGCTTCCGTAGTTATTCGAAAACGACTGGGCCGATAATGTTTAAAATAGTTTTATTTTAAAGTATTCTATTCATGATTTTTTCATATTTTTTGGACCCACGGATCAAAAGTTAGAGGGGGGGAAACATTTTTTTTATTCTGGAGCGGCTATTTCCGAAAGCATTAACTTTAGATAAAAACTTTCTTCTACGTAACAAGTTCTTCCAAACAAATCATATTTATGTCGATTCGTCATTCGATTTAGAAACCTTCGTAGTAGGCCCCCATTTTTTTGATTTTTGTGGACAGGCGAATGCCAATGTCAATACTGCCTAAGATCTGAAATCGAATTGGAGATCAAAAATGTAAACAAATGGGATACCACCACAAAAAAAATATCGCGAGAGGTGGGTAATCTAAAATCATTGAAATACTTTAAAAAAATGCGCACATGCATGTCACTGACGGTGCGTATAGTTTTGAAATATTTTACTAATTTTTAATATCATACATAATTTTTTTAATCATATATTTCTCTAGTTTTAATAAAATGTAGGGTGTTTAATTTATACTACTGGCAATGATAAGAAGTTTTAAACATTTGGTTCGCAGTTATAATAATGTACTGAAAAAAATCAAAACAGGATGGTGCTCCAAATGACTCTTTTATGAATCCATAAAAACTCCTAAAATTTAGCATTACAAAGTACATGAAAACAGATTTTAATATTTTTAACTACAAATCAATCATTTTAATTTTTTTATAGAAATTGATTCGATTGTAACTATAGATGAAGACTGGAATTCGTTCCCCGACTATCTTAAAAATTAAAGTAACACGACATTGGTTTTCAAACATTGATTATGTTGATTATTTACATCATTCTAGCAAATTTTCTAGGTATTATTTTTGTAATCAGGAACCGTGGACACTCAGCCGTATGTTTTTTAATGTCATGTCCAAAAATTAAGGTCCGGCCGAGACCGAGACCGAGAATAAATTTGACTTGGTAGAAAGGATAAAAAACGTATAAATTACATAAAAAATCCCTAGCAAATACCTATACTAAATCCAACGTCAAACGAAATACAGCCATTTTTTTGGATATCTTTTTTTTATTTTTTTTTTATTTAGGTACCCCAAAAACCGGTATTCGAATTTCAGGTATTTTTATAGATAGTATGATAGGGGTCCCTTACTCTAAATTATTCCTTCCGTTCATTTCAAAGTGAAATTGAAGTCAGTTCATGTCTTTATGACACCAATAAAATCGCAGTAAGTTCGCGAGATGGCGTCAAGCTCGCCAATTACAGCTCATTACGAATCTCGGCCACGGCCGAGAGTTCCGGCAATTTTTGGCCGAGAGCCGAGAGGAATATCTCGGCTCGATTTTCGGCCGAGAATGCCGAGACCGAGACCGAGATCTCGGTCGAACCTTACCAAAAATATGTTAATGATTGTGATACTTGTGTATCGAACATACTTTGACTTTCGCGTATCTACACCTAAACATCAAGCATTGTCTTAGGTTTAGCACCTGTAAGGATAGTTTGTAAGTGTGCAAATAAATAAAATAAAATAAATAACCCATCTCAAAATGCGACGTTAATTTATAAAGGTGTTAAAAAATAAAAAGTTTTATACCCCTGGAATGTCATTTTAACATTGACTTTATAATGTCTTGTCATTGTCATAGATTGTTTACATTTTTGATCTCGAATTCCATTTCAGAGCTTAGTAGTCCTTCAAAAAGCGGGAATGAAAAACTCGTTCAGACACAAAATAAAATTTCAACTCTTGTTAAACTTGTATATTAAATGTATAATAAATCTAATATTATTTTAATCATATGAGCATTTCATTATTCTTAAAATACAATGAGGAGATAAATATTTGTCAAAAAAATTTTTTTTTTTGAACTATTATTTTAAACGTTTAGTTTTAGAACACACTTGATATTCTAAAAGTTACTGCGTATTAACTTTTCATCGTGATTAGTACGTTTTCTTAGAGATAAAACATAACTTAAACTAAAAACTGTATTTAATATGAGTGAATCAAGTAACAAAGCCGATGTTTTTACTCCTCAAGAGTGTTTGTATTTCACTTCCTTGGCGTTATAATAATTATGTTCCCGCTGCTGAGGTGAAAAGTTGTATGTATCACACTAGAGCAAAGATATTTGTATCTCGTGTCTTTCAGTCCCTCGCTGCGCTCAAGATTCTAATTTTAAATCTTTCGCTTGCTCGGGACTCAACATCAACACTCGAAACAAAAATTGATTTTACTCTCTAGTTGAACAAATAAATATTTCAGTACAGATGGCGCTTTTATTACGCGCTTGTGCGAGAAATGGTTCATTTTACGTCAGGTCGAAATCTTCGGAGGGCCATATGTACTGAAAAACGTCGTACGATACTGGTGCGAAAACGAAATTCGTAACTCGCGTCAATTTAAAGCACTCCCTTCGGTCGTGCTTTAATTTATTTCCACTCGTTTCGAACTTCATTTTTTCGTACTTGTATGGTAATGTACTATTCCAATACAGATGACCCTTTTTTAGGGTTCCTTAGCCAAAATGGCAAAAACGGAACCCTTATAGATTCGTCATGTCCGTCTGTCACAGCCGATTTACTCGGAAACTATAAATGCTACAGTAACGAAATTTGGTAAGGATATGTGTTGTATGAACCGCTACAGGATTATGATACTAAATTGTAAAAAAAAACATTGGGGTGGGGGCCCTCCATACATGTAACTGAGGGATAGAAAATGTATAGTTGTATATAAGCGTGTGGGGTATGAATAGAAAGGTCTTTGAAAATGATATAAAGGTGTATACATCTCATTTTTATTTAAGCAAATTGTTTTCGAGATATCAGCTCTCAAAGTCTGAAAAATGTGTCCCCCCCTCTATTTTTTAAACTACGCGATATAAAATTAAAAAAAATATATGTTATGCACATTAATAAACTCTATCAACGATTTTTGGTTTGATTAAATTATCTCTTATAGTTTTTGAGGTAGGTTGATTTAACTGTATTTTTTAAATATTAAATTGATAATGGTACGGAACCCTTCGCGCGCGAGTCCGACTCGCACTTGGCCGGTTTTTTACGCACTAGTGTGAGAAGTGGTTCATTTTTAGTCAGGTCAAAATCTTTGGAATGTCATACTGAAAAACGTCGTACGATACACGAGCGAATACGAAATTCGTAACTCCCTTCGGTCGTGCTTTAATTTATCTCCACTCGATTCGAACTTACTTTTTTTCGCACTTGTATCTTAATATTCTTAATGTACTATTTTATTGTAAGTATGTGTCACACTTGTGGAACCACGGAATAATAAAAACAGTGGAAATGGCATAAGCCTAGACTACTATGAGAGCCGATGTCGCCAACACGCACACTGTCGTACCGTTAACTACATAGACATCGCGCACGTGATTGGTCGTAATATTTCATCATAATTGTAATAAGAACAAATGCCAGTTAATATACTTTGAACCTAATGTCTACAACGTAATGTTTACATTTGATTGCGTCAATTGTTAGTTATGACGTATTTAAACGAAAAATGATAAAAGCATAGATAGTTCTGCCACCTAGCGTCGAGTAGCCAATGTATAAAGCTCCGATAATTCGGCCACTCGACACTAGGCTGCAGCACTGGTCTATGATAAAGTAGTGTAGGAAATAGTGATGTTTGTGTCGCGTGCACAGCGGGTTATCGATAAAAAAGTAGATGATGAAGTATGTGCACGCTAGGCCCAATAAACTATTTTTCAACACACTTGCTCGTAACGTAGGTATTAATTCATTTATTATACAGGGTAGAAATTCTTTTTCGGTCAGTGAGGGCAGGTACCAGATCCAGAGTAGCTACCTGAAAATGGTCTTACAAGATTGTCCCTCGATTCGAATCGAAATTAATGAAAATTGGCGTTTACAGATTTTGGAAAAAACATACAGGGTGTGAGAAAATGGTAATTAGTGACTATTTTTTTTATGCCAATCGATCCTTTTTCTGTTCAGGATCAAAAGCTTGTATGGGACAAAAAAAAAATCGGCTAGAAAAGCCGCAGATCGAGATTTAAAATTCCCATACAAATAGTATCAAATTTTTTTTTTTTTTCACGTTTCTTTTTTGAATGTCGTTTCCATTCCTATCCAGTACCAATAGTTTCCTAGGGGTCAACTTATAGCAATGTACAAAAAAGCCTAATAAAATGACCAAAAAGATTATTACATTAATAACTGAACAAAGCATTGTTATTTCCCACATTACATTTTTTAAATATATTTTGTTATTTCAAGTTCATATTGCCTATATAAATAAATCCGTTGAAAATATATCCACAGTGAACTTGTGAGAAACATGTCGTAGGAAAGAGTTAAAACCGTTAATTATTAGTGGGATAGATAAATCAAATACCAGATTCATGATTTACATCTTTATTTTGTGTAACGTGATTTAATGGAAACATATTAGGTGGATAATTATTAGGTAAATACTCATATTGTCTATTCTTTAGCCTCAATAATTAATGATATAGAACAATAATGACATTAATAATATACACGTAACAAATACTAGTTATTTATGTATGGAATATGAACTTTAATGTGAATGAAATTACAAATCAATAATCGTAATTAAAGTGTGATTTTTCTTTTTAACAGTTCGAAATTTAATTGTGATTAAGATATCGGTTGCCAATATCGTGAAGTAAAAATAACGATGTACCCACAGATACAGATTCCTTAAAGTAGGCTATTTGGGTGCCGCCACTAAACATATTGGAGACGACTTATAATATAGATGTAGATAAACTAACATATAACAGACACACAACAATACGATAAAATAATTAAAACTGACTTTTACTGTCCCTGAAATAAAACGTATTTGTTGAGCAATTGTCTTTTCGATATTCTTAATTTCAACTTCAATAAATGATGTATCCGTACATTGAGATAGCGCGAGGTGACAGCCTTTATCAAATCTGTTACATGGTTAGAGGTGGGGAACTCTCCCAACTGATGGTTTGATATAGCATCAAAAATGTTTGAACCGATAAATTCCCTGAGTATCTGAATCGTTAGCTTTTCTTTGTTTATATTACCACCGTCTACATTTTTTAGAAACTTTTCAGTCACTTGACATATGCTTATGACATCTTTGGACGGATACTGCAGTCCTCCTTTATCTTTGGCTATGATTAACTTATGAAGGTTTGGATCCTTTGATGTTATAAGTGCATTGATTGGCACATACGTTGCAATTTATCGATTTAATCATTTTATTGACAATATATCCGGCTATATGCACGATGGCATGACGACTGAAGTCTGTAAATTGAAAATCGGGTTCATCATTATCAGAATAGTCAGGCCTTTCATTTTGGGTTTCTTCTATGTTTAGCCCCGATGTTTTGTTTATGCGTTCTTCAGCAGAAGAACAATTCAAAATTGACAACTGTTCTAATGCTGTACAGTTCCCTGCATTCGTGTCCTTTAATTCAACATGGACCAACATCTTTTTGTAGGCAGACACAAATTGCCATGCTGTTGGATTATTATTGGATCCTCCATGGGACCTTATATTACAAAAGAGTAGTTCCAGGTGATCCTGGCTTAACTTGTAGAAGGGTAAGTAAATTAAAATATCCCTTTCAATCAAACTTGAGTATAAGTACTTCATAGCTTCGATGCAGTTCAGGAATCCAAGAAATCCAGTCTTACAATTCTTTCCATACAATAATTTATTACTAGTCATGTATAAAAAAAAATCAAAATATAACGTGAATAATATTTTTCACGATTAATTTTCCTATGCTAATCGATGATATTCCTATCCAGTATCCATAGTTTCTTTCTCTTTCTTGGGGGTCAATTTACGGCAATGTACAATAAGGCCAATAATTTAAGAAAACTGATTTCATATACATTTTAACTATGGGAAAAAAGTGATACTTAAATCACATTATTTGTCACGCTAATTATTCCTCCTATGTTAAATGACAATAATATTGTACGAAAACATTAATTAGCGTGACAGATAATGTGAAGTATCACTTTTTTTTAATGGATTGAATACAGTTTCTTTAATTTTTAGATTTTTTGGACATTTCCGTAAGTTGACGCTTAGGAAACTATTGGCACTGGATAGGAATTAGGAATAGAATCGATTGACATAAAATTATTAAACGTGAAAAATACAATTTTAAATTTGTATACACTTGCTTTTAATCCTGAACAGAAACAGGATCGATTGGCATTAAAGAAAAAGGTATGTCAAAAATGACAATTTTCTCGCACCCTGTATGCTTTTTTCAAAATCTGTAAACGGCAATCTTCATTACTTTAAAAGCGAGGGAAGGTCTTTTAAGACCATTTTCACGTTACTGCTCTGGTTCTAGTAGCTGCACTCACTGACCCAAAAAGAATTTCCACCCTGTATATTAATATACCATATAGATAAACCACATTATTATATAAATTAAATTAGTTTAAACTTGGAAACCACATAATTAAGCTTATATTAATATCAAATACTGCTAAAAAATAATATCGATAACTTTATCGACAACACCCCGTGACGTTTTTCTACGGGTCAACGGACGATCGAGTAGCGAATGTTCTAGTATTTTGGCGATGCAGCTTCGCTATTCGCTTATGCGAATAGCGACTTAACTGCATAATGATAGAGTTTATTTTTGTGAGGCTCATTAATAAAAAACGTGTCTCGCGTAAAAAAGTTACAAATGTATTAAAATCAAATTAAATAATACTTTCCGATGGTAAGAAATGCCACAATTGGAGATGTTTTTCATGCTGCTTTTGTTTCTGCACTCCAAAATGGAGCAAGTGGGCATGTTTGCTATCTTTTTCCTTTTTTGCACAGGCAAACGTCACTCACGAATCGCTACGTCGATCTACGGCCGAGTCGCGCGGAATTATGAGCGACAGGTCCAAATTGTGGCACACGCGCCACGCCCCCTTTACACTTCTACTGTTTTTTCTGTTCTGTGTGTGGAACTCTCTGGGGGAGGCCTATGTCCAGCAGTGGACGTCAATTGGCTGATGATGATGATGATGATGATGTGTCACACGGTATCAAAATTATTGTTGTCTTGGGCGTTAACATTTCGCCGCCCCCGGCGAATAAAATGATAACTGCAAAAACCTAATTTTTCAGGAGAAAATAAAAACATATTTTTGTCGTTAACTTCATTAATACTAAACGTATGCAAATTATGTAAAGTTCTAACGATAGCTAATTTTTGTAGCTTTCTGAAAAAATAGGGTAACCTCTTCTTAAACATACCGAAAAAAAGTTATTTCAAAAACAAAAAGTTAGTCAAAATTTACCATCATCAAGGATATAATAATGTCGATTATCATTTATTCACATTGCGGCTACGCCAACACCAAATATTGCACCATCATGTTATAATTTTATTCAGAGGGTGACCAGAGTGCAAGCTAGTGAGTATAATGCTACAATATCACATTATTCCGGTAAAATGAGTGTTAATCTTTTTTAAAAAAGGCTTTTAATCTAGATTAAAAATAAAAATGTAATAGGGTAATCAGCATTAATTTTATTGAACAATAAAATTGAAATAGTTAAACTTAAACCTAATAAGTAAATTGGCAGAATGATTATTATAATTAATTACTTACCATTACTAAAATTTTATTATTATGATCGGGTATCTCCTCAATTTTTCTAACATTATTTAATATAGCCATAAGACGTGAAGTCCTTTGTTTATACATTTTGCAGTCAATCCACTTATATAAGTTAATATATCAGAAATTACCGCCCAAGTGCCAGTCGGACTCGCGCGCCAAGGGTTAAATTTAGCTGAACAATAGTGTCGTCAGCAAAAGTATGATATACCTATATATAAACAAACATTATCCATAAGAAGTTTATTGACATTCTTTCCAAATTAAAATTTTGTTGGAGTCGAGGCCTAAAAATTGTGCGACAAGTTTTCAATCTGGATATAATATAGATAAACTGCTTATGGATAATGTTTGTTTACACATTAGTACATATATGTCTCATACTTTTGCTGATGACACATCTATTGATCAGCTAAACTCAACCCTTTTGTAGTTCGTTACTTGTAATATATGATTCCCCGGTCTATGCATTTCAATTAACGCATCATTGTTGTAAGGTCTCTTTTCAGTTAATTTGTGCAATCTAATTCTTCAATCTGTAGACTGTCTGAAGACTGAACTCTACTCAGAGCTTCTTAGTTATGCTTGTCCAGCAGCGAAACATTTCGAACCTAAATAAACCACGGCATGATCGACTGCACTTCCCTGCATCTTATGAACTGTTGATGCCCAGCATAATACCACAGGTAACATTCTTCGTTCCGCTGTGCCGTGACTTTTGATCTGGAACTGCACTGATATGGGTTCTATAATATGAATTTGAATACCATTTCCGTTCGATCGCATTCCCGAAATTTATTCGAACTAATGGAATATCTGTCAGAAGAGTAAGAGAAACGACATTAAAATTCAAATAAACCTGCCTTGGAATACGATTATGCTTGAAGGCTTACCGAAAATGTTATATTTAGAGCATCTGTTTCTGTCAGTCCTAGGATGACGTCATCGATGACCGATGCATTTGAGAAAGTATATCGCTAACTAATATTTATATCTTTGGATGCTCCGGGCCTTCGGCCCTGTGCAAGGCTCGGCCTTCGTCCTTCGCAGGTGGCCTATGGCCATCCGTTTCGTTTTCATGTTACGCTATTTCATTGTGTAGCATGGTAGTGCTGGTCTCTGGCAGCTCGGCCTTCAGCCTCGCGAGCTGTAGTGCCTCGTGCAATCGCTTCGTGCCTTCGTCCTTCGCAAGGGCCAGCTGTTGGGCCAGCGGCCCTCCGATTTGTTTTAGAGAATCACTCTTCCGTCGCGTAGCCTGGAAGCACTGGGTTTATAGGGCCTGCGGCCCTCGGCTTCGTTTTCATGTTACATTATTCCATTAGTAGCATGATAGCGCTGAGCTCTGGCCTACAACCCTCTGATTCGCTTGTTTAGTCGGTCCAAAAGAAGGCATGTTTATAAAATGAACCCAAACGTTAATAGCTACATATTATAGTATTGTCACCAAAGTTACGGAAGCATACAAAATTGCGGCCCACCGACTTAGACTGACAGTGTGAGTGGTTCGCGTAGGGCGAGCTGTAAAGCCTGCGGCCCTCCGGCTGATAGACTGACAGCGTGAGTGATTTGCGTAGGGCGAGCTGTAGGGCCTGCGGCCCTCCGGCTCATAGACTGCAGGCGTGAGTGGTTCCCGTAGGGCGAGGCTGTCGGGCCTTCGATCCTCTGGCTGATAGACTGACAGCGTGAGTGGTTCGCGTAGGGCGAGCTGTATGGCCTGCGGCCCTTCGGTTCATAGACTGCCAGCGTGAGTGGTTCCCGTAGGGCGAGCTGTCGGGCCTTCGGTCCTCCGGCTGATAGACTGACAGCGTGAGTGGTTCGCGTAGGGCGAGCTGTAGGGACTGCGGCCCTCCGGCTCATAGACTGCCAGCGTGAGTGTTTTCCGTAGGGCGAGCTGTCGGGCCTTCGGTCCTCCGGCTGATAGACTGACAGCGTGAGTGGTTCGCGTAGGGCGAGCTGTAGGGCCTGCGGCCCTCCGGCTCATAGACTGCCAGCGTGAGTGGTTCCCGTATGGCGAGCTGTCGGGCCTTTGGTCCTCCGGCTGATCGACTGACAGCGTGAGTGGTTCGCGTAGAGCGATCTGTAGGGCCTGCGGCCCTCCAGCTCATGGACTGACAGCGTGAGTGGTACGCGTAGGGCGAGCTGTAGGGCCTGCGGCCCTCCAGCTCATGGACTGACAGCGTGAGTGGTTCGCGTAGGGCGAGCTGTAGGGCCTGCGGCCCTCCAGCTCATGGACTGACAGCGTGAGTGGTTCTCGTAGGGCGAACTGTCGGGCCTTCGGTTCTCCGGCTGATAGACTGCCAGCGTGAGTGGTTCGCGTAGGGCGAGCTGTCGGGCCTTCGGTCCTCCGGCTGATAGACTGACAGCGTGAGTGGTTCCCGTAGGGCGAGCTGTCGGGCCTGCGGTCCTCCGGCTGATACACTGCCAGTGTGAGTGGTTCCCGTAGGGCGAGCTGTCGGGCCTTCGGTCCTCCGGCTGATAGACTGACAGCGTGAGAGGTTCGCGTAGGGCGAGCTGTCGGGCCTGCGGTCCTCCGGCTGATAGACTGCCAGTGTGAGTGGTTCCCGTAGGGCGAGCTGTCGGGCCTTCGGTCCTCCGGCTGATAGACTGACAGCGTGAGTGGTTCGCGTAGGGTGGGCCGTCACGCTGAACGCACTGATTCGTTTCTCATTTAGTACACAAACATTACTAGGTACGTTTTAGGAATTTCCCGTGGTACTGTATCTGCCATTTCAATTTTTGATTGTTAAACGTATGTAAATGAAAAGGAAGATAATACGTTTTAATGTTTCGCACAAATAGATAATCTTTACTAAAGGACGATATCCGAACAGACAGAAGATTTTTAATACGAGAATAAAATGATAACTGCCTGATGTCTTTTTGTTGTAGAATGATTTTCACGCGAATATCATGATACGAGCGTTTATAGCGTAAGGGCTAATAATCATTTTTGATATTATCTTCATATACGTTTATTCTGGCAATTTAAGAGATCAATAAAATCAAAGAATAACATTGCATTTTTTTTTATCTCCATAAATAAAAGAATAAAAATTACGAAAAAAATTCAACAGATGCATTAGCACCCAAAGATTTCAAATATGACATAACACTAAAACCATGGTAATGGCAGTTATCTTAGTATTCGCCGGGGGCGGCGATTTGTATCCTTCATTTCGCGCAATGAACGCTCTCACCGAAAATTTAACATTTTGATCCCTTGTGACTTGTAACACAAATAACTACATATTATAATTTAGCCATGGAAAATGCGTCGTGTGATCAAATAGCACATGACGGTTTTTAACCGACTTTAAAAAAAGGAGGAGGTTTCAAATTCGACGATATCTTTTTTTTTTATGTATGTTCCCCGATTACTCGAAGACGCGTGGACCGATTAGAAAATTCTTTTTTTATTTGAAAGGGTTATACCTTCTAGTTAGTCCCATTGTCTTCGGGTCCAAATCTGATGATGGAATCGTGGAGAAATCAAGGGAACTCTTCAAATATTGTAGACACTTATGACCATTTTCATTTATTTTCGAAATCTATTCAAGTATTTGCGTCTATTAATGAACACCTTAAGTTAATGAGCTGATGATGGAAGGTACAGCTCCTTTGCGATAAGGAGTTGGGGAATAATTATTTAAATATACCGTAAACTGGGGTTACATTGATCAATTTTAAAGTTTAAACTTCAATATCTTCTAAAATTAGGCGTAAAAAAATCCAAAAATAAAATAGTAACATCAACTTTTTGTTATCTTTCTCGGTAAAAAAATTTGAAACGATACTTTAAAAATGTATGAAGATAGAAAAATAAAACGTTGTGATCAAAGTTAAACTGACATTGGGGTTACTTTGATACTTTATGTTTTTTTAGGGTAATTGAATGTAAACCCTTACAGGAGTAATTTCTCCTAAGAAAATAAATAAATCCGTTCGCAGTATCAAAAGTTACAACATTTTACGTCGTTTTGGGGTTATTTTGATCAAATATTTGTGATCAAAGTAACCCCGATATATTATAAAAAAAACTTCAGTATTCAACTTTATTAAAAAACAAATTAAACATTGAAGAGAAAACAATCTTCTTATAAAATAAACAGTCAAATGGATAGACATACCATAACCAACTATACGTAAGATTCTGATCAATGTGACCCCATATAGGTGATCAAAGACACCCCATTGAATAAAAAAAATGTTATAAGTACTTAGTTTGAATTGAAGACCCCAAAAACGTTATATTTGTATACCTAAACACACTTGTGACAAGTTAATTGTGATAAAGAACCGTTTACCTCACTACCCTTATTGTTAGTTTAGAAGTTATTTTATACACGAAAAATAGCAGAAAGTATACGTAAATATAAACACGTGATACGCTATTCTAACGACCGTACTCATTTAAAGTGTCTAAACAATTAATAAGGATAACTATCGTTCTTGCCAGACGAACGTAATGTTCTGGCCCTCCTACGCACTTGGGGCCTTCCGTTCCTAGTAAACAGTGAGTACTCTTAAATTGTCGCTAATACAATTCAGTTTTTTTCCTAGACTCTCGACTTTTTTGATAAAACTTAAATTACATTCATAATTTAGAACTTACTGGCATGTTTTATTCTTAAAAATAAACAGTCACTTGCTTTTATCTTTCAAGATGCTTCAAAGGAAAAAAGTGTTCAAGATTTTATTTTGAAAAAATTTACTATGTATACCTTATATCTACGTTGGACTTGCAAAATCGTGCAATACAACTCGGAGAACAGTACTAAGGACCATAAACAAGCTAAAAGAAGGTAAAACTACTGAAAGAAAGCAGCGAGAGGGTTATCCGATAAGAAAACGGAATAAAAAATTAGAATTAAAAATGTGTTAGCTGTTTGATCACAAGCCGGCTATTTCGTCCCGAAAAAGTTGAAATAAATTGAAACAAGCCAAAGTAATGTGCAAAAAATAAACTGCGAAATTGTTACTTATAAAAACAAAAAGCCCCGAAGAGAGCGGTTTCTCAATATAATCGAGTAATCCGACGTTCTAGACTACTGTACGTAAGCCTTGTTCGTTAAAAATACAGGTTGCATAATTATTGATGACGAAACGTATCTAAAGGCTGATTTCAAATCAATACCAGGTAATCAATACTCTTCTTCCGGCAACAACCAGTCTGTCTTAATGAGAAAAAGTAATTCTAATCGAGAAATTTGCAAAAAAGTTCCTCGTGTGGCAGGCAATTTGCCAGAGCGGCATGAGATGTTCGCCTTTTGTAACCACTGGCACAATTAACACGATTGACAGAATTACGGCTGATAGAAAAATACTGGGCAAATATAAAAAAAAAGTTGCTGAAAACATCCCAATCGGCCACAACATTGCCTGATTAATAAAAAAGTGGATTAAATGTACGAAACTTATCACAAATTATTGTATGCAAAATTCTATGTGTCGGTTCAAGATGAAAGTTCGAGAATTTTGTCGTCGTGCATTAGACAAGGAATAATATTGTTTTAGCTAAGCTATTTTACCGTAAACTTTCAAATAATAAACATTTTTGAGTATCCTTGTATAATATTTCTCTGTATTAACCTTTATTCAACTTGCGACAATTTAAGAGTGTTCACACTTTAAGTTTCATATTCATTATTACTACAACCAAGTCCGAAATGGTACATGAAACAATTTATTTTACTGTGCCTACCTATTTTATTTATATTTTTACTATTAAAAAGCAAAAAAATAGTAAATATTATAAAAATACGCTGGAACTAAAAATTAAAAAAATATTTTGTTTCCTACCACTTAGGATTTCCTACCCAAACCTTTAAACCTTTTAATTAAAATAAAATATGATTGCTACCCTACTGATCTCATTGAAGTCGGTGCGAGGCCAAAGAACAACAAAAATTAAATAATATAACGAATACACTTCATATTTAAAATAATAACCGTTCTATTTGTATGGAGAAAATAACGGTTCCGGTTCCTGCAGTCGACTTATAAGTTTAAAACCAAAGTCATGGTCGTGGATCGAGCAAAACAGTCGGAACTCATTGGGACATTCGATGTCCAGTACTGAACACCGAACATAACTCTAAGGCTGGCGTTCTTACATGAAATACATAAAAAAACCTTTTCCAAGGCTTATTAATTATAAAATCCTTTCTTTCTGAAGTATGAGCAAGAGATGAAACTGCAATATTTGCCGGGACAATGTAAAAGTTATAAACCGCTTAAATTCCCATCTCGCGCAAGAATTCCCGATTCTCATATATCGTGCCGCCTGGGAGCTTTCCACATTTATCTTGCTAGAAACTAATCTACATTCTAAAGAGTACCATTTCAGCATTCAACACACTTTATATTAAAGCGTGAGTAAAACATATTCTTCACTTTTACGAATTATCAATAAATGGAAAATTCTTGACCAAATTCAATAGACAAATTTTTCAATATTTTCCTCGGTTACCGCGAGGATTACACATGAAGTAAAACTAAGAAAATGGATAAACTCGCGTATATTAATTAACTTTAACTTCATTCCGACGTTTTGAACACTTTACAGGGTTCGTGGTCTGCGGGAGATTGACAACGGAGGAAATTTGATAAATCTACCTCCATCAAAATACGAAAGATAAGTACAAAACTACCCACAAAGAGATATATACTAAACCACAGACAATAAACTTAAAGGGTGGATGTACATACTAAATTTGCAAATTAAGCTAGTTATTCATTACAAGTATTTTCAGAATGAAGACAAGAGACAAAAAAAATAATCTACGCCGGTTCTATCCCTACGCCTCTGCCTGAGAAGAATTTCCTTGATTTGGTCCATCCATGACATGCTCCCAAACGGCATACTGTCGTCGACGGTGCTTGACATATTCCTCTTTGTGTGCTCAACATATGAAAGCCCACATTCACAGTCCAGCTTATACACTCCTGCATTCAGTAATGGGGTGTTATACTTATCAGGCCTCAGAAACTGCGACATCTTCTTCATTGGCTTAAAATATCAGTCACTGTTCACCAGTTTACCTGTGCAAGATTGCATTGAAATTGTCAAGACAAGGTTAAGGGAACAGAGCATGTCAAAAGAAAATGCTAAGTTGTTGGAACATTGCCTTACAAATATTACTTTGCGCTGGGCAGCTCGGCCTTCAACCTCGCGAGCTGTAGCGCCTCTGAGGATCGCTTTGTGCTTTCGGCCTTCGCAAGGGATTGAAACGAACCGTCAGGCTAGCAGTCCTCGTTTTATAGTAACACTCTTCCATCGCGTAGCCTGGGAGCGCTGGGTTTTGTGCAGCTTTGCTTTTTGCAGACGAGCGCGCCAAGGAGGAACGCTCCGGGCTTTTGGCCTTCGGCCTTCGTAGGTTGTCAAAACGAATCGTCTGGACTGCAGCCCTCTGCTTCGTTTTCATGTTACATTATTCCATTATTGGGCCTAAGGTCCTCCGATTCACTTGTTTAGTCAGTCTAAAAGAAGGCATGTTTATAAAAATGACACAAACGGTTAAATCTGCTTCGATTTGGAGCAGATCTAAGCAGATTTAACCGATAGTTACATATTATAAGATTGTCACCAAAGTTATGGAAGCATACAACATTTCTGCTCAATTGGTCCACTGGAAATTGTATCCTTTCAACTCTATCATCAGACCAGCTCCATGTTATCATATTAATGTATTGTCATCGAAGTTACGCAGGCATACCAAATTTCAGCTCCAACGGTGCACGCGTAAACAGGTCGTCCTACTAGGATACTTATAAGGTACCATAGAGCTGGTCTCATGAGGAGTTGGATCCTCATGAGACCAGCTCTATGGTACCTTATTATAAATTTATCAACAAAGTTACAACAGAATACCAAATTTCAGCGCAATTGGTCCACGGGAACAAGTCCTCCGATGGATACCTTCCAACTTCTCATCAGATCAGCTTCATGGTACCTTTCTATAAATTTACCACCAAAGTTACAAAGGCATACCAAATTACAGCTCAATTGGTCCACGGGAACAAATGTTCCTATGGATATGTCACCGTGATATTGTAAATAGCGTTAAATTATAATTTACCTAGCGAAATTGTAAACTATCGAAAGTTTGTCAACTGCGTCACACTGTTTCCAATTTAACGTATTATTTTTCGTTAGATTATAATCTGTCGATCAGAAACCGTCACATTGTCAAATAGCTATCTGATTGGTCGGTTTTAAATATGGCCGCTCTGTGTAGTTGCCATAGAGTTAGAAATCAAACACAGGTGTCAGTGAAATAAAATACACGCTTTTCTTGTGTTGAGGTTAATTATGTATCTATATGTCACCATAAATTATAAATACCATTAGATTACAATCTCACTCGCCAGATTATTAACTATCGAAAGATTGTAATCCGTAACGTCGCTTTGTTGAGCGTAAACAGTGTTTTGGTCATAGAGATTATAAACTGTCGAATAATTGTGATTCGTAACGTAGGTATTTACAATTTAACGGATTGAGTTTCGGTAGATTATAATCTACGACGCGAAACCGTCAAATGTTGAGTTATATCATGCATCAGATCGCGCTCTCATTGGTTAAACAATTGAAACTTCGTGTATCCGGTGTCGTCATTTCAATTGATAAATTACCGCGAGGGTTTGGAATTGCATATTTTTATTTAAGATATTATAATATTACAATGATCGTAGATGCTTAAAAAGTCTCGTTAATCCATGGTTTGTGTCGATCGCGATACTTCATTTCGCTGTAGTGGTATTGTGTATTGTGGTATTGTTGTATGTTTTCTCGACTATTGTACTGGCATTACTAATAGTAAACTTAATTGCAAAAACATAACGTCAAGCATAATATTATTATTTTTAGTCACACCATTAGAAATGCAATTCCGGTTCGAAAGAACTTTCGATTCTTAGTAGAATTTTTTTTTTGTGAATAAGTACAACAGCACACGGTGTTTAAGCCGTACAACCGAAGTGCATTTCGATGCATGTTATAATATTAACTCACAATTTTAATTATAATTTACCAAAAATCAATCCGTTAAACTGTAAGTAGATACCTATGTTACGGATTAAAATCTTTCGATACTTTATAATCTCGCGAGTAAGATTGTAACCTATCGGCATTAATAATATTATGGTGACACTTATTTGATCCCACAACATTAGAAAAGCATGTATTTTTTTTTGACTGCCACTTGTGTTTGATATCTAACTCTATGGCAAGTAAACAGAGAGGCCACAAAACTGACCAATCAGATAGCCATTTTACAATGTGACGGTTTCTACTCGACAGATTATAATCTAAAGAAAATTAATGCGTTAAATTGGAAACTGTATGACGCAATTGACAATCTTTCGATAGTTTACAATTTCGCTAGGTAAATTATAATCTAACGATATTTACAATAGTACGGTGACAGATACATTCCAACTCCTCATCAGATCAGCTGTAGAGCAGAGTTTACTACCTTATTATAGATTTGCCACCCAAATTACGAAAGCATACCAAATTTCAGCTCAATTGGATCACGGGAACAAGTTTTACTATGGATACCTTCCAACTCCATCATCAGACCAGTTCCAAGCTACCATATTAATGTATTGTAGCGCCGACTTACGTAAGTGTACTAAATTTCAGCTCAATTGATCTACCTTGTACCTGGTTTAATTCTTGGTTGCAAGATTTGCAACCACACAAAATGAAGTTAGTATAAAGTTTGTAAAAAATACAGTTAAATCAATCTATCTCAAAAACTATAAGAGATAATTTAATCAAACCAAAACCGTAATATATATATACAGGGTTACTTTTTCACCAGTACAAAAAATCAACATACGTAATAGTAGTCCAAGTTACAGAATACTAGCATTTTTTGTTACCACCCCTTTAGAACAAAAAAACTAAAATACCGATGCTTGAACTTATCCGCAAACCTAACAAGAAAATTGGACGCATTACGCATTATCAATGTAGGTACATAACTAGCAAAACACACGAACTGGCAACTGTTTGTTTACAACGTCATCGCCCGCGGCATGACGGAATGAAAAAACGGCGCGGCGGCGTAATGTGCACTGGGTATCAAATCAACTTATGATTATGACTTGGCAAAAAAATCTTACTAGATCCCAAATCTTCCTTCATACTTGCACTACAAGTACACTACAAGACAGCACGGGCTTTGGACCGTCAAAATAAAGATTTTTTCTGTGTGAAGTTTGTCGAATATTTTAAATTATGTCTGGGAAACGTGATAAAATTTCAACGTTAGGACAGAAACTTTCTTCATTGAGGCGTATTTAAAAATTTTAAATCAACTTTATGCACAATGATTGGAATCAAAAAAACATACCTAAGTAATGGAGTCCATTTCTCATACTAATTTATTAATTCACATACTTAAGCAAGTGTTCAAAATGTTGGCTGAAACACACTCTTGCCCGTTTTTGAATGTTTTCTTCGATATTTCCCAACACAAGTCTGTAGTTCTCACTTTTAAGTTCATCAAATGCACTTATTATTAGATTTTTTAAGTCTTTTAAATTTTGGGCCTACCCTCACCCCACAAAAACAGTCACACGGGGTCAAATCTGTTGACCTGGCTGGCCATGGCTATAACACTGGCATTTTCCAGGCGGGGCACATTTTCCCCAATGAGAAAATAACTACGAACCATTTCGTACGAGCAATTTCCGACTGAAGGTAGTACGATGCGGCACGCGTGCACACACCTACGTCAAGCGCGGGACTGACCGTGACCTAGTCACCGAGATTAAGGTAACCTGCTGCGTTGCCAACTCGTGCGCCGACCGGCAGGTCGCTCACCCCTTTCCGCCGCCCTCTGCGTCCCGCACCCCGTTGACGTCTTGTCATTAGTAATCCCATCATTTTACATTTGCATGAAGGATAAATTCATAATAAATGAAAAAAAATATGTCAATTTTATTTGATAAATGTAATCTATTATCGATACCAAATACGTGGGAAAATTTATTGTACCGGTGAAAAAGTAACCCTGTATATATATATATAATTTAATACCGCGTAGTTTAAAACATAGAGAGAGAGGGGGCACACTTTTTACGAATTTTGTTTGCTTAAACCGTTTGCTTAAAAAAATATATATGTTTTAGAAACCTTTGATAGCCCACACGTTAATGGACATCGAAAAAAAAAATACCTTTCAATAACTTCAGTTACATGTATGGACGGTCTTTACTCTAATATTTTTTTACCTTATGGTATCATAATTATGTAGCGGTGCGTAAAACACATATCCTTACCAAACACTAGGTACTGTAGCATTTATCGTTTCTGAGTAAATCGAATCTTGACAGACGGACAGACGAACGGAATCTATAAAGGCTCCGTTTTTGCCATGTTGGCTACGGAACCCTAAAAAATATGTAAACAAACATGGCTGACTTTCTATAGCATTTGACGTCATTGACACATATCGTGAAACATGTTCGCAGATATATGTGAAGGAGTTTAGTAATACGTCCCAGTTTTTCAATTCTAATAACGAAGTTACGGGCAGTTTAGTGATATATTAGTGCAAAACCTATCCAAAACCGAATTTCAAAGAAAATCGATTGAACATGCTGTAATTAATTAAAGTAAACCTATGATTTTGATTTCAATACATAAATGTCTAATTTAAGCACTTTTTAATGGCTTTAAGTTTAGTGCCCAGCGTCCCACTTTATCGATTACCTAAAAAAAATGAACAATATAATATTTGCGCCTATTTTAGGGAAAATCTACTTTGTACATATTAATAATTGAGCTCCCGTACTTTTATTTGTCATTTACATGGTCGTGAACACACCATTAAGCCCCTACCTTACAGATGTCAAGATAAGTCTATAATGTCTATTTTTTTGCATTTAAAGACACCTCGTGTATACAAGACTTAATGAAATACATGGCTGCCAACCTAATTTAAACAAAAAATCTGATGAACAGTAAACCATAGAGGAGCTTTCTTTTTAATTTTAACGTCTCCCACGGTCTTGATGATTAATACAATTGTGTTTGACTGAGAATATTTAAAAAGTATTGTATGCAACATTGTTTAACCGAGACAAAAAATGCTCGTGGCGTCTGTAATAACAATTTTCGGCTTCGCCTCAAATTGTTACCCACGCCACTCACCTTTTTTCACCTCTCTTAAACAAGGGATGCATAAAATACTATTATAATTCATCAAACTCGCAAAAGTGTAAAAACGACAATTGTGAAAACGTTGGTTAAAGTTTGTGACCGCAAATAACACATTTGTATTTTGAAATTATGGAGGAGTTAGTACAAAACTATTTTCCATACTTTATAGATTTTAAATTAAGGTACCTAGTCAAAATCATACTTAGGTATACTTGTGTAACCTTAATAGTATGAATATAAACGAATTTTCAAGCAAAAATAACAGAAATTGTAACTAAAGATCGAAGAGCTGGCGACTTCCTCGCACAACGCATCAGTATTGCGATACAGCGAGGAAATGCCGCCAGCATCCTCGGTACAATGCCACAAGGGCCAATCTTAGATATAGGTTAGGTTAAGTAGATTAGTTAGATTTAATCTATGTACATAAATTGTAGTTTTGAAAATAAATATATTAAAAAAAAGAAATAGGTCTATTATGGATCCCTTTCGTAAACACTATCACCATCATCATTATCATAATTTGGTATATCAGCTTATAAGACGTCGTAAAACATATAATTCATGTAATATGAATAGTAGGGTTATGGATTTTTATCGTTTTTGGTTTTTATTTATACTGTGTTTTTGACTTAGTGGAATTATCGATAAGAAAGCCTATTACCGATAGTTACCCATCCCTAGGTACTATTTATTTCTAAAAATGTGTTTGATACAAACCAAAAATCGTTGAAAGAATTTTTTAATATCCGTAACATAATTTTTTATTAAAATTTTATACCGCGTTGTTAAAAAAATAGAGGGAAGAGACACACTTTTTTAAGAATTTGAGACCTGATATCTCGCGTTCGCTTAAATAAAAATGTTTTATATCATTTTCAAAGACCTTTGATATTGATAACCCAAACGCTTAAGTACATTGAAAAAAAATTCTACCCTTCAGTTACTGACTGTACGAGTAGCATTTATAGTTTCCGAGTAAATCGGCGATGACAGGTGGACAGACTGACATGACGAATCTATAAGGATTCCGTTTTTGCCATTTTGACTACGGCACCCTAAAAATAGTGTTTATTAAATGCACTTGTATTTTTTATATCAGCCATCAAAGGTTGAGAAATTCTCAGGCCTGTTTAAGGATTAAAATATCACGTTGTATTGTCGTAATACATAATATACGTGAAATTGTGAAATTTGGTAAATACAATAAGATATGACATACCTAGGACAGAAATTAGTTCCTGAATTTAGAAATGTTATCACGGGGTCACACAAATTAGCGCGGTAAAATGGTGATCAGGTAGGGTAAGCGCGCTCTCACTTTATTTCTAGCGCCCTATCTCAACTCTAGGTGAAACAACAGCATTCAGTAACCGTTATGGTGGCCCTCAACTCGAGCGTTGCTTGCTTTCTACAGGGTGTTTTTTTTACCACTTGCGTTAAATTGGACAGATTACTTGGGACATTAATAGAAGTTGCCTGGTACATTATATCGGCTTTTGTTGATTTCGTAAAAAAAATATTTTCGTATTCATACATAACAATTGAAATAGCAAGTGTGAACCTTAAGAATAAGATCTCAGGTGACTGGCGGCACATGACAAAATAAGTAACATTAGGATGTAGGTAATAAAGGTTTCAATACACTTGTTCAGTCATTAAACTTATTTTTTTAATAACTCAATAACAATAAGAGTTAAGACACTAGTTTCTTAGAGAAATCGACTATTTTTGACCTAAGTAAGCTTCCCTTTAATTTAGCGGAAATCAATAAAAACACCATGTATATTAAACACAAACCTAAAAGTAGATAATAAATACATAATTGACAGTCTTCGCTAAATTAGAATATTCCGATAATGTTTTTAAAATAATGATCAAAGCCTACGAAAACACTATGACCATAATGATTAAATGATCAATAAATATGCCGCACTATAACAATGCGGTTTAAATCACAGCAGATTTCCGAGTCATCAGTACTACCTGCCGGCAATCCATTAAATGGGCCTATATGTCGGAATGTGCTTGATGTATGGGCAAAGGACTCTGTTCTGGGCAGGTTGGAAATGCAGCCGGTAGCGGAAAACGGATTCATACAAAACATTTAAAAATAGTATTTTATGCAATAGTGGTATTATAAGGGGTCAAAAATTACTCACGCCGCTCGAAGACGTCGCGAGCATTTTTTGAACTAATAATACAACGTTGCATACTATACTTTTTCTACGACTAAGTAGCATAGCATACACAGAACAAATAAAATATCATACATTACTGAACGCCACACATCTGTTCCAGTTGTCCCCAATAAACACCTAGTATGTATATAAACAAACTAAAATAATATTGTTAGCTGATACTTACCTGCGCTCCCAAAAGGAGCAGGCAGAACATTAGAAATTAATAATAATAATGAAACAAATCACATTTTTAGGCACTTCACATTGGCACAAACTATATGCGAATCGACTTAAATCAAACCTATACAGAACTGGGGGCCGTCCACGAACTTCGGAATTCGCAAAAGTCGAGCATCCGTTTCTGTCACTCTAATAATAATCTTGTTGAAATGACAGAGACAAATGATCGAAACTCAATTTCGAAGTTCGCGGTAGGACTTACAACTGCTAGCGAAAAGCGGGAAGGTTTTTTTTTAATGCAGCTGTCATTGTCTATGGATAAGTTTTTTTTTTAACCGCGCTTAGTTGCCAGAGGTACAAATAAGTAATTTTGCATAATATGATATGAAGTTTGTAATTGGTACAAAAATATATTATATCACATTAATAATTAAAAAAACCAAAACCTTTCTTTTAAAATTCTATTTTAACCTTACATTATTTTAATTTATAATTATTGTAATAAATAATCTGGTGCTAATGTTGGTAGTAGTGTAAAAATTCGAAGATCGGAACAAATTCAATATGGCGTCTTTCATAGGTGTGATGTGGCAGTCTGTGGTAGCTCGCAGTGCGTTTTTGAGTCTGTTCGGAAAGTGACGACCTCTGGCAGCGAGAGACGCCCATATATCTCGCGTGCCTTCTCTTATCGAACAACGCTGCGACATTACGATACCGGCTGAGAGTGCGTTTTTGAGAAATAGACTATAGACTTTTGACAGATGTAATTATGTATATCTTTACAATAGTGAGCGTAGCTATGTAACTAGCAAAAAAAAGGTCAGGAGTAGAAAAACTTCTTAATTAGTAGCAAGATAATTTAATTATTGATACCGTACTCAAACAACAACAAAAAAATGCTATTACTAGCACTATCTACTAAATTTGAAAATAGCGGTTTTTAAAATCGAGTATTACAATTTATCAGTGATTAAACGTAATCACTGTTAAATTGTCATCTAAATGTAGATGTAACAAATTAAAAAAGAAAAAGTTAGGTATATGAACAAGAATCCCTGATTTCGTCTGAAAAGCGAAACGTCTGAAAAAAAATGGTAGGATTGATAGGTATGTGTACATATTCAATAAATTCAACAAAATAGGGTAAAAAACGACTCAGTGGCGTAGCTACCTTGGCTGGCACCCGCTGCGGAACTCAGTGGTGTAACCCCAAGGAAATTAAAAAGCAATACTTTTTATATATTCTTTTATTTTATTTACTTGGGGCATCAACAGCAATACATATGATAAAGGACATGGATTGGATAATATACTTTTTTCAAACTTGCTACGGAATATTGATGTTACTTACTTTAAATTAAACCCGGAAATACTATATATCCGGTGGCATATGCTAAGATGACATGTAAAGAGATTTCATGTATTTATTTCACACCTAGGACTGCAAACAAACTGTCTTTTGTTTTGAAACGTCAAATTGTGAACTATGTCTTGACATTCAGCCACAGAAAAAAAAATAACCTAAGAACTACCACCAGTGGTGTCTATACCACCAGGTTAAAGGATACCTCAAACAGATTAAAAAGAAAGTTAGGCGCGAATGTTTTTTTTTTAATGTTGTACGATACTGTACTATTGGTTTATTTACAAATCAAATAGTATGGTTCGGCGAAATCAGTTCGTTTTATTTCATGGCAAGTTTGAGAAAAGCACTATACAAATATACTCAGTTCCTTCGGCCAGATATATCTACTTGGCCTGTAACCCTTCGTTTCCCGTCCTCTATAGTAATGTACTATTTTTTTATTATCTATCATTATGGATTTATTTAGTGGAAATCACACAGAGCTAAATCCGGCGAAGTGGATGGTCAAAAGACTAAAAACAGCTTGGCGAATAAATAGCAGTGAGACCTATCTGTGACCGATGAGTCAAAGCATTCTGATTGTGGATATACACACCAACACGTATTTTTTCTGTGTCTTTTTCTTTGTCTGACGCATTTTATTAGAAATTAATTCGGAAGACCAAAAGTAAAGATTAAATTTGAATAATGTATCTTTCAGTACAGTTGGTGTTTTTTTACGAACTATTGCAAAAAGTGGTTCATTTTGTTGTTAAGTAAAAACTTCGGAGAGCCATCTGTACTGAAAAACGTCGTGATACATGTGCGAAAAGAAACTTAATTTTATTCACAATTGTATCGTAATTTACTATTATTCGTAACATAGTAAACTTTCAAATAACATATAGGAATCCCGGCGGGTTCTTGTTTCCTTTTCCAAACCTACAAAACACAGGAGCATAATATAAAAAGTCGCCGAAAAACTGCTGAATCCATGTGTTATTTTATCAACAAATGAAACAATGAAATAGTGCTGGTTTATGACTATTTCTTTGAACGATTTGTTAACATTGTTCGCAATATTTATTGACAGTGACTTTAGGATGTATGAAAACTCTGATATATCAGTTTTTAAATTTTGGAACATGTTTGCTTACCTACAATAATGATTGATGTACAGTCACGGCTAACATAATAATAATATGTAGGTATGTAGTATGTAGGCGACAGTACGAGTAACAATGAAAATAAATAGGTTTCGACAGCCGAATGATCTCACTGTTGGCTTATTAATTATGGCTAACCTTACATTTCCATAAAATAGGCTGTAGATTGTAGATGCTCGCTGGTTTGAAGGGTTCCATAGCCAAAATGGCTAAAACCTAAAACGGTACCCTTAAAGTTTAGTCATGTCCGTTTTATTTAACTATCATGAACATGATAATTAAATTCACTATAGAACAACATAATACGTGCGCATAAGCAGGTATTTGCAGTAATAGGACGATATTGAGTATGGTATGACTATAGCAATAATATCTGTAGGTGTACCGTAACGGAGATTTTAGTCAATAACTAACTACCTATAAATATGATTAAATACAGTCCTAGAATTAAAAACGAAAGCGAATTGAAATATCACTACATAGTATAAAATAAAGTCACTTTTTCTGTCCCTATGTCCCTTTGTACGCTTAAATCTTTCAAACTACGCAACGGATTTTGATGAGATTTTTTTAAATAGGTAGAGTAATTCGAGAGGAAGGGTTTATATGTAAGTATAGTACCCGTGCGAAGCCGGGGCGGGTCGCTAGTTTATTAAGTAAGTTATGATTTTAACTAAGTTTGAAATCGAGAGAAACAGATCTTTCGCCGAACGCCTGTAGCTTGCTGCCCAGATTTCGCCGTGATTTGTAGTTGGACACGCCACGTGATCGCTTGATTCACTAACGCCTGTTAATAATTAAAAGCAATTACAGCTAGAATACAGAGCTTTTAAATTGTTAGCCATTGTTTACTTTGCAGTCATCACTTAGGTATATAAATACAATTAAAACGTAGAGCGTGCGCCTACAACTCATATGAATAAGATCGGTATAATAAATATTAATGTCCCAATCAGAACTCAAGACAACCGGGTGGTACCTAACTCATGCAATAAGCATGATAAATGGCAAACCAAATCAACATCTTTTTAGGGTTCCGTAGTAAAGAAGGAACCCATATAGTTCCGCCATATCCGTTTGTCCGTCTGTGTGTCCGCAGCTTAGCTTTGTGGCCGTTAGTACTAGAAAATTTCAATTTGGTATATAACTGGTATATGTACATATTAATCACGCCGTCAAAGTGGTAGAATCCTTTAGTCCCATCTCGTAGCCAGATTTGGTAGCTAGCTACGTAATGGGAAAAATTATCCCGATTCGAAGCTGGCTACTATACGGGAAATTGAAAGTCCCATCTCGTAGCTACGTTCTGAAGCTGGCTTCCAAATGGGAAAAATAATCCCGATTCGAAGCTGGTTACCATATGGGAATTTGAAAGTCCCATCTCGTAGTTAGGTTCTGAAGCTGGCTTCCAAATGGGAAAAATAACCCCGATTTGAAGCTGACTACTACACGGAAATTTAAAAGTCCCATCTAGTAACTGGGCTCATAGGGCCGTAAGACCATTCTTCGATGTCGGTAAAAACATACAAACACTACGAGATGAGACTAAAGCCAATATCAATGTAATGAATCTCAGTTGCTATTTTTTACTTACTATAAAAATATAGCCTAACATATTTTTTTAATCCTAAAATCAATTTTATACAGGGAAATATAGGTATGGAAGTCGCGAAGTGTTTCGCGGTAACCCCTGCAAAGATATCTGAATACTTTGGTTTGCCTAATTAATATATAATTATGGTATACCAAACCTGGTTACAAGGTGGCAAAATTGATCCCATTTAGTAGCTATAGCTACAAGATTGAAAGACATGTTTCTCATTTCGTAGCCAGCTAATAAATCTGGCTACGAGATGGGAAAAATTTTCCCATTTGGTAGCTAGCTACGAGATGGGAGGACACGATTCTCATTTCATAGCTAGCTACCAAATCCGGCTACGAGATGGGAAAATTGTTCCCATTTGGTAGCTAGCTACGAGATGGGAAGACACGATTTTCATTTCGTAGCTAGCTACCAAATCTAGCTACGAGATGGGACTAAAGGGGTAGAATAATATCTATATTTTGACGGTGGTAGGACCTTGTGCACTGTGCAGGGTCCGCCCGGGGATAGCTACCACCGTCTTACCCGTTAATCTACCGCTAAATTTGGCTATAATGACAAACCTGACTATAAAACAAGTAGTTTGGAACAATACGATATTAACCCATTTTAGACTAGCGGTACCATTCGGGACCACTTTTTTGTGAGTTTAAAATTTGCAACTTTTTCTAACTTATGTCGCTTTAAACGATATTTCATTGATTAGATATTATTAATAAGGACACGGTGCTACTTATAACGTTCAAGAATTATACCCTATTGACCGAAGTTGGGTGTGATAGAAGGTTAAACTTAGTGCATTGCAAATTTTCGAAAAAAGATGGACACGCGGTTGAAGTTTTTTCTAATATTTTATTTACTGATGAACACATTATCAATATTATTGAAAAACCATGTAGTGTAATGATATTGCTTTTAAATAAATTATTCAGAATAATCATGGTAAGTATAAATATTATAAAATATTGTTCCTTAAAATTTGTGGTACCAAATGGGATCGCTAGCCGTTCCCTGTGCGTTATTATTTTATTGTGTAAAATATTTAAAGTTAATTTATGTGTACATTAAGCATGCTAATTTATCATTAATTATATATTTCAATTGTGTCTTTATCATATAAATGTATTTTTTCGTTTTATATAATTTTTGATGCAGTTTATGTACTTTAAATTATAAGGCTAAATGGTCATTTTGAAACGCTATCAAAAACTTGAGCCTTAAATTGTGCTTTTGGATTCCGCCATAGCTTCCCATGAAGATTCTGACAAAAATATACTTAATTATTAATAAATAATCGGAATTGCAGACAATGAGACTCAGGTATTTAAATTATAAAATTCATTGGTCATGTTGACAGACCATGAAACCATAACTGAAACGATTTTTTTTTATAAATAGGGTATCCCAATTGATATTACTTACTTTTTAATGCAAAATATAGATTAAGATTTATTAAATAAATGAGATTAAACATTTAATAAGTACATAATGATTCCATTGGTAATTTCCAATGTTTATTTATGTAAGAGCCTAGCGGTCTCATATGGTACCAGCATTTTTTTCAAAAACTGAAGGTCACACCATTTTTTTAGTATAGAAATATCGTTAAAAATACGACTCAACATATCAAAAAATTACAAAAATCGGAAACCTCAAAAAAACTCAGTCTATAATGGGTTAAATAATTATTATTACCATAATTTTAAGTTACCCTTGCCAAAAAGCTCTGAGGTCAAAAAGTCATAAAATACAAACAACAATTCAAACTTATTTTTCCAGTAATGTATAATGTAAATAGTTGTTCAGCAATAACACATTAAATTACAAATTTAGTTAGCTATTTTAAAAGTTAAGTAGTTTATCTCTAAGTTCTCGTTCAACCAATAAAAAAAGATTACTAAAACATACGTTGTTCCATAATTAGGGGGGTACACACTTCACCGGATTCACATTTTACGTAAATTATAAGAATAATAATGCACTAAATTCACTTATCTTAATAAAACACACAAACTAATTAAATACCTACTACAACTGTAAACCGATAAATCAAAGCACAAACATAAACGTAAGCCGTATAACCTTCAGAAGTGCGCGGAATTCCTTACCGATTTCGTTACGCTCGTTCACACACAGTTGCGCTCGACAGACAAAATCGGCTATCGCGAACGCACTAAAGCGCCAAATCTCTGGTTCTACGAGGAAGGGGAAGGGCAAAGGACGCCAGGTCTCGAGAGAAAATTCATAACTTAAAATAATCTTAACGTTATGGACACATAACATAGCTTAAAATAGAGCATGTTCGGCGATACCGCGCGTTCGGCGAAACATACATTTACCTTAATTCTGAAACGAACTTATTTAAAAAAAAAATCAAAAGGCTTATTCGGCTTCCCTAAACCTACGTACATACAGGCTGAATTAGAAATGATTAATAAACACGTCGTTAGTTTCATTCCAATTTAAAACAAAGTTAGAGTATGTATTCATGCAAGTTGAAATATCGAGGTAGTGTAAATCAAAACATAACAAATGGGAAGTCCCTTTTGTGTTACTGGCACAGTTCCACGGCGATAACAGGTAGGATAGCGCTCTAAATGCAACTAACGAGAGACCTGTGGTCGGCTAGCTCTCGTAAATAATACTTACTTGTTACGCTTTGTGCGGCTAGTCATCCTTGTTATTCGATGTGTTTCCAAAAGTTAAAACTTTGTGTGAACAGCCTACAATCATAATTTTCAACAGAAAACTTATTAGTTATTACAAATGATTATTACATAATTTCGTTACAAGGAGTAGGTTAGATTAGAATTTTCGACTTTGAGACATTGTTCACCCCTAAATTACTAAAAACATTGTGAAATTGTTAATTATATTAGTTATTTTAAACACACGTATATTACAACGTAACCTATACGATACCTCCTACGTATGTATAGGTACAAGTGCAAAATCATCATTTTCCAGGAGAGCTGTTCAAAGGTACAAAGTTCTATAACTAGCTCATACAATGAAATAATTTCATGATATTTCCAAGCATTTATAACAAATACATTTTAATAAAATCTACATATTTACTTTTTTAAATAATTAGTAGTTTTTGAAAAAATGGTAGTTATACCAGTATACGTGAAATTTCCGAGTTCTTGAGTTTGATGAACTGAGACAACTACCGTTTACGTAGTATACGTACTATGACTAGATGAATACGGATATATTTTTAGTGCTTTTGATGTATATTTTGTATCATGCACCGTAAATATTTGTGAGTTGTTGCTCTGATGTTTTTTATTGGTTAGTTTTCTCCTGATTTGTCACTTGTACCAGTATACGCCTAAATTGATTAATCATGTACCTACCAGTATACGTTGAAGCATTTTTGTATGTTATGGGCATTGCAGGAGGTCTAAAAGTATATAAATACAAAGAAAAGAACGCTAAAAATAAAAAAAAGAAAACTGATTTGCCAAAAAATTTCAATAAGTATCATCAATCATCATCATCATCATATCAGCCCAAAGACGTCCACTGCTGAACATAGGCCTCCCCCAAAGATTGCCACAATGACCGGTCCTGCGCCACCCGCATCCAGCGGACTCCTGCGACCTTCAACAGGTCATCGGTCCACCTTGTGGGGGGCCTACCCACGCTACGCCTTCCGGTACGTGGCCGCCACTCAAGAACCTTCCCGCCCCAACGGCTATCGGTTCTACGCGCAATGTGCCCCGCCCACTGCCACTTCAGTTTAGCGATTCGGAGAGCTATTTCGGCTACTTTAGTTCTGCTGCGGATGGTCTCCTAGCATAGCCCTCTCCATAGCCCTTTGGGTGACTTTGAGCCTTCTTATGAGGCCCATTGTAAGAGGCCACGTTTCAGTACCGTATGTCATCACTGGCAACACACACTGATTAAAGACTTTCGTCTTCATACACGAAGTAGTAAATAAGTATAATTTTTATTATTCTTGGTGTTCTACCGGATTAATGGTTACTGGAATAAAGTCCTGAAACAAACACATAGTTATAATTTCAAACAATCAAAACATGTCTTTCAACATCGAAAACCAATATAACAATTGAAGAAATAACATCAACATAAATATTTAGGCGTTGCTTTTACAAAATAAATATATAAACGAATCTATTGTCGATGCCATACTTCAATACTTCTTTAACTATTTAGTAATGATTTTAAGACTCAAATTAAAAGAAGTATATTATATTGAAGTAGGCTTTCGTTTCAGTGTAAGTATGTCAAAATTCAATGTCTTTATAAATAGCTGATATACTTTTTTTACTGTCTGGGCTATCAGATTTAAAATTATAAACGAGTCGTCATTCGTCCATCCAATACTGGTGGTAGGTTTGAGAAGACGATATTATTAAAGACATTATATATGAATTAGAAAACAATTTTAAATGGTTACGAATATTATCCTCTTGTTATTCAACATGGACCAAAGGGAATATTGTAAGCTCGGATTTCATTTAGTAATTAGAATTCTTAATATCGGCTCGCAAAGAATATGTAATGCTTATGAGCAGCCGTCAGTATCTTCTTACCCCTTAACTTATCATTCCGATAAACATAGTTTGTCCCTTTCGGTGTTATCAGTATATATACAGAGTGTAATCGATAAGTGTTTACAAGCCATAATTCCGTTAATATGAGAGATAACAGAAAACTTTTAACTGATATCGAAAGTAAGTTACTCAACAAGTAAAATTACATTAATAACTTTTTCTAAATAGATGAAGTAATATTAAAAATACTAACTTAAAACGCTCTCATACATTTAGTATGACGACTTACAGCCTTAAAGAATGTCGGGTGTCGTAAGAGATAAAACTGTTAGAGATTCGTTATTTGTACGAATACATTGTAATAAAATAATAATACTACCGTTTATGAAATAATTAATCTAACATTTATTCTTAAATAAAAAAATATTCGTATTAAACTAGTCTTTGAATGAACGGTTACGTACTATATATTATGTATTGGAGGGTTTGAAGTTAATATTTGAGATATTTATGATTTTATTTTAAATAAGTTATTAGTGTAATTTTACTCGTTGGGTAATGCACTTTCGATATCGGTTAATTATTTTCTGATATCTCTCATATTTACGGAATTATTGCCTGTAAACACTTATCGATTACACCCTGTATAAGGCGGTTAGCAGGCAAGCCCTCTGTCTAGGCTTCTACATTGGTGTACTTTAAATATATTGTTATTGAACACGGGACACTTGAAATACATAAGACGGTTATGAAAAAAATATCGTCGTGGGAAAATTAAAGAACGTCAGTTGTGTTGCTGTGTTATTACATATTTGAAAAACACACTACTTAATACCTCAGCATGAGAATGGCTGGCCAGATTCGTATTCGTATTCGGCCTTGCTAATATTCAGCTATCTATATACGTATTAGCTTAGCTGGCTAGCAGTAATCTACTATTTTTTTATATTTAGGTAGGTAGCAGTAATCTACTATTTTTTATATTTAGGTAGGTAGGTAGTGTATAGTTACGAATAATTCATTTAATTTAATACAGGGTGGTCCAAACCTTGACGTCAAAAAATTTTTTTTAGATTCCGCACGTCATGAGCTATCAGAATATACCCCATGTATGTTAGCCGATTTTTTTTGTAGTTTTCGAGTTATGATTTTTGAAAAAAAAAAAATTGAGAAATTCTGGATTGTAGAAAATATTAATAAAAAAAACTATTAAAGTTTTTTTGACTAGTTTCTTATTGTATAAGTACTTATTACTACAAATAAAGCATTTACTGACAAAAAAATTAGCGTCCTCACTTTGATACAAGTAGGATAAAAAATACCAAGTTCAAAATTTTACGTTAAAAACGCATCAAAATAGTATTAATGTACGTAAATAAAAAAATAAAACATATCCCAAGTAATATTCGTATTCAAAAGACCGCCCTAGACCTTGAGGCTTCGTAAAAGCAAAAACAAAGTGATACTTAATGATGAGGATTTTTCGTAGTCAGTCAAATTAATTTAAAAAGCTTAAAATTTTAAAGTAGTAAAAAATGGCTTGAATAACTACACAAATTGAGTTTTCGTGATATTTTATGTCTTTTTATATTGATAAAAACAACAAAACAGACGAAATTTCACTTTATTTTTAAATTCAAAATTTAATTTTTATGTCTATTTCACCGACTTCTCCGAAAAATCCTCATCATTAAGTATCACTTTTTTTGCTTTTACGAAGGTTTAAGGTCTAGGGCAGTCTTTACATTACCAAAATTTCTTGGGATATGTTTCATTTTTTTTATTTACGTACATTAATGCTATTTTGTTACGTTTTTAGCGTTAAATTTTGAATTTGGTATTTTTTATCCTACTTGTATCAAAGTGAGGACGCTATTTTTTTGTCAGTAAATGCTTTATTTGTAGTAATACTTTTATAAAAAGAAATATGAAAAAAACCCAATAGTTTTTTTTCATCAATAAATTTCATCATTCCAGAATTTCTTAAAAAAAAATTCAAAAATTCATAACGCGAAAACTACAAAAAATCGGCTAACATACATGGGGTATATTCTGATAGCCCATGACGTAGGGAACCTAAATAAAATTTTTTGACGTCAAGGTTTGGACCACCCTGTATAACAACTTATCAAATAACAACAATATTGCGAAATAATAAGCAATAGAGCCTACTTTTATATTATGTAGATTATAGAGTGTTGCTCGCGCATACGGTATAAAATTGTAAAAAAATTACGTTTTGTATCTTAGTAAACTCTTTCAACGATTTAAGGTTTGATTTAATTAGGTAGTAGGGTGATTTAGTTGTATTTTTTTATGATAAATTGATAATGGTACGGAATCCTTCGCGCGCGAGTCCGACTCGCACTTGGCCGGGTGATTTTCTTATACTTGTCTAAAATACTTACTGGTTTTCTCTGATGTAGTGTAGAACTCCTGCCCAGGTGGGCTACCACGATCTACTAATGCGATTCAGTTCAGGACCTAAACTGAATCGCGAAGTTCCATAGAAAACTATCTAAAACTAAAAGCCGAACCTAAACGCTTTAGGCTACTAATGTCAGCATGGAAAAATTACGGGGTATAAAAATGTCGTGAAATGCTTTATAAAAATGACAAAGTTTTTTAAGGTCGAGGAATAAAAATGACGATATTTAAGAGTGACAAAGTATAATAATTAATAAGGTCGAGGAATAAAATGTCCAAATATAATTTTCACTTCTCATGCTCAAAAAGTGCACCTTTATGTCGTATAATATAGACGGCGTAAAGTCGCATTTGTTAATATTTATTACCTTGACTGGATATGTATTAAAAATAGTTAAGATATTTAACTGCATGTAAATAATAATAATAAACAATACGAGGAAATCAATTGTTTTATTTGCTTTTATTTAGGAGACGTTTGCTTGAAGACGAAAGTCTTTGATCAGTGTGTGTTGCCAGTGATGACATACGGTACTGAAACGTGGTCGCTTACAATGGGCCTCATAAGAAGGCTCGAAGTCACCCAAAGGGCAATGGAGAGGGCAATGCTGGGAGTCTCTCTCCAAGATCAGATTAGAAATGTTACCATCTGCAGCAGAACCAAAGTAACCGATATAGCTTTTCGAATCGCTAAACTAAAATGGAAGAACCGATGGCCGTTGGGGCGGAAAGGTTCTCAAGTGGCCACGTACCGGAAGGCGCAGCAGAGGTACGAGTAGGCCAAAGTGGACTGGTGACCTGGTGAAGATCGCAGGAGACTGCTGGATGCGGGTGGCGCAGGACCGGTCGGCCTATGTTCAGTAGGTAGTGGACGTCTTTCGGCTGATATGATTTTTTTTTATTACAAATTATTCTAATGCAGATGCTGTAGTAAGCTGCATTAATAGAAGAACACTTTTATAAATCTACACAATATCCGCTGCAAGTTCTGTAGTAAATTTTGCAACTGCTGTATTGGAATTAATAACATCCGTCCAATTTTTCGCCTCTATATGGTCACGGCACTATACCTACACTCAATATTAATGCAACTGAAAAATTTTGTAGATGACAAAACTTGATACATTAATTTATTTTTGCTACAATTTATTAAAATTCCGTATTTTCTATCATTAAAAATAGTAAATCACATAAAATAGGAGTCGATTATCGTTTAAAAATGCTCCGAAATGTTTGACTTGGCAGGAAACCAGGCGTATAAAAGATTTGTTAGATGATTATTACAACAGCATATTTGGGGGAATCAACTTTTACTTGTCTGTTATTGTCTTGGTTACGGTCACCTAAGTCACGCTAGTTTTATGTTTAAGCTATACAAACATGCATTTTTCTGATTTTAATAGGCCCTTTCCTTAATGGCCCACCTACAATTTTTTTTTTTTTTTTTGTATGTTGGCACAACAAAGTGGCTCCACTCCACCTGATCGTAAGTGAAAAGTAGAGCCCAGATCGCGGCGCCAACGAACAGGAGACGATCAGTAACCTGTTAGTTGCCACCGCCTTGCTGGCCCGCTAGATGCTTCTTCACGCTTCGTTTAAAGGGTCCCAACTTATAGGTATGCGGAAACACATGTGCCGATAAAGAATTCCACTTTTTAATAGTCCGGCATATGAAGGAATTGCCGAACTTCTTAGTACGTGTGGGAATATTTTCCACGGTGAAGGAGTGACACCGCAAACCGGCACGTGTGGTTTTATAACGGAAAGGGGAGGGCGGGATCAGGGAAAATAACTCTTCAGAACACTCACCATGGTACAGGCGATAAAAAACGCTCATAGAACCAATGTCCCTACGTAGTTGAAGGGGTTCAAGGTGCCTGGTAACCTTAGAGTCGCCTATAATACGAACTGCCCGCCGCTGCATCCTATCGAGAGCATCGAGTAGGTATTTGGCGGACCCATCCCAAAGATGAGAGCAGTACTCCACGCAAGACCGAACTTGTGTCTTATAAATATGAACTAATGCATGTTTGCATAATTTGAGTAGCATAATTTTGCATAAAACCAGCGTGATTCAGGAAACCGCAACCATGGCAATATCAGAGAAGAAAAAGTTGATTCACCTATTTTCATTGTAGCGAATTTTCACATCGCATTTTATCATGATCGCAAAAGAGGGTGGGCAAATTGGCCTATTACCCAATAACGACAAACGGTATACCTCTGGATAGCTAATGTTAAGCTCTGTAACTTTTACTATGGCAGGAACTTCCAAATTTGTCTGAGAGTTACAGAGTATTTAACTATCACAAGTGTTCGTGATTGACAGTTAGACTGTCATTATTACTCGTTCCTAATAAGTCTTAAATAAGTAAAGTGTTTAACTTCCGCAAATATGTCATAGGCTCGTAAGATACTCTGTATATGTATATAAAAATACATTTAAGGATCATTGTATGTTGTCCAAAAAATATTTAAAGGTGAATATTACGAAATAAATGTCATGTCGATGTAAAGCCTGTCCCAGAAAAAAATGTCGCTTAGTAATTAACATCAAAATAAGGTAAATTAAAAGAAATTACCAAAGTTTTAAACGTATTGTTATTTAAGAGGCATTAAATATCCAAAATCATGTTTGTTTTTTTTTTTACAAATTTTTATTCATCCAGGATCTTCTTAAGTTACGCTTCACTCATGCCATCAAGACCTATACATCTGCATCTGTTGTCAGTTTCGAGGCTTCGTTCCACTTCCGCTTGAAGTCGTCGACTGACGATGCATTGGTTTTAAATTTTAAAAGTTTTTGTTTCACGTTAGCCCAATATTTATCAATAGGCCGCAGCTCCGGACAATTGGGAGGATTATGGTCTTTTTTCACAAATTCGAAATTGTTTGATTTATACCACTTTATAGCTTTCATTGTGTAGTGGCACGTGACCAAATCAGGCCAAAACAGAACAGGCTTCTTATGCCGTTTTATAAACGGTAAAAGCGTTAATAGACGTTCGAATATGGTCCACTCCGCACCGCGAACTTGGTCCGGTCCGTACGTGCGCTCGACTCGCCACACCATCGCACCGTTCAAAAACGGTCCAGTGCGTTTCGTGCTACCAGACAGTGATGACGTCGATATGCCTCCGATTTTATCCAAAAAAGCTAAAATCGCGTTAGTTGTGGCAACCATCGTCGCGACAATCAATCAATCAATCAAATTTTATTGATAAAATACAATAATTTTACACATTGTTTACAACATTATTATTACATACATAAACAGAAAATAACATTATTATCCATACTAATATTTGAAAAAAATATAAAAAAAAAATAATAATAATTACATTTTGGCACATTATTATTTATGAGACACTGTTATGTCTATAAATTTCATAAATACCCGAAAATTTACGAATTGTTTGTTTACTTTTAATTAATTACCTACAAGTAAGCGCTGTACGGTGCGGTGGCGCCGTCCACACGAGCGAACTTGGTGCGGACCGCACCAAATCCTGTGGGAAAACCATCGAACCGACCGCACCGTCAATAATAATAATAATGTCGGCGGACCGCTGAACACACCATCGAATTTGGTACGGAGCGGACCAAGTTCGCGGTGCGGAGTGGACCATGTTCGAACGTCTATTAACGCTTTAACAGTCGTTTTTTCAGACACTCGTTAAGGTATATGTCGCCATTGACAGTACCTTTCGCAAAATATGGAGTACTGCGTTTGCCACATGAACAAATGGCTTGCCATACTAGACTTTTTTGCAAATTTATCAGTTTTAATAACCTTGAACTTATCATCGACAGTTTTTCTATCGGTCATAGAATAATAATGATGCCCAGGTAGTGACTTAAAGTCCAATTTGCAGTATGTTTCGTCGTCCATAACAATGCAGTAATTTTTTGAGGTCAATTTAGAATATAATTTTCGTGATCTAGTTTTTGCGTCAGTTTGCTGCTTGGCATTTCTATTGGGCACTTTAATTTGTTTAAAAGACTTAATTTTATTATTCTTTTTCACTCGTTGCACTGTAGATTTAGATATATTAAACTTTTTAGCCAAATCTCTTACAGAGAGGGTTGGTTTCTTTTGTAAGGCTGCTGTGACTTTCTTCTCAATTCCTCTATTTACAAACCGTTCACTTCCAGGCAGTCGCCGTATTCCACCAGTTTCCCTGAATTTTTTTAACGCCCTTTGAACGGTTCTTAAGGACGCATTCAGTTCCAACGCTACTTTTTTCGCAGATTTGCTCCCATATTGGACGTATTTGTACAATATTTTTTCGTGCAGCTTTTCTTGGGCAGACGACATCTTTAAAATCGAGTCAATTTTTGATTTTTCTTTTTCTACAAAACATTAGAGGCCAGTACATTATTACATATCACAAAGAAGAAACTTTTTTGATTGAAAGTTTTAACGTAATCGCTGCGTGTAAAAACGACATTTATTTCTGGGACAAGCTTTAAATTATTGTTTTAGCTATAACTTTGTTCTCACAGCTGTTAGACCATCTCTGCCTAAACAAAAATTGTAGAGTACAAAACAACCTATCCAAAAATATATAGTTTGTTGTTATTGGCTATTAGGCCAGGGTCCATACATTTTTGCCCATCCTTCTTTAAACGTCGCTTTTTTTCATGTCTATATTTCATTGTAACGCGTTATTTAACACTAATTAGTATAATTCAATCTTATATATATATATATATATATTAGTAGTTGCAGTGGAGTCATTTCCTTCATGTTTAGTTTCTTCAAATATTTTTTATAATATGTCTGATCAGTGATCAAACAGCACATCTGAATTTCGCCTATTTTTTTTTAAAAGCAGTAGATACTATTCCTGATGACGTAGTCGTAATATATTGACTCTTTTTGTAATTTCTTGATCCAATTAAATAAAGTAGGATTCCTGGGAATTTTCGATTTTAGCCATCTGTGCCATCCTTCGAGTAAGTTAGTTGTTCTGTGTGGTGTATTCTCAGAATAGCTTAACAAATTTAACAAATATTTTTGCAGCCAATATTTCATAACATAATTTTTAAATGCAGTCATTTAATTACTAGAATCATTTATAATTGCATTCCATCCTTCCAATATATTTTTCGGGGGAAGCAGTGGCAAACGCTTTGTCCATCGAGCAATATTTCGTCCGTTGGCTGAAGTATACAATTCTGTCTTCCGCCTTTTCTCCAATGGCCTTCTGCAAGTGGAAATAGCACCCCTAATATTTTCGCTTCCGGAAATACTGTCTGAAAAGCATTTATGTCGGCTAGTTCGTAGTCACACTTAAATTTTAAAATGTTCAAATCCAATCTTTCAATAACGTAAAAAACCAGATGTTCGTTTGCTGTGTTTTACTGGGCAGTAAGTACACTATTGGCACAACATAGGTTGTAATCTCATTTGAACCCAAGTCTAGGTGGACAGTACCTATACAATTGGCGAAACGGTTTCTGACACGTTTTGTAAGTTCCATCACCCAAATATAATTCTGTGTCGAAGAATGTTTCTATGTAATCTTAAGTTGTAGAACAAAAGATAAGATTTGTTTCGTTATCTCCATCTTCATCATCATCATCATCATCATCATATCAGCCGAAAGACGTCCACTGCTGAACATAGGCCTCTCCCAAATGTTGCCACAATGACCGGTCCTGCGCCACCCGCATCCAGCGGACTCCTGCGACCTTCACCAGGTCATCAGTCCACCTTGTGGGGGGCCTACCCACGCTACGCCTTCCGGTACGTGGACGCCACTCAAGAACCTTCCCGCTCCAACGGCCATCGGTTCTACGCGCAAGGTATCTCCATCTTCAGCGACTAGAAATTCTTCCGAAAGTGCTTTTGGAATTTTAACGTCTCTTAAGTGTTTGTAAATTAATTTATCCCAGTTCAGGTGCTTTTTTTGTAATTTGTACAAACCGTGTTTGACACTCCTGAAGCTTGGCATTTCGTCAATGTAACGGTTACCATCCGATTTTACCCATTGTATCCATATATTCTGTATAAAACCAAGATCTTCACATACCTCGTCTTTACACTTTCGAAGTACTATAAATACAAGGTTCACTTCGAGGAAAGGGAAAAATTCTAACAGCATATTCCTGAGACTAAGAGAAACAAAAAATGTTAAAGGAGTTTTGGTCAAACGTGCAAAAAAAAATATTCTAGTTTTTTTTTGATGTTTTAAATGCCTTAATCCACAAAAAAGGATTTTATTAATCAAACTATCAGAAAAAATGCACTATAAAGCGTAAACGTAAAAATAATATATTTCATAGCGTAAGGGCGTTTGTGCACTACACTGACTTTTACCGTCCGGTAGTCCGGTTTTTTAAGGTCCGATATGAAGTAGTAACTAACGTAATTACACTATACGTAATTTTACCGTCCAACATTTTACTTTTCCCCATTCCGGACAGCATTTTTCCGATCCGAGATGACAGCTATGAAAAAGGTGTTAATGCTTGTGCACTGCGTCCGGAATTGCACTGACTTTTATGACTGTCGACTGACTTTTAATGCTACTATGCCGCACCTCCGAGTAAAAAGACGGACAAATGCACAAGCCAATCATCCGTTTTTTTCATGCTACTATGCCGCACCTCCGAGTAAAAAGACGGACAAGTGCACAAGCCAATCATGCGTTTTTTTCATGCCATATCGGACCATGAAAACTCGGTCTGCCGGACAGTAAAATTCATTGTGGTGCACAATCGCCCTAACGGTCTAAAACGGTTTTAAGAACAAATCAAAATTTCTCTTAAAATAGATTGAATCCGGAAAACTTCATATGACAAATTGGTCAGAAATCCGCTGTTGTTTTTTTCTCCTTTCCTCATGGGCACATTGTATACCCTATTTTTCTTGACAGTTTCTTCGCAGATGGTCACTTAAGCGAATAATATGTTTGAGGTCAGCATCTACTGTTACAGACGCTGCACTTTTTTTTCTATTCACACATCGCCACCGAGATGTTTTGGCAACGCCATTCTTACCGTCCAAATTATGTCTATATCCGTTTTGGATAATACATTGTTTATTATTTTGATTTTTCGTTATAATAAAATCTGTGTCCATAATTTCACCAATATGTTTTACACAATACAGCTCATTATGACAGAAATAGGACAAGATAATTTTCTTTATCGCGGAAATGATACACATGAAGTAGCCAGTACTCGACCGGTGAACAGTAGGTATGTTATTAACTTATTAACAAAATAAAACAAATAGTAAAATTAAAACAATACAATTAAAATGATCAAACTCTAACAAAAAGAGCTAATCGGAAGGAATAATAAATAGCACTTAGGTAGCAGTATAATGTATGCATTTTTATTAGCACAATTTGTCAGTTCGATTTCTTTATATCTCGACATTTTTATACTTTGAAAATTTAAAGTCCGCCTTTTTTATATCTCGACATTTTTATACTTTCAAAATTGTTAACTTCATACTTTGTTAATTTTCATTGTCGACTATTTTATTTCTTGACAGTATTCAGTATTTCGACATTTTTATAACCCATAATTTTTCCATGCCGACATTAGTCCCCTAAATCACTGAGAACTTAAGACGTCATGGTACTGACTGTCTATAATCAGCTACGACATAAGTTTTGTGTTCTATTATAATTATACCTAGATCTTTTTCTAGCAGGAACGAGAGATTGACAAAATTAAACATCGACATAATTTTTATCGATAAGTTTTGTAGTAGTCGATAAATAAATTTAATAGATAAATAATCTTGTATCAGGTTCATATTTGGCTTGCGCAAGTATGACCATGTCTCTCAATTTCGTAATCAGCTCAAGTGGCTTCCTATTCGCCAGCGTCGTGATTCTCATGTTCTGTCCCTTTTATACAGTGTTCTATTTATCCCTGCTACTCCCTCATATCTCAAAGAGCGTTTTAGTCGCCTTTCTTCCTTAAGATCTTCTCAAAACCACATTCTTGCACCCCCACCATCTTCTACAAAATTTTACAATAGTTCTTTTACCTTCCGAGCCGTTCGGTTGTGGAATGCTTTGCCGGTAGAAATAAGATGTGCCAAATCTCTCTATATTTTTAAAAACCTATTGAAACAATACTATTTGTCTTAGATTGCCTTAGATTTAATGTATGTATGTGTATGTATGTATATGTATTGTATCGTATTTGAATAGGTATCTATGTATTATATTATGTATGCATTAAATTAGTACTTAAGGTGTGTGATCTATTTTCTTGTAACAGTTATGCACTACCAATTTCTTAGCTTCTTTTTATGTATTTCCCGCTACCCTAAGGTTGTCTGGAAGAGATCGCTTTTTAGCGATAAGACCGCCTGTTGATACCTACCTTGTAAATCAATAATTAATTTTTGCTTTTGTATTACTTTTTCTTTGTGGTACAATAAAGAGTATTTATTATTTATTATTATGTTTGTATCTCCTTGAGGATCACGGGCTTACAAATCCCGGTTTTTTTATAGGCTTGCGCGGGGATATAGATCCAACACGTAGAGACCCTTTGGAGAAATTTGCTGTGTTGTACACCTGCTGCAACCCATTCACGGGCACAAATACATATCCGTAAACCGGTCCCAGCAGGCGCATAGAGACTATTGAGAAGGAATGGAAAAGACTAATGGGCTATGGTGATGGAGGATGGATGGATCAGAAATGGAACTATAGAAAAGAGGTCCGGACACCTGCCATAACAATGATTTCTCTTTGCTATCGAGGCAGGCGGTGACTTGCCGCCGACTAGATGGGCCCCCGTAAATGCCGTCACAAGAGACAGCCAGGGGCAACACCGGTGTAGGCGGCTCAGGAGTGTAGAGAGGTGTACACCGCTTTCTGCGCAGTGGCTTGGCAGCCGCTGCACCAACTCGCGACTTATGCAAATTTACACTTCCACCCCTGGAGCATATAGCTCTGACGACTCCTCTCTGGACGGCCAGTTAAGGCAAGCCAGAGCTGAGAGTCCTACGGGTCCCCTTGGGGTTCCACTCCGACCGACGAAGACACGCCGGAGGCGGGGACCCTGACCGACTCTCGGGAGCACTCGGGTCCGTGGGGTCGTTACTCCCCAACAGCTCGCCACAAGCTGCCCTGCGGCGTTATTATTATTATTATTATAATGCACAGTACCTTTGAGATAAATTACATAAAATGCAAATCATATTCAAAATGCAGCTTTATTTTTTTAGTTCTTCTAATGAATACCTATCAAGAGAACAAAGACGAATAAAAAAATACTGTAACGCCATGAGCAATAATTAAGGGGTGTACCGATAAAAAACCGATGGCAAATTCAAATGAAAAAATCGGGTCGATATAGTTAAAAAGCTGTAATTTCTGGCTTTTGTAATTAACTAGGAGGTCTTAAATAAGCTAACTTTGGTCTTTTTTTGTTGCTACTGTAATTTCAGTATTCACAATACAAGTTCTCCAGTTTTCTCAATACTATGTGAAGGGAACTATGTCACATATTATGTGAATTTTTTATGTGTCTTTAATCAATTATTTAATCCTATACAAATCTTAGTCTCTTTGGCATAGTTTTATGAAGCGAAATCAGTGCCAAAAAGTATCAAGGATAATATGCATAAATCAAGGATATCTTAAGGAACATGGGAAGAATGGCCAGATATATTGACGACAGTCCCATAATTTAGAAAACTGCATACAAAAAAATAAAAAAATGTTTGAAAAAGATAGTTTGGAAGAGGTTTCGAAAAAACTGTAATTTGAGTCCCTGAAATGCAGTAGTGACACAAAAGTACTACAGTCAGCTAAGTTAAGACTTCCTGGTTCATTTCCAAAGCATGAAATTATAGCTACCTAACTATATCGATCCAATTTTTTCATTTGAATTTGCCAGTTTTTTATCGGTACACCCCTTAATATTAAGTATTACATTTTAGGGATTGAAGTGTCACTGACCATTCTTTGATTTGATTGATGACGGGCAGCAGCGTCATCATAGTGGCACATCACAGAATAAGTAATAGTACTAATAGTGGACACATTACTGCGATGGCCAATCCGCTTGCCCGGCGTGGTGATAATGGGCATTAAACCTCGTAATGCGTCTATACGCATAGTTAGTAGGAGACGCCTACGTCCAGCAGTGGACTCAGATACAGCCTTGGTCAAATTGGTATTGAGCACCCTATAAAACATACTTTATAAAAAATGGCCATTCTAACCTTGTATATTATATACCTATAAGTCGATAGTTAGTGAGCAAAGAGTTATTTATACATGCTGGTTCGCAATAACAAAAGGTTGTAAAAAAAATTTAGCGTTTTTTAAATAGATTCCTGTTCGTGTACAATATTTTACTGTGAACACATACATTCGTGAAAAATAATTGTTTTAACTTTAGGTACGTGATACCACATCTGTTTAACCTTTTAATATGCCAAAGAAAAGAGAACTTACGTTAGCAGAACGCGTAAAAATCACATTTTTGTGGGCTCAAGGCCAGTTTGCAATCCAAAGTTTTGCACGCACAGACAGCAATAGATGGAAATCAGGTCGAAACCGTTGTACTACAAAACGTGAAGACAGAAAATTGATGAGACTGTCGTTAAAAAATCGTATGAAAACTTCTTCTGAGCTCGCTGCTGAAATTTTTGTGGCCATAAATAAGAATATTTCTGAACGTACGACCATAAGAAGACTCCAAGAAGCTGGTCTTAGGGGTTGCAAAGCCAGAAAAAAGCACAAACACAAAAACATCAAACATCGCCTCAAGTGGGCTATTCAACACCAAAAATGGACCGAAGATTGGTCTAATATTGTGTGGTCAGACGAATCAAACTTTGAGGTTAGTAAGACCTTTTATTATTCCACATAATTAATATAATTTGGTCCCGTAAATTATTTGCACGATCACCGCATGAAGGTTTCAACTAAAACGCGCGTGTCTGGAACGCCCGGCAACGTATGTACGACATCGGGGTGGCGAAGAATATATACCCGAGTGTCTTGTTCCAACCCAAAGACAGCTATTTGGCCCTAAAAGTCGCTTAAAAATATGTTTTACAGTATATAAGTGTGCATTATAATTTTATTAGATTTAAAGGTGGATTAGGGTATTTCAGTGTAAAAAGAACCGGCCAAGAGTATGTCGGGCCATGCTCAGTATAAGGTAGTAGTTATTCAAAAACGACTGGGCCGATTATGTTCAAAATAGTTTTATTTAAAAGTATTATACATATAATACTGTATAAGCCCACTATTCATAATTTTTTTCATATTTTTAGGACTCACGTATTAAAACTTAAAGTAGGAGGACACAGTTTTAATTTATTCTGGAGCGGTTATCTCCGAATATATTAACTTTAAAAATCCACAGTGGGGATCCACTTCACCAGTTGGGGAGGTACCCGATTTTTTTTGTAGTTTTTATTTTACCACTTGCCGGTATGATTAATATGTATACCGGTACCAAACTGTAGATATCTAGTACTTAAGCAGGTGGCCGTTAGGCCACTGAGCTCAGACAGACGGACATGGCGAAACTGTAAGGATTTCTTGTATACTACGGAACCCTAAAAAGGGCAGACATGATTATAAATCTTATCGTTATTTTCAATGGTCTTCATTACAAATGTCGTTTTAGTTAATTAAATTGAAGACTTCTTTTTTATTTGGTCTCTCTCATCCCTGTTAGAAGAGGGCCTGACGTCAGCAACCTGTTCAGCACATCTTGGTTGCATTCTACTCTTGAAATTTTTCTGGGTTAATTTTAATACCACAGCAATAATGGGTTATATTCGGAATTATGACAGAACCTCTGACTTCATAAAATTTCAATTTTTCGTTGAAATTTCTTGCATCTGAGCGTTCCATAATGGCCTATAAGTCGTTTCTGCTTAATAACCTCACTCCAGAAGAGCCTAAAATAAAATAAAATAAAAATTGCATTTTATTGAAATTCTTGATTAGACTAGACTAGATTTCAAAGCCCATGTACAAAAAATCGTTAAAATTTTGGGGGTGTATTGGGGTGGCTGTTTTTTGGTTTTTTAATTATCATAAGTAGGGCCCGTAACTTTAATGCCGATGACATCAATTTGACGTCACGCTCCATTTAGGGTGATCCGAAATAGTTTTATTGTTTATTATTAATCATTAGTCGTCAATCATTTTAATCATGTACAAATAACTTCAAAAGTAGTATATTTGCACGTGAAATAAATAACACCTACTTGATACGTGAAACATAAATAAAACTATTTGATTTGTTTTTATACATACATTTTTTTTAATGATATTGTTAACACATTTCAATAATTACGTAGAAAACAGAATTCCTCTTTAACGTACAGCACGTATCAAGTAGGAATTATTTATTTCACGAGTAAATATACTACTTTTGAAGATATTTGTACATGATTAAAATGATTGACGACTAATGATTAACATTGAACAATAAAACTATTTCGGATCACCCTAAATGGAGCGTGACGTCAAATTGATGTCATCGGCATGAAAGTTACGGGCCCTGATCATAAGGGTTTATTCAACAATAGTTATTTGTTTTACTAGGGAGCAAAGTGATTGTTTAACTCTCGTGCAAATATTGAAACCCGAGCAAGCGAAAGATTCCAGAATTTGACCCCGAGCGCAGCGAGTGGTTCATAAAATGGAATCTTGAGCGATGCGAGGGTTTTAAGGCACGAGAGTTGAACAAGCTTTGCTGCCGAGTGAAACACAACATTTTTCACCACACTAAAGCGAGGAAACATGCGAAATAAAACTCAAATATAACAAATTAGAAGGTATTTATTTGCAAGTCCTCAACTTCCAAAAAATAAACAAATCAACAAATAATAAAACAATAACCTCAAATATTTATCTTGGCTTGGCAATGCTTAAAAATGCAGGATAATTCCAAAATGAGACTCATGTAGAGTTATAGGCGATTTTTCTGTGATTTTCGGAATTATCCCACTTTCGCATCTCGCAATTAGCTGAAAACTTGAAAATTAAGAGTGAAAGAAAACAAAACACGACCGAATTCGTTTAGATTTTAAAAGAAAAAAATATTCAGATGCGTTCTGAAATTTGCATAGTGTCAACACTCTTATTTTCCTATTGTTTTTATTTGTCGTATTTTTAGAACTTTTAATTAAAAGCCTTTTACAACAAAATGTGGTATTTAATTTGGATTTTAGCATATTGAATATAATATTATGAAAGGTTCATGTGTATGAATCTGTTTGAAACTTTTGAGTTTTCGAACGTACTGTCTAGTTCAAACGTCAAAAAGCTTATTGCACTCTCAGGCCGTATAAGTTATTGCTTTAGTCTACCCAGAAGATTAAAAAAAAATTACTTTAACCTCTAGAGATTAAAACACAGTTTTGCGCTCTGAAATTAAACAAACAGCGTGTTTACGAGCAGTGTGGTGAAAAATACTATTCAAATTTAAGCTCAGAAATTATTACAAATATTTTAAAACCTTTATTATATGCGAAGATGAGTGTATTTTTTTTGCGTTTGTAGAGCTTAAATATTAAAGGTAATACTAGTAAATAATTAGAATCAACGTAAGACTTAAGTTTTATATAAAGCACATACCTGGCTGTACACAATCCATGATAGAAACTAACACATCATCATCAGCCAATTGACGTCCACTGCTGGACATAGGCCTCCCCCAGAGAGTTCCACAAAGATCGGTCGTGAGCTGTCCGCATCCATTGGACACGCCCGCAACCTTTATCAGGTCCTCGCTCCATCAACTAACACATAATCCACTTTATCACCATAAAATGAGTATTTCAAGACGGTAAAGTTTTGAGCGTATCGAACAATCATACTAACGCGTTTGGGGAAAGTAACTTCCGACTGACTTCATGCAGGTAGTTACAGGTTCAAGCGCACCATATTGATTGTATTGTTTGGAGGGGTTACCTGATTTTTCAAAAATATTACTAAAAAGAGGTTAGTCCTAATATAAAAATGCATTTAAGCAACTTTTAGGGCCAAATACCTGTCTGTGCAACCGTAAAACACGGTGGGGGTAGTTATGTCCCAACTAACAATTTAACGTCGTTCAAAAGTTTAGTAAACGTTATCTTAATACCTAAAATCGGAATAGCTAAGTCACACTAACGTTATAATAACGTTTACTAAACGCGAAAATGGCCCCAGTTATACGACCTACGGTGTCGTATAATGGTCATATAGAAGGCATAAGCCGACTTTGTTAACGTCATTCAAAGGTCGTAAAAATGTTATGCAATTACCACTTTCATCGCTCAGTAGTCACATTATAACTTTACAATGACTTGTTTGTTGTATTGTGATCGTACAAGTGTTTTTGAATAACTAAAATGTTTTATTTGAGTCAAAGAACTACATTTGTAAGACTCATTCATTATTTTTTTTTGTTAGTGACACGCGTTTGTAGTTTCGTTTGAGTTTTGGGTGCAAAACAAATACTTACAAGGAAATAAATGGTTAGCATTATTTAACTTTTATATCTTGCTAACACTATCTCGCTCACATGCCATTTAGTTCGACTGGGAATTGAAGTTTTGTGATAATATACCTATGTGAATACTATTTAGATTTTCATGCCCCTTCGTAATTTTGAGTTTTTATAGTCATATTTTTATTAATAAAAGTATGTTTAATTCTAAAATTGACCGACATTTTGCTTTTGTCGCACACTTATCTGTTTACGACATTGTAAAGACATAAAGTCGTATAATGGTTAGTTGAAAACCATGTAATACGCCATGACAGCTAGCTATTAGGGTTCTTCGAAAAATTAAAAACCCCTTTCATATTGTCAATATGCACCACAATTAAATAATATTTTTATTTTCCGAAAATAATTTGCGATAGTTAACGTACAGTGCAGGTTTCTAAACATTTTAACATTAAAATAAAATAACTTTTGTCTGAAAATAATATGGTCCAGTATTTGCATATAGACAAATTTCTAACGAGAGCTGGTTTTAGACTTCTTAATACTTAGATTGATTTGGCCATGGGCAAGCACTCATAAGTGCTATGGTTGCAACAGAATAAATCACTTTCATAATAAATAAGTATTGATACTGAACCCTTGTCTTATTTACGTGATTAACACTTTTCTTCTTCAACATTTGTGACTAAGGCCACGGTGGTTGGCGTTGTTCTTGTTAATAAAAGGAAATCTCTATTTACTTTCCTTTTGAAAGTACCACTACGGTTTTGTTTGCTTCCATTTTTTTTGTAAAATTTGGTGTGGCTAATACACCATTTGGGTATGAAAATTAATTGAAGATCGATTTTGGACTGTATAGGTAGTTATCTAGAAGAAATTTTAGTTATTTTTTAATTTTTATAAAGACGCGGCACGAGTGAAACGAGTCTCAAAAAATAGAGAAAGTAAGGATGCTCAGCGCACTGACCTGGCCTTAAATCCTTGGGCTGCAGGAGCGTCTCGTTCCAAAGCACTTGTCAACAGGCCTGTGACTGTCTCTCACCACTTAATCTCACTGCGCGCGCGCGATGGTAGCTACTTGCCATAAAAACTTGACATTACACTAATTTAGGATTATTCAAAAATAATCATCATTATATATGATGCGTGCGGGACGCTCTCGATTTAGGAACTGGTGAGCCAATATGGCTGCCCATACAAAATCCGTCCAAAGAGACGGAAATACGGCCTTATGCGCGTGAGCAAAGGATAGGAGATGCGGGTGGGCGAACAGCGTTTCACAAGTACCTTCATTTTAATTATGAAGAAAAATTACCTTAAAACTACAAATATAAATTCTAAACCCAACATCCCCCCGGCCTTGAAGGAACCCTTCAAAAGAAAGAGGAATGAGCCAAAATGCTCGAAAATTAATCCTAGCCTACAAGTAAGGTCATTGTGCTAAGTTAATTCTAATATGGGGTTTAAAAATAATTATTTAACCTAACATCTTAACCAGCTTTAATTGCTACAAGTAGATAGGATACACAATAATTGTGTGAACGCGTAAAAATAAAGTAAGAATAGAAAAGCTAAACTATCTTATTTTCTATAGATAAGTACGTCGGCGCTAGACGTGTGTTAATAATAACTACTACAAATATATAACTAAAGATAAGACTCCTATTGAGTCGGTAAAGGACATAACCGGATAACCGGACGTCTGTAAGTACCGGTTTTAGTTTTGACATCTGCTACTCGTATAATTCCGTCTTGACTATTAGGGAAAACGTTGGTTATTATTCCTAAAGGCCATTGCAACGGCGGTGCGTTGTCAACAATTAATATTACCACGGTACCTACTTTAATAGGATTTGTGGGTGTGTTCCATTTTTCACGTTGTTGCAAATTATGTAGATATTCTGTTCGAAATCTTTTCCAATACGACTGCACCAGCGAGTCCATTAGTGAAAAACGGGACAACAGATTTGGCTGTTCGTCTGACAAGTCAGCGGCGGGTAAAAATTCCAGCGGTGAAACGGTTAAAAAATGAGAAGGAGTTAACGCGAGAGGTTCAGACGGGTCAGAGCTTAAAGTGTACATGGGGCGACTATTAAGTACTGATTCTATTTGAATTAAGACTGTGGTCATTTCTTCAAAAGTTAAGATCTGTTTACCGATTACTCTGAACAACAGCGATTTGGTGCTTTTTATGTTAGCTTCCCATATACCCCCGAAATGACTAGCTGTTGGTGGATTCATTTTCCATACTATGCGATGCTTAGCTAGTTCATCGTTAAAGTTTCGAAAATATTCGTCCGATGTTAAAAAATCGTGAAGCTCTTTAAAATAAGCTTTAGACGATACAAAATTGGTACCGTTATCGGAATAAAGAAAGGCACAAGGACCCCGTCGCGATATAAAGCGCTTAAAAGCCTCTATAAAACCTGCGGAAGTTAAATTTGATACCAATTCTATATGAACTGCTTTTGTCACGAGACAAATAAAAAGACATATGTAAGCTTTCACGCTACGGACTCCGCGCTTTCTATAAGGAGTGACATAAAGGGGGCCCGCATAATCTACGCCTGTATGCATAAAAGCTTTGCATTCTTCTAAGCGACACTTTGGCAAATCAGCCATTGGAGGAAAAGTCGGCTTAGGATTGAGTTTAAAACAACTGTTACATTTTTGGGTGCGTAGTCTAACGATACGACGTCCGGAAAGAATCCAATACCTATTTTTAAGTATACCTACTAATAACTGCGGCCCTGCGTGCGAGTTTTCGCGGTGATAAAAATCAATTAAGAGCTCAACGACGCGACCTTTCCTTGGTAATATTATTGGATGCTTGGACGCGTAATCTAGCGACGAGTTCGATAGGCGACCTCCGACGCGTAAAATTCCGTCAGATAGAAAAGGAAAAAGTTTCTGTAATTTTAAAGAGCATTTATTCCCTTTCGATAAAGATTTGATATCTTCCGAAAAGTATGTACTTTGAACGGCTCGTAAAATTGCGAGCTCCGCAATATTTAAATCATTAGAGGTGATTACATCATTTAGCGGCAACTTCTTCATAAAACGAAGGACGTAAACGGTAGTCCGAAGAAGCTTATTCCATGAGGAACAGCGGAGTGCGAGTGACAAAATAGGGTTGTCAATTTCAGTGACTACAGTAGCCACATGAGCCACGATTTTCCTCTGCTCCGGCAGCTGCGACTTGTTTGGAACGAACCTTTGTATAGGCCAATTTTCTATAGGTTCCGATAGCCAAGCCGGCCCCTTGAACCAGAGCTCGTGTTCGAGGAGTTGCGAGGGAGTAAGTCCTCGCGAGACGCAGTCGCTAGGGTTTTGAGCGCCCGAGATGTGGTATAAGTTGTCAGGTGAAATATTAGCCTGAATTTGAGAAATGCGGTTAGCGACATAAGTGTCAAACCTATGCGGTGAAGCGACCGACCAACATAAGGCGACCTCCGAGTCAGAAAAGGCGTAAATGTTATTTATTTCATGCCTACTCGACATGGTGTCGTGAACTTCTTTGAGAAGTCGAGAAAGAAGTAATATTCCACAAAGTTCCAAACGAGCGAGTGTAATTGTAGGCTTAGCTGGTGAAACTCTTGATTTCGAGCAAAGCAACGTCACCACAGGGGGCTCGTTATCATTGACGACGTGCGAATAAATCACACAACCATATGCGGATTCGCTCGCGTCGGAAAAACCAACCAGTGTAACTTGAGACCCGGCTTTAATGCCTGTATGTCGTGAAAACTTTAGATGCGATATCAAAGGTAGCTCTGACAAATATACTTGCCACAGCTTGACAATATGAGGGGGAGGTACCTCGTCCCAATCTAAGGAAATCAACCAAAGTTGCTTAATTAACAATTTAGCATATAGAATAACAGGTCCGACCAACCCTAGTACATCGTATAGACGCGCGGTTGTCGAGAGTATGGCACGCTTGGTACATACCGACGGCGGACTCGAAATATCGAAAATAAAGCAATCTTGCACGGGCAACCATTTTAAACCTAAAATCTTAAACGTATTTCCATCGTCGAAAGAAATAGATTCAGATTGGCGGTGTGAGTCTGGTATGTGCTCGAGAAGTTCTTGCGAGTTCGAAGTCCATTTAAGAAGGTCGAAACCACCGGCTTTAAAGAGAGCAATTAACTCATTTGCCGTCTTGACAGCTTCCCCTATCGAGGAAGAAGAAGAAGCGAGGTCATCCATATATACATCTCTTTCTAGCACAGCGGCAGCGTTTGGCCATTTGTGGCGCTCATCAGCGGCCAACTGGCGCAAAGTGCGAATTGCCAAATAAGCTGAAGGTCGGAGACCGAACGTCACACGCGTGAACGTCAGGACCTCTAGCGGGTCGGTGTCCGAAAACCGATATATAATCCGTTGATACTTACGGTGCGGTGCGTTTACGTAAATGCATAAGTACATTTGTTTTACGTCAGCAAAAAAAGCTATTTTGTAAATTCGAACATTTAATAAAATGTGAAAAATATTTGCCTGTAAGTTACTTCCTGTATACAAAATATCATTTAATGAGAGGCCGGTATCAGTCTTTGAACTGCCGTCTAGGACCGGTCTCACTTTTGTACTAATTTTGTCGTTTCTAATCACCGGTGAATGTGGTAAAAAGAAACCTGGAGTGTCGGACTCACAAGGCGCGGTGCTGACTAAGATACCTTTGTTAAGGTAATCGTGGATAGCTTCGTCGTATTTCGATTTAAGATCGTGATTTTTCGCGAATTTCTTTTCCAAAAGTAAAAAACGTCTTTTAGCGGTGTTAAGCGAATCTCCTAACGCGGTAGGGTCGTCTTTAAACGGAAGATCCACAGAATAACTGCCGTCGTTATTACGGACAGTGGTTGAAGTATAAATATCCTCGCATTTCTGATCTTCTGGGCTCAAAAACTTACGCGTGGGTACTTCTTCTACAGCCCAGAAGTTCTCAACTAGTTTATGCAGCGGATCGCTAGTAAAAGCGCAGAAGGTGCGAGATGCGGTATGCGAATTTGCGATAGCGGCGTCGCCCATTATTAAATATCCGAGTGTCGACTCTAAAGCGGTAGGTATTCTAGGGTCTGGATTCATGATTTTCTTGCCTGAGAATACTTCACAGAACACATTTACTCCTAAAATAACATCAATGGGCCCCGGTTCCGAAAAGTTATCATCAGCGAGTATGAATTGGCTAACAGCGTCGATAACTTCTTTACTTAAGGGCGCGTCGGGCAACGGCGTTGTTAAGCGGTCGGCGACCAGCGGTTTTATAGTATATTGGAAAGAGTCGTCCAATCGAGAGGCGAAGGTAAGCTCAGTCTTACCTTTTACCTGAAGAACCATTTCTCCTATACCAGTAACTTCAGTTAAGCGTGGCGGCATCTCAATAGGAAGAGAGAGGCGCTTGCAACATGCGATAGTTATATAGTCTGACATGGAGCCAGGATCTACTAACGCGCGTAGATAATGAATGCGGTTGAATTTATCAATGACTTTTATTTGTGCCGTAGCGAGCATTGCTGTTACTTCAAAACAGCTGTTGCTATCGAAAGCGACCACACACACAGGTGCGGAAGGCGGTAGGCTATTTTCGACCTTAACTGCGACAGTTGCAGGGTCTATATTAGCCTGAGCGGGCGCATTATTGTGAATCTTACCCGATAAGGCGGGAGTTGAATCACAAGCGGTAGCGGGTGCGGTAATAACGTTATTTGTCGTTAAATTATTGTCAGTAGCGACAGTAGCGGGCGGTGACACCACTGCGTTAAGAGAGCAGAGAGATTTTTCTTTCGTGTTGAAATGCAACAACGAATGGTGCCTTAAAGAACAATGCGAACAATTACGCTTAGAGGTACAAGCTAAAGTTTTATGCTTTGCACTTAGGCAATTGTTACAATAAGAGTTCAATTTAATAAAATTGAATCTCTCATGCGGCGTCATCTTGATAAAAGATTGACATGAGTATAAATGATCGTGTTTACTATTGCATAACGAACATTTATCGCCGGCGCTCGTGCGGCGGGCCGCAGCTGCGCCAACAAAGGGTTTAGGTATTAGTTTTTGCGGGGTACGAAGTTTATAGGTATTGTCAACCTGCGGTTTACTATTCGATGCATTCGGGGAGCGACTTAAAACTTTGTTTTGTTCTTTGACGAATTCAATCAAGTGTTGATAAGTAGGTATTTTTTCTTTGCGGTAGGTAATTTCAAACAACTTAATTGTGTCGGCGTCTAACTTTTGCAGAGCTAAATGTAAAAGCATAAAATCGGTTAAATCATTTAATTTTAACTGCTTAAGCGCTTCGACAGATGAATTAAATTTATTAATAAACGAATCTAAACTAGTTGCATTCGTCGCGGTCAATTGTTTAAAACTTAACAGCTGATTGAGATAAGCCGAAGCTAGCGAGCGCGGGTCATCATACTTCTGTATCAATGCATCCCAAATGATTGAATAGTTTTCCGCGGTCGTAGGCAAGCCAGCGCACACGTTGGCGGCGTTGCCAGTTAATTTGCCAACTAAATAGTATACTTTTTCGCTATCAGTTAGCGAATCATTTTCGTGAATAATACTTTTAAACTGCTGATAAAACAGCGGCCAATTTTTGCAGTCACCATCGAATGAAACTAACTCCAATTTAGGTAGGCGGCATTTCGGTTTAGAAGGAGAAACCGGTTCAGATGGAACCTTAGTTTCGTTATCTATCAGAACTTGCTTGATGTAACAAACCATTTCTTCAAAAGTTGTCCACGACTCGTAATCAACTTCGCTGTCGGGGTTCATTTGCAGGTGCAATAAATTATATGACTCTAAGACTGATTGATAATCATCGTGCATTTTATCTAAATTTAAAGTACTCGTGTGAAATGCTCGATATTGAGACGGATCGGTTTCTGCTTTATAAGCAAGTTCCAAGATATTTTCAACGCGCTTGTATATAACATCGCGGCGAACTGTATACAAAGCAAGCTGGTTTTTATTAGTGTCATAGTCTTCGCTAACAAAAGCCTCACTGCCTTTTCGACCTTTCTTCGGACCCATTTTAATTGGAAACGAATATGCCGTTTAATAAAACTTGTATCCGAAATATACGAAAAATAATTATAGTTACGTATCTATAAATACGTAAATTAATCAGTAGATGTACTGGTGTATGTAGGTATACTATTTAGCTAAGCAAGCGCGGTTACGCATATAATTATTTACGACGAGTATAATATGCGCGGTATAAAATATTTAAAATACAATTAGCGGTTGAGTTCCTATATCAAGAGCGCGTGCGAGCGGAATAGCAATAGCGCTGCGGTGCAAACGTATTGGTGCGAAACGATCGGAATGACTGCAGTTACGAGCAATCCCGGAAAATCACGAATGCGTTTGAACAAGTAATTGCGTATTTTCAATATGGCGAATAAATATGCAATTTGCACAAAGGAAATATGAAACACGTGTTTAGGTATTTTTGTCAAAAAATTAAAAATATATTTGGAAATAACCAACGATTTACCGTACTAGCAACGCGGAGCGAAAATAATATGAAATAGCCGCCGATGCGGGAAATAAAATACGATAGGTAATGACGGACTATCTCAGTTGCTAAGCACAATGACCGTAGGTAGGTATTTAATATCGGGAATTTGATGACAAAAGGAACACATCAGGTTCGAAGAGACCAACAAATGGTGTGGCTAATACACCATTTGGGTATGAAAATTAATTGAAGATCGATTTTGGACTGTATAGGTAGTTATCTAGAAGAAATTTTAGTTATTTTTTAATTTTTATAAAGACGCGGCACGAGTGAAACGAGTCTCAAAAAATAGAGAAAGTAAGGATGCTCAGCGCACTGACCTGGCCTTAAATCCTTGGGCTGCAGGAGCGTCTCGTTCCAAAGCACTTGTCAACAGGCCTGTGACTGTCTCTCACCACTTAATCTCACTGCGCGCGCGCGATGGTAGCTACTTGCCATAAAAACTTGACATTACACTAATTTAGGATTATTCAAAAATAATCATCATTATATATGATGCGTGCGGGACGCTCTCGATTTAGGAACTGGTGAGCCAATATGGCTGCCCATACAAAATCCGTCCAAAGAGACGGAAATACGGCCTTATGCGCGTGAGCAAAGGATAGGAGATGCGGGTGGGCGAACAGCGTTTCACAAGTACCTTCATTTTAATTATGAAGAAAAATTACCTTAAAACTACAAATATAAATTCTAAACCCAACAAAATTTATGAAACGTTCCGTACATATCGTCCATTAAATACAAAAGCGACACAACTCAAAAACCGTGAAAAATGATTTTATTGCAAAAACGACATTATAAGCACTAATATTTTACGTGACACTAAGACACCTGTCGATTTGACCTTAGTAAGTATCAAAATTATGCAGGTGCCCTTTTTGCACTATCGCTCTTTCGAGACTAATTTCAGTGCTAAACTGCCATTTTGTCAGTTGTGACTCGACTGTCGACCAAAACGCACGTCATTTTTGTGAAAAAGTGCCATGAAACGAAAAAATAAGTCATTACGTTAAAAAATATGTAAGCAAAAGTGCCATATTTGTAGATGTGGCCGTTTTGAATAAAATAAATACTTAAATATTATGTTTCTTTATATAAAAAGGAGTCGCAAAACGGAATGTGGCAACTTTAATTTTAAAATATCCTCTTAAATTTGATTTTTCATTCTTCAAAATTGCCGTATTAGGATTTGCAACCTTTTTGAATTAAAAATATATTCGAATGCATCAATCACAGGAGCCATATTTATACATGATGCTGTTTTGAATAAAGTAAATATGTATGGTTTAGATTTCTTTATAAACAAAGGAGCGGCAATACGGAATGTTGAATTTCAAAAAACATTGTTGCATTTACAACCGTTTTTAATTCAGTATAATATTAAAATCCATTAATGTACCAGATTGAATAATTGAGTATTTTTTGCATGAAATCTTAAAAAATACGATACATCTTATAAAAAAAGTAATTGTAAAACGTGGTACTTTGTATTGTGTTCGTTTTACTTAAAAGTATATTAGAGATTGTGTGGAAGATGACTGTGAATTTTGTGTACCTATAATTGCGACTACGAAGAAACAATAATGGCATAAACTTCGGATTATTAAGTATTTGTCATACTTTTCTATTATATTATTTGTATACAATACAAGTAAAACAAACAAAGATCTAACCCCGGTGTATGTTTTAACGAATCTAAAAACTTATATTAGTAGTATTTATTTTTTCACTTTTGGGAATGCCAACATAGGGATGATGACTGTATTTAAAATAAATTATTAGACATTAAGCACGGCATCATACACGAATAAATTATTAATAAAATATAGACTGCAGTCATTATTGTACAGAACTTTTATTTAATATAAGTGTAGTAGACAAACGTGACGTTACTTTTGTGTATTTCATGTAAATCTTTCAAAAATCTAAAAAAGATGTTGACTTGACTTGACAGTCATCACGCCTATTGCTTCACTACATAGGTAGTACCCAAGTACTAGCGCTAAACTGTCATGTCGTCTAGAAAAAAAAATTGTTACATTATTACTAATCATAAGTAGATTTTAGGAAAGACTTATTATCTCTATAATTAAATATTGAAAGATATACTTTTGTATCGGCAAAAATTAAGTTCTTGCATCAATTCAAATGAAAAAACTAGTAAACCGTCAAAACATATCAATTTGGATCATTTAGTATGGGATCATAGTAACCACCACACAAATGCAATACACATAGAAAAAACAAATAACTTTTTTTAAAAATTAAAAATTAAAATTAAAAATTATTTATTCGATATCTTAAAGTTTTTAGTTACATAAACTGCGAACTAAATATGTAATTAACCGATTTTTATTATTTACGTGCTTTTAGGTGGACTATTTCCAGTTAATAGTAAAAATAAATGGTATCAAAGTATTAATTCCATTCTCAACGATATAACTTTGATCGCGTTGTATTTATTTTATATTTATTAACTAAAGGTACCACATTTTTTTATATAGCAGGTTGATTCTTGAGGAAAACCGATAATTATATCTAAATTTTAAACTAGTACGTCCGTTAAATTCATCAAAATATGTAACCAAAGTTAAAATTAATCAAAGTAACCCCGGTTTTGCGGTACCTATAAACATGTTCTGACAATATGTAAGTAAAGAAACAGTAAGAAAAAGTTTTGTCTGGTTCAGTTTTATTAAAAAAACAGTATTTCAATGTTTAAGACATGATTTTATGTATGATTTAATTGAAATAACTGCTTATTTTTTTGTATTTGTGGCCTTTGACAGAAAAAAAAATCAGAGTTAATGTTACTTTTTTATGCAAAACGGACGTATACGCTCATAAAAGCTTGCACAGCACATATTCTAATAACCAAACACATCAAAAGAGGGTTAAAATACCTACAAATTGATATATAACACATATAATATTAATGCTGTAAAAAAATTTTGTGAACAAAAAACGAATACAAAATCTTTAAACAGCTACCCTGTAAAAAGTAATTTTTTGACTTGTGTCGCTTTTGTATTTAATGGACGATATATGTTATGACGGCCTATTAGACATTTAAAAGTCAAACCCTCACTTAAATACGACTGCAAGTTTGGTTAAAGTCAGGGATAGACGTCATGTAATAGAAATGTTATATTTGAGTCGTAAATAAACTACCAGGTAATTTAAGAGTCTCTACTAAAACAAAGTAGTGATCGTTTTATAAACGTCACTGTGAAAATGTCTATACTACTGCTAGATTATAATAATGTCGTATAAAAGTTTTTCAAACACCTAATTTTGTCCGTTCAAAACCTTTAATGGACTATAACGTTAGTATGACTATTGCATTGTCGTACAAACGTTTAGCTAAGACTCTAATATAACGTCGTATAGTTTAGTCTTACCGACGTTGCTAAGATCTGTTTATTATGACATATTCGTCACATGACTAATAAGTTAAATTAAATACGTCTATAGGACCTAGTAGTCATTTCATTACTATAATAAGACCGCTATCCAACTTTATGTCATACAAGTCAAGACTTATATGACGTTTTTGTTTGTTGGGGTGTCATGGTTTGGGGCTGCATGTCTATGCTGGCGTGGGATAAATGTATATAATTATGTGAGGGTCGGATGAATTACGAAAAGCACATAAATGTCCTCGAAACTGCTTTATTGCCGTCGTTATCACAACTTTTTGGCGACACAAACCTTGATGGCGTTCAGTTCCAGCAAGACAACGCCCCGTGTCATAAATCTCGTCAAACAAGTAGCCGGTTTAAAGAAAATAACGTGGACGCCCTTGACTGGCCTGCCCCGTTTCCAGACCTGAACCCTATTGAGCATTTATGGGGGCATCTTAACCCTTAAATGCATGATTTTTCTTTGCATTTCAAAAATAAAATGTTTTTACATAATTACATATATAAATGCAACTGCTTTTGGTAAAAATTTGCTTATAGAGTTTGCGATTCGAGCTTTTACTAGTTTTGTTTTTCATGGCGAGTTAAGGCCACCTGCACGTTGGAAGTCTTTAAGCCAGCCTGGTTTAAGTTAAATTACGAAATCCACTATCTATTTATGATTTAAATTAAAATCTCAACGTGTCTCTATTATTATTTTATATTTGGCGTAAGCGCCAGGTACCTATTTCCTAAACTATAACAACTGTGGTCGCAGTGAGTAATGTGAGTCACTATTTATCAAATTATACCTCACAAAAATAATACATAAAATGACAAAAAGGTGTCGTAATTAGAAATTGTCTTTCGTGGTAAGAGACGCCATGCCGTTGTCCGCTAATTGCTACGTTATCTGGCAAATACTATTGTACTTAGGAGGTGCAGGTGTTATAAGAAAATCAGAGGTAGACTTTCAAGAAAAATCATTAATTTTATAATAAAGCTTGAACACGCCAAAACGTGGGCACACATCATCATCATCAGCCTATGATAGTCCACTGCTGGACGTAGGCCTCTCCTATTAACTATGCGTATAGACGCATTAGGAGGTAAATGCCCATAATCGCCACGCTGGGCAAGCGGATTGGCGATCGCAGTAATGTGTCCACTATGATGACGCTGCTGCCCATCAACAATATTTTATTAAATAATGGTAAGTGACACTTACTCTTACGACACCCGCAGGAGGAGTTGGGGTGGTGCCAAATGTATTCTTACTGCCGTCACCACACGGCCGGGCACACATAAGTGCTCATATTTTTTTATCTACATAGTATACAAACTTTTTTGTTCTAAGTTTTAAAGTCCATGGTATGATAAATGAAAAATATTATGATAGTTTCGCCGTTCTTCATTTGTTTTCACGATGGCAAACTCTGAATACAAGCAACGTGAAACAATTTTGTTCAAACATACGGAAAAAACACATTTAAGTTACAGAGCTTTGGTAAACTCTTAAAATTGCCACAATCTACCGTATGTTCGGTTTCAAAAAAAAATCGGGAACATTTAATGTTAGAACGGAAACTGGGTAGTGGTGGAAAGCAGGGAGTAAAATACAAAAACAAGGAAGCGCGTGTCTTGAAGCTTTTTACATCGGATCGAAAGATATCATCCCGTGATGTCGCAAAAACGGTTCAAATGTCACAATCATATGTACAGATACAATGATTCTGTGACGAATTATTATGTACGGCATATACCTTATAACAGCAATGTTAGAAATCTAGTTACTGCAAATAAAGAAAAATAATTGATTCCACAATATTTACATCGGCTCTCCGACAATGTTAGTAAATACGAACAAATTTATAGTTTACGGGCAAAAATAATTAAAACATATTTGCAAAGACCGCCTTCAATTTCGGAAAATCAAATCAAGTTCAATTGCGAATGTAATGCCACGAACATTTTCGAACGTTTACCTTTACAGTACTGTAGAAATGCAGTTTGTACAAAAAAATGTTCAAACCTGTTTTGTTCGTCGAACCTTATTACAAGGGATACCTATCATGTTTTTGTCCCTGAATGTCGATATAATTAAGATATTTGGAATTAATTGGGAGAGTCTATTTTAGCTTGAATGGAAGTAACACTAAATATACTGTGAAGGACAGACTAATAATAGAAACGAAATATCAAAACTAATTTTATTTTTTTTTCAAAACTAAAATTTATGTACATAGATTAAATCTAACTAATCTACTTAACCTAACCTATATCTAAAATTGGCCTTTGTGGCATTGTACCGAGGATGCTGGCGGCATTTCCTCGCTGTATCGCACTACTGATGCGTTGTGCGAGGAAATCGCCAGCTCTTCGGTCTTTAGTTACATCAACCAGACGTTTCGCGATCTCAGCAAACAATTTGCGTGCACTGGGGCTCCAAGAACCTAAAGTTTCTACGCCAAACGGTACAAAATCGTACTCTTTGCCGAGGCCCTTATATTTATTACGTTTTAAAAATTCGGCATTTTCTGCCGCAGCGGCGGCCTTAAACGTAGTTCGTTGAAGATGGGACGGTGCCAGGGTGTCTACGCAAGTAGCATCCCATACCAACATCCGTCCCAAGCTCCAAGGAACCAAAGAGATACCATCAGGTATCTTACCATCATTTATAATAATACCAGTAGGCTCAAGAAGAGCAGGTACGTTGATCGTGGCAAGAGACCTGCGTGACCTGGATTATTTCATTTGATTTAAACAGTTATGATCAGTATTGTCTAAGCGAGGCACCTCATTCGGTTATGATTAAAAGTAAAATTTATACTTTGGTAGGGACAATTGAATTTGTACACCCCCCCCCCCCCCCCCATATAGTGTTTGCATCGGACATTACAAATTTGTATGTTATGATGATACTTCTAGTAAAATAGGTTAAAGCACTAAAAAAAATATGCAATTACTCATACTTAAATAGTTATAACTTTAATGTATAATTTTATTATTGTTTACATTTAATTCCAGTACTTTCTTTGGCCTAATTTATAAAAGATTTAGTTTGCGAATATTTTATTATTGGGTAACCTTCAGTCAAACAGGAATGTTGCACTTTCATTTATTTAATTTGTAATGAATAAATAAGCAAAGCTAGTAAATGGTTTTCATTGTGTGGACGCCATAGTAAACACTTAGCTAAGGAAATTTTATATTGTACGCCATCAATCCACGTACATCAAACATCAACAGGCCATAATTCCGTAAATATGAGAGATATCAGAAAACTTTTAACTGATATCGAAAGTACGCTACCCAACGAGTAAAATTACATTAATAACTTTCTAAATAGATGAAGTAATATTAACAATACTAACTTAAAACGCTCCCATAGGTACATTTAGTATGACGACTTACAGCCTTAAAGAATGTCGGGTGTCGTAAGAGATAAAACTGTTAGAGATTCGTTATTTGTACGAATACATTGTAATAAAATAATAATACTACCGTTTATGAAATAATTAATCTAACATTTTATTGAACATATTGCGAAAACACAAATCAAATTATTTAGTAACTAAATATTTTGATTTGTACTTTTAATTTTTCATCAGTAGTCACACTACTTAATACTGCATAAATTATAAATATTAGATGTCATATGCCAAAGAAAAACGACCAAGATCACCTATGTCCGAGGTGGGGATCGAACCCACGTACTCAGCTTTCGCGGCTGATGCCTGTACCCCTCGGCCACTCGGTCTTAGCAACCGCCGGTCAAATTTCTCGGGCATATGCAATCCCTTACAAGGCTAGGCGCCTTTGACCATTCTCTAAGGGCAAGCAGTACATGCCTGCACCTCCTATTAGAATACTTTACAGTTTTCTAGAATAGCTAGAGAGAGCTGGTGCTGCCATCTATTGAACATATTGCGAAAGCACAAATCAAATTATTTAGGAACTAAATATTTTGATTTGTACTTTTAATTTTTCACCAGTAGTCACACTACTTAATACTGCATAAATTATAAATATCAGATGTCATATGCCAAAGAAAAACGACCAAGATCACCTATGTCCGAGGTGGGGATCTAACCCACGTACTCAGCTTTCGCGGCTGATGCCTGTACCCCTCGGCCACTCGGTCTTAGCAACCGCCGGTCAAATTTCTCGGGCATATGCAATCCCTTACAAGGCTAGGCGCCTTTGACCATTCTCTAAGGGCAAGCAGTACACAGCAAAAAGAAAATATTAAAAAAACCCAATAGTTTTTTTTTATCAATAAATTTCTTCATTCCAGAATTTCTCAAAAAAAATTTTTCAAAAATTCATAACTCGAAAACTACAAAAAATCGGCTAACATACATGGGGTATATTCTGATAGCCCATGACGTAGGGAACCTAAAAAAATTTTTTTGACGTCAAGGTTTGGACCACCCTGTATATATTATATATATATAAATATATATATATAATATGTATATATTTTCATTAACTACTTAAACCTTAATACGACAAACGTTTTAATAATGTTTATATTTTAGGAGATTTTGATTATTTTAGTAACTCATAGTGTGTGAACTGTGGAACCACAAACAAATATAAATTTGGCGAAATTGATTAATAGTTGCGCTTTTCTGTAACTTTTACAATCTTCCTTGCGATTTCGACAAATGTTTGGAAAGAAAAATGCTAAATGCATGTTTTGTACGTTTGTACCGATTTATTAGTTATTATATGTGCTCTCTCAGGGACCAAAAAAGGAAGACTTTTTAGTGTATAATCATTGCCAAATGACGTTTCGGTCATTACGAATGTGTTTAAATATGTTTTTAAATCTATAACATTAAAATAAGCCAGCATATTAAACACTTCCCCAAAAGTGTAAGGTTCAGTGTGTGAACTGAGAGGCCACACGTTTGACTGTATAACTTTTCACTGAATTCTTTAAAAAGTCCAGGATTTTTCGACAAAATAATTCTCTACTACTACTAAATTTTGCACATACCACCACCAACACCATCATGTCCATCATACCAACCACCATTAAAATCTAAGTGGTCCCTCAGTCCACACGCACACAATAAACAATATGTATTAAACGGCTAAATTAAGAACCTCGCTAAGTGGCTCATCAATTAAAGTCCCTGTCTGTACTATACCTAACACTATCTGCCTATATTACACCCGTACGAGTTCCAGAAGCTAATACCACAACAGTACAGAAAATCAACTCGGGTTGAAAGCTGTGCCATCAAAGCAGTTGTTCTATAATTAGTAAAATTTAACGCCAATGAAATCAAAAACCCTCGCGCCTAACCGACGAATACGACACGAAAACTTTTACGAATATTTAAGTGACTAAGCCAAATGTCACTCGCGCCTAACCGAAGATATTAACCTATATCGCGGCACGGTGCAGAGGCATGACGAGCCTCCTCGCGCTCCTATGGAGTAAAGCGAGCAGCACCGGGAACGTTCGTGTTCACCAGCTTTCGGGATTCACATTACTCGATCGTTTGATAAATGAAAACAAAATAAAAAGTGTTAATTATTTTGAAATACAGATTTCTGGATTGGGCTATTTTAAACGATTATTTCACAAAATTAAACTTTGAAAAATATTTTAATAAATACGTTGGATGCAAATGTAAAAGATAATTACATTACATTGCGATATCTACAGCGCACGTATTTTCCCATGAATGATTTTTTTTTGAAGTTTTTCTATTACATTTGATTACAAATCATTATTAAGTAATTAATTACAAATATACATTTTCACTATTTACAAGATTTTTTTTTCTCTTCTCTCTACTTACTGAAGCCAAATGTCAATTACGCAAATATGTACGATGAAAACGAAATCACCTTATTATCTTTCTCAATTCCCCCCTGATAATGGCTTCTCGTGTCGCGTCGAACGTCTTCCTTATAGGTGCATCCGGACGTCGTGCGCGCTGCACCTCAGCACCTCAGCACGTCAGTAGTAGCACGCTCGGAATGTGATCACCATCGCAAACTCATCTTCGCATCACATATCGTCGCTGTGCCTACGAAAGTCGCTATGTGTTTTTTTTAGGTTTTTGGATTTTAACGCCATTTTGAACCTAACGTCAATATCTATATGCTCCAAATACAGCAGTGAGGCTATCTTTAATAGTTTATTTATTTATTTAGGATTCCTCCTACTTAAGTCGGCCCCTCACTGCTGAGGATCGTGGCCATGATGTAGTCGCTGAAGAAGGCCTCTCCGTCTACTGCGTTATTTAGGATTACCAACAGATAATACACCATACATGCTCTTAAATCTAGTTACAAAAGTCTTAACTGATGCTTATCTCATTATAGGTAACCACAACTTACGTAAATAGATGGCTTTTACCAGTGAACTCCTTACATCTAAACATGCAATATACTTAAACTTATTAATACCTAATAAGTACATAATTCAACAATGAATATTTAATTAAATTACAATTGAAAAAAAAAATGGTAGTTTTACTGCTTACATTTGAATACCAAGAAAAGAGAAAACAGATTATTCGGTAACTGTTATAAAATAGTACGTATTTTAAAGACAAGTATTGTTATTTTTGGCTGTAGGTATACTATACTAAGCGATACCCAATGTGCTAACATATTTTGTCACTTTCCTTTTGAATTTCACTAGTGTATCATTAAATATATCCACTCCCGCTGAGCTTGGGATATGATTATATAATCTAAAAGAGCACCACCATTCTTAAAAGAGCAGAATTTGATTTTACAAATGGGATGCTAAATAATTTATACAAACCAGGAAGAGGTAACTTAGAAGGATTTATTTTACTTTACAACTCTGGACAATCAAAACCCTTATTAGTAACTAATTTATAAAGGAACATTAAGTCAAGTATCTTTCTCCTATTACTAAGCGAAACAAATCGAAAGAATTTCAGAAGTTTATTGTATGGTGTGAGTTTACGCTTTTTGGAAGAGTTAAATGCTAACTGTGTTAAAAACCGCCTTTGAACCTTTTCAATTTGATTGCTATGCAACTGATAATATGGTGTCCAAACCTGGGAGCAATACTCAAGGTTGCTTCTCACTAACGTATTATAAAGCAATACTTTAGTTCGGCAGAGAGTTTAACGATAAATATACAAAAAACCAAAGTTATGTCAAATGTAGAGAAAGGCGATATCTATTTAGGCCTAGAAAAAATTGAAAGAGTACAAGAATTTGTATATCTCGGTAAACAGCTCTCATTTAACTACACTAATAACTTAGATGAAATCGAACGACGAGTTAAGAAAACATGGAACAAATTCTGGAGCCTAAAAGAAATTTTAAAGAATAACATACCATTAAATCTAAAGAAAAAAGTTATAGATTCATGTTTACTACCGACACTTACATACGGCAGCCAGTCATGGAAGTATACCTATATAGCTAAACAAAAAATTACTACATGTCAAAGAGCCATAGGAAGAAATATACTAAATATAAAAACTATTTGAAAAAATTAGACACGAAAAAATAAGACAAAAAACAAAATGTATAGACGCTCTGGAACACGCATTAAAATCCAAGTGGAAGTGGGCTGGCCATGTGGCAAGAATGCATGCAGAAAAATGGCCTAAGATCATCACATTATGGAAGGGGCCGAAAGGAAAAAGAAGAATAGGAAAACCAAATGCCCGCTGGGCTGACGACATCACGCGAAAAATTGCCAACTGGCCGCAAGTAGCTCAAGATAGAGTGAAATGGCACGATTTGGAGGAGGCCTTTACCCGAGAGGGGTCCAAACCTACTACAACTTATAATACAAATGAAGAAAAGTATAAGTGATATAATTAAGTACTTAGGAAAATGAAAACTTTTATAACAAAAAATAAGTTAGTTACTCAAACAGTGTAAAATTATTATTATTATTTTTAAATTTATATGTATTGAGTTGGTTGGAATAAACAGGCTTATTATTTTATTTATTATTATACTTTAGTTCGAGCCCACCTAAACTGTTTAGCGTTTCTTAATAAAAAACCTAACATACGAGATGCTTTTTTAATGATATTTTATGTAATGGGCATTGAAAATTAATTTGCTATCTAGTGTTACTCCCAAATCACAGATCGTGTCCACCTTTTCAAGCTGCGCGCCTCCGATGGTATAAGTAGTAGGCACCAAGGAGGTTGGAACTCTTAGGGCGCCTATAGAGAGACGGCGTGACAGACAAAACCCGTGCCGCGCATATGCGTTTTACGCATATGTGCTGTCAGTAGCTCTCGGGACGTCATGGGTATATAAACTACAAAAATATACCAAGAATGCCACATTGCTCTGTAATCTGGTGCAGGAACCAGTCTACGTACGTTAATAAACAAAATTCAAACGTTTCCTATCACAGGTAAGTAAAAAAAGTTATATTAAATTCAATATAAAATTAGTATGGGCGAGAGACATAGTGAAGAGACACGACGCTGAATTTGTTATCGATAGTCTATGTAAACTCTTACAACTAAACGGTGTTAGTAGAAATTCAAAATTTGTTCCCGAGTTACGGACGTTTCCTATGTATAAGTAAGTATATTTATGTCTATTTCTCAATTTAAGTACATATATATATCGTTGCCTAGCACCTATAGTACAAGCTTTGCTTAGTTCGGGGCTAGGTTGATTTGTATGAGACTGTCCCCCAAACATTTATTTATTTATTTATATTTAGCAGTAATATAATATTTATCTAGAGTGCAGACAATGAAGCAACTATACAAAAACATATATGTAGTTTAAGAAATTCTGACTTAATTTTTAGATTTCCTATAGAACCATGTGTCAAAGAACGCTGGATAACGGCGACTGGAAAGTTGAACTGGTTTCCGCAAAAAACACGACACAATTTGTTCGGACCACTTCCAAAATGTCTGTTTTGAAAAACAAATCCGAGATCTATATTGTCACCCAATGCCTGTCCAACTTTAAAACTCCATCCTGCGTTTGACAAGGTAAGTTAGCTTTGCTAAATAATTTTATTATGTTTTTTTTTTTTTATACCACGTCGGTGGCAAACAAGCATACGGCCCGCCTGATGGAAAGCAGTCACCGTAGCCTATGGGCGCCTGCAACCTCAGGGTGTCACATGCGCGTTGCCGACCCAATAAAAATAACGTTGGCACAACAAATAAGTGGCTCCACTCCACCTGATCGTAAGTGAAAAGTAGAGCCCAAATCGCGGCGGCAACGAACAGGAGACAATTAGTAACCTGTTAGTTGCCACCGCCTTACTGGCCCGCTAGATGCTGGTAAATACACCGGCTGACCCCGAAACACGGCAAACACGAAGGTAAGTCATTTCACGGGCGTTTACACCGAATGTACGGTGGTAGCCAACCAGGCGGGTACTAGAAAAAATACCCTACCACCGGCTGAGAAGCTGGATACTCAGTATTTCCCTTAGTCGACTCCTACGACACCCACGGGAAGAGAGGGGCGGTGATTTTTGTATTCTTACTCCGTCACCGCACGGATAAGAGTAAGATATGTTTTAAAAGTAAAGTACCTTTTAAAGGATTTTTGATGTTATCTGTTAATACATATTAATTTAAGTATGTAATTTCCAGGTGTTTCTTGTCTCAAGTAACCCATCTGATAATCTTTCAAGAAAACGTAAAACGGTACAATTTACGTATTTAAAAATATGTTTATACATTTATACATCTAGTTAATCTGTCCTCATATGTAATACCTAAATTACCTAACCATCTAAACTCCTTACAGTTGATCGTTTAATTTTAGTTCCCATTTATAGTAACAATTTTCTTTTTGCGTTTTATAACGTAACATAAGTAGATATAGTTTGCACACCTTGAACAAACAAACCAATGCAAAGGTAACATATAATATAACTAGAGAGTCTAGCCTTACCCGTAACACTTGTTGTTTAACTTTAACCTTAAAGCTAACAACTCAATGTAAGTAGGTACTTATTGTAAATATAAATTCAAATAAATGTATAAATTTTACTGTTTTTATATCATTCATAACGACATCATTTTAGTGAGATTTTAAAAATGAGAATGTTTGAATAGCTTTTTTCAAGTAACATTTTTAGTCAAATAACTGTTGGTTTTGATCTATCGATAAAAATATCGAGCCATACCACAACACTATTTACATTTACATGTCAAAATTACCTGACACGGTCGATTTCTATGAAAATGACAGCCAAGGCCGCCTCTATCTCTAAGGTTACACACTAAAGAGGTCCGTGCTCTGTGGTAGGCACCATAGTTTTATTACGTGTGAAAGAGATGTAACAGCATTTCTTTGCATTTAACGTCATTTTATTTTCGGAGCACCAAACATTCAGCCTATCCAAGTCGTCTTGCAGTAAGATGCGATTATTACAATTTTTAATAGGTCTAAAAATTTTAGGATCGTCGGCGTAGAGATAAGGCTCAGAGTTGACACAACAGTTCACTATACTGTTAATGAAAATCACAAATAGCAGCGGCCCCAGGTGTGATCCCTGCGGGACGCCTGATGATCTAAAAAACTTTTAAGATTGTTCACGACTACATGTAGCGTACGTTTGGCAATAGGCGTAGGACAATAGTGAACCAGAGACGCCATGATCTCTCAGTTTATTAATCAAAACGATATGATCGACCTTATCGAAAGCCTTGCTGAATAGTTCAGGATTTATGAATTTTAGCTATGTGATATCCATAATTATATTAAACTAGCTGCCCGGCGTACTTCGTATCGCCTTATACCTGGAGGTGCAAAACATGGGGCAAGGCAAAGAAGTGACCATTTTTACTTGACTCAATTAAGTAGCTACAGCATTCATTACAATATAGCGTACCTATTTAATATACACATACCTATTGAAGAGATAAGATGACTTACGTTTTTCCTCTTGTGGCAATCATCCGGTTAATGCGTTGTTTTAGTTACTAACTGTAATACTTTAAATTGCTTTTGAAATCAATTTGGAGTTATTTTACCATTCATTTAAAATACACCATTTAAGCTAGTTTATTCCAACTACAAAAATATGCTTCTCAAAACTCAAAACACAAATCACAGCAACAACAGGCCTACTACCGCGAAAAACGAGATTCGTAAATTTCGAGGATTTTTCTCTGTCACTTAAACGAATGCGTCATTAGAGTGAGAGAGACAAATCCTCGAAATTTACGAATCTCGTTTTTCGCGGTAGGGCCGTTGACAACGTCTAACAGATTTTTTTTCTGTTATGACAGCTCATTCTCATTCATTTCATTTCAAGCATAATGTTTTAGCCGCTACATAATTATTAAGGTGGAGGATGATACACTGGCTCCGGTTGTGCGATATGAATCGGAGCCAGTGTGACATCCACCTAAGGCACTGGTCTCACCGCGAGCTACTAAGCTATGAACTATCGGCTATATACACGAACAAAAGATACGCACTCCTGTTTAAATAAAAGAGACACGGCGATACTCGTCCGGCGGTGATAGTGATAGCTGGGTCGCGTTTTATAAAGTTACATTTTACAATTTCACTGTTTGCCTCTCTAACGCACGCACATATTGGCTAGAAAGACAGGCAAACAGCGAAATTGTAAATTGTAACTTTATAAAATGCGACCCTGATAGCTGGGCGAGTATTGCCGTGTCTCTTTTATTTACTACACGCGAGTGCGAGCGCGAGTGTTACGACGTTCTTATTACACAGAATTAGAGTGCACTGGGACATATTTTTGAACATTTTTGTGTACACCTTATTTTGTCTTTGACTGTACAGATTACCTGTCATATTAATCTGAACATGTGTCGCATTAATATGTAATCAAATGAAACGCAAAACGTTTTCCTTATATTTTGACAGTCATCGAAAAGAGTACCGTACTGTCAAACTATACTAACTATACTTTTCTCTCTTTCACTTTACGTGTGACGTCACAGAAGTGTCATCGTATTTGCTTGCGGCTTTTTACTCATTTATTTGCAGTACGCTTAGCACATGATTGTTGCGACAGTATGTCGCGGCGAGACAGGTTTAATTTGAATTCATTAATGTTATTTTTGGTGTTGTCACATTGTGTCAAAACGGAGGTCACGCACAATTTGTATGGGAAAAAAGAATCACTGTTTTCTAATTATCATCACAATATTTACGTGTTTTTACACTGCCTAAACCTTCTGCGGTCTAATACAAACATTTCAATACCAAAATTACGTAAATCGGTCCAGCCGTTCTCGAGTTTATAGGTAACCAACAAACGTATTTCATTTTTATGTATTAGATTTTCTTACTAAAAACAGTAAGTGCAAAAATCACATGACTGTTTTGTATAACCATGAGTGACTTTTTATAATGGGGCCCGTTATGTGATTTTAGGCACTAGGATTTTTTTTTAATTAACTAAGAACAAATATGGCCCGATATGTACTTTTCCGCACATAGCGATACATCGCGTTCGTAGACTATGCTTTAGACAAAGTCTTACGACACTTTATTTAATCTTTATTGCACAAAAGAAAATCTTATCGTACAAAGGGCGAACTTAATGCCACAGAGCATTCTCTACCAGTCAACCTTAAGGCAAAACAGAAAAAAATGTAGGCGGTGCAACTTGCAAACTTAATAAAAAGACATACTAAGATAGGATACAAACATACATAAATATACCTACACTTACATAAATATATAATAATGTAAATATAATACAATATATATCTTACCATAAATTGTACAGTTGTAAGAAGATACTCAATTTTTCTTTGAACTGCCAGTGAAGAAACCCTTTACAGATCGTTTAAAGGCGTAGTTATTTGGACCTTTTCTAATATTAGGGGGAAGCCCGCTCCACAGACGAGCAACTTGAATACAAAATGAATTTGAGATGAAGCCAGTTCGATGAAGAGGAATAGAGAGGGTCAGATTGCCCGAAGAACGAAGTGGTCGGTCACGTGATCCACCAAAGAAGTGAAAAAAAGATTTAAGGTATTCAGGAGCTTGCGGATCATTTAATATGGAAAAAAGAGAACAAAGCATGCGGATATTTCTCCTCTGGCGGATAGGGGACCAGCCGAGCTTCGTACGGAAAACTGATAAGTGATCGTATTTTCGGAGGTTGACAATAAAACGGATGCAGTTGTTCAATAGACGGTCCAGTTTGTCTAAAAGTTCCTCGTTCAAATCCGGATAACACACATCACCATAATCGATGGGCAGTATCAACGCATTTACTAATAAAATGTTGGTTTTTACAGGCAAAAAGTGCTTCAACTTGTTTAAGGAGTGAAGCGATCCCGTAACCTTTCGGCTGATTTCGGCATCTTGAGGTCTCCAGCTCAAAGTGCTGTCCAGATATACACCCAGGTCCTTGACACTATTGCTAAAGGGAATTGGTACACCATTGAAATTTACAGGCGAGATATAATGAAAGTCCAGCATACTAACCTGTCGCGAACTTCCAATGACTATTGCCTGACACTTTGACGGATTCACGAACAGCCTGAAACTTTCTGACCACTTTTGTATATGCAAGAGGTCCGAATTCAACTTATCAATAGTGGCTGGAATATCCGAAGTTTTGCAGTGATCGTAAAGCTGCAAGTCATCAGCATAGAGGTGGAAAGCAGAGCGAAGATCAGAGGTGACGAAATTAATAAATGTGGAAAAAAGAAGAGGGGACAGAATTCCACCTTGAGGAACGCCAGTTGCAAGGTCATACCAATCTGACAGGGACCGGTCAACACGGACCGCTTGCTGGCGACCCCCGAGGTAGGCAGAAAACCAATTAAGAGCTGAAGGCGAGAAACTAAGTTGTTTCTCGCCAACTCTGTTGTTTAAGTAGCGCTAGAAGAATATCGTGGTCTACAGTATTGAACGCGTTAGAAAAATCGATCAAAATGAGAACTGTGACCATTTGATCCTCCATACCTTTGCTATTACTCAATGACATTAAATAATAAATGGACGCACAGAGCCAAACAAAAAAACCAAGAAAAGTGGCACTAAAAGTCATTTCTATCATGTTTCAATTGAAGCTAACAACGCACACTTACAATAAACTATAATAAAAAAAACTCAAAGAATAAAAAACTTTGTGAAGTGAGCAATAAGTGTCAAATTTGCGAACAACACCGCAAAATAGTAGAAACTTTTTGTTTAAGGAATAATGATGCTATACCGTAAGGTGACCAAATGTCAACTGTCAGAACTGAATAGCGGAGCAAAAGGACCGCAATATTTACTTCTGCAGCCCATTTTTTGGGGCCATTTTTTTGAGCTGTTTGGGGATCCACTTATATATTCTAAATCAATGCTATTACTCTATTATTCTTCTATTACTGAAACATGTTTTTTTTTTGTATTATTGAAGAACCACATCTTTCAAAAAAATAACTATGTGACAAACATTATTAACGAGTCAAATTTTGTAACTAGTTATTTTAACCACGTTAAAAAAAGACCTATATGTCTTTGGACTTTGGACGACTGAAACAAAAACGGCGATGTGACACATTGGTAATATTATTTTTCTCGTTAAAAAACTGAGATTTATATTTAGAAAAGACATTAAAATACGTTAAACTGAACGTATTTATCAAAATAAAATATTGGCCAACTTTGAGTGAACAAGATTCAAAATAAACAGTTTTTTGTGTCTAGGTAAAGTAGCAATAATACACATAGCGATTTTTGTAGGAACAGCGACGATATTACTTCTTCGTCATTCGAATCGCTTCTTCTTCGCATTCTTGGTAGAGCACTCGCACGACCGTACGGGGTCGAATATCACGCGCGACGGCACCTCCACCAAATATGTGGGAGGTGCAGGTGTAATAAGAAACTCAGAGGTAGACTTTCAAGAAGAATAATTTATTTAATAATACGCACGCGCGAGCGTGACCCCGAGGCTGGAGCCTCAACGGCGTTGGATCCAAATTGTATATTTTATTTATTATGTTGATTACATGTCAATCATTTAAATACAGAATATATCAGAAAGCAACCAGTAATGTAGAGGATTGTTATACAACCTCTATAGTATCTATATTTAAAGACGACCATTGCGATCGTCTTGCACACATTCTCCCCTTAATTAAACGATTGATTTGAATATCACTTTGAACCTACCTAATACTTACGTGTGAACTTTTGATTCTAAAGTATTTGAGTAAAAAGAACATGTTAACAACGTAATTTAAATTATGAGCTTAAATAGACGCAAATTAATTTGTATAACTGTATGAATGTTCTTGTTATGCGCCCTTTATGTGATACAAAAGAATTTGATTTAGTATAACAATCAGGGCTTAGTCCATTTATACGAGCCCGGAGTTTGTAATAATTGTTTTGAGTTACTCTTTTAGACGAAAACGTAACAATGGGGGTACGCTCTGCGGCATTTTTATTGTAATGCTGCTGCTTTAACTGTCATTTACGCATTTTTGTAGAATATTCGTAGTTAATATTTTGTAGAATATTTTTGGATTGCGTTTAATGAAAATTTATGTAGGCACTTTTAGAAGAATAAAAGCGTTTGATGAGTTAATTAGCTCGAACCGTGTAGCTCGTAGTCGTTGATGATTGGCCTTTGAGTATGTGTATACCCATCTTTACTGACAAAAGCAAATGTATAACGATATAAAAAACAAAAAAATACATCGGGTTCTGAATACCTACTCGTACCTACTAACAAGTGCAATGTAAAAAGTTAGTTGAAGTCGTTATACGAATTCAATCAGAAGGGCCTTATTGTCGCTTTCTATCAGATGAAAAATAGTACATTTCCTAACATGTGCGGGAAAACTTTTTTTCGGGGAGGGTGAAAGGTGGAGCCCGAGTGAAACGAGGGCGACAATCACCCGAGTTAAAAAAAGTTTTTGCACGTCCACACCACAAGCCTTAATTGAGCTTACCGTGGGACTAGGTCGATTTGTGTAAGATGTCCCAAGATATTTATTTATTTATTTATTTATTTTATTAAGGGACGATTTTTTTTCATAACAAGTGCGTCAAAAAGAGAAATTACCGCGCGCGAAGCGTGTGCAAAGTTCGTATTTGCGCACTAGTTAGGGAAAAATATTTTTACTTCTCATGCTCAAAAAGTGCACCTTTATGTCGTGCGTAGACGACATAAAATCGCATTTTATGGTCTAGAGAATAAAAGTTTTTTTTTTTTCTAAGGCTTAGGTAATCGATCCCGACAGCCAAACAGTTAAAGCATTGCACAATTTTATTGAGCAATAAAATAGTGTAGCTAGCAAAACATGTTATAGTATTTTGTTTATACTAAGTTCAATATTAGAATTATTTATTTTCTGTCATTAAATTTAGTAAATCACACTTAATAGATATCGATTACCGTTCAAACATGCTCCGAAATGTTTGACTTGACAAAAAACCGAGCAACTGAAACTCTGATCACAGGTTGAAAATAAAAAAAAAATAAAAATGAGTAGGCGGGTATTGGTTTTATATTTTTCTTCTTTCGCTTGACAACTCTGTTGTGTGAATTGCAGTGAAAATGTGTTTGTGTTTCGCAAACGAAGTGAAAAGCAGAGTGTACAACATGGGCATAACTGTCCATTCTTACCCTCGTTTACTATTTTGGTCTTTGGACCAAAAAATTGCCTCGGTTAAGAATGGGTCACTTTATGCCCTTGCTGTACAATCTACTATTTTATAGAAATTTTACAAGTTTTTTTTTGTTGTTAGCGACAATGTGGGTGTTTTTCATCGAAAAAAAAACGCTTTTTATCCTTATATATTTTATTTTATCTTTATTCCAGTATATTGAATTCAAGTCCACATTGTTCCTGGGGGGTTACCCACCATGACGTACTAATGGGGTTCAGTTTAGGACGAGAGAAAGGGACAAGGCTATACGAATCGTATATCACTGTCCCTTTCCCTGAACCTAAACTCAACCGACATACCGAACGCTCGCGCTTGCCAGCCACCATATTTTAACCACGTTCAAGATCATGATTAAATAATAGACCGATACCTATAATTTTAGGTACTTAATTTTATCAATATTATAACTTAATTTTTTTAGTTTTCGCCCGCTCATTAACAATTTTACTAATTCTTTTTTTTTACCTAGCTGGTAAAAGCTTGCTTTTGGCATAATATTCACCAATTCATTAGTAAAACCAACGGTAAAAGTTGGAAGGGCGCAACTATCAATTTGGGAGTTTGAATTGCCTATAAAAATTCCAATTATCTCGGAACAGCGGATGGGTCACGACCACGACTTGTTGCGGCTCGCTGCCAAACCAGATAAACTGTATTAAGAAGCTGCTAATTCCCATTATAGGTAACTGATATCCGTTAATTACAAAAATATAAACATTTATTTATTTCAATTTGCTCTCGTAAGATACATGTTGACTTTGACTAGCAACAAACGCCCCAAGGTAACTGATATAAAAATATCTGTATCTATTGGGTAACTTCGTCTCATGTTCAGTAAGTATTAAGATTACAATTTTTGGTTAACAAAGCTTTGTGATTAATTGCTCGATTTATAAATCTACGATATATTTGCTAATTTTATGCCCGTACTTAAAATATCCACTTTATATAGAGTGATTGGTAGTCCGATGCAAAGCTTTAAGGTGAAGTAAGTAGAGACCATTTAGAATCATTTAAGCCATTGTTGTCTTTGACGAAGTCTTGACTATTTTTTTTTAAATTAATTTTTTGGTGTTTTTGGCCAAAATACCCAAACTTTAAAATTAACTGCTATTTTTTGACCAAATTGAGCGATAAACGTACTATTTTTTATTTTATTTAATTAAAGTAAGGTGTAAACAATCTAATAAAACATAATAAAAGCTTCTTTTTTATAAAAGTTTTTTTTACAGAATTTTAAAGTTCTTGATCCAAAATGAAAAATGTTAAAATACCATTTTTAACATCATTAAAAAAAAACAAATTGTGATTTTTTGTTCAAACCTTTTGGAAAACATGCCTATTTATCGTTTTTTCATTTGAGATATCATCATCGCAGATATCTCACCAGGTATTGAAATTAGGACCTAAAAACTTATTTTAGGGAGAAAATTGTGAACCTGAGATACAATAAACTTACCAATATTTTGTATGAAAATGTAAAAAAAAATGTTCGAAATGGATGTCCCGATTTCTAATACAGGAACTGGCATGGTTTTTCACTTTCCATGTTGTTATTTTTAACATAATTTTCAGCTTGGTTTTTTTTTAAACATTTTTAGATAAAATGCTCTTTACTACCTCAGGTTCTCAATTTTCTCCCTCAAATTAGTTTTAAGTCCTAATTTCAATAACTGGTCATGAAGATATCTGCGTAAATGATATCTCAAATGAAAAAACTATAATTAGGCATATTTTCTAAAAGGTTTGAACAAAAAATCACACCTCGTTTTTTTTTAATATGTTAAAAATCGCTAGACGAATCCAGCTGGGATGGGCTGCATTCAGTAACCTTGTGGACGTCCTCAAGTCCAAGATCCCTCAATGCCTCAAAACAAAGGTATTTAACCAATGTGTGCTGCCTGTTCTCACTTATGGATCGGAAACCTGGGCTCTCACCAAGGGATTGCTCCACAAAATGAACGTGGCACAAAGGGCCATGGAGCGAGCCATGTTGGGCATATCCCTTGTCGATTGAGTCCGACATAGCGAAACCCGACGCCGAACAAAAGTATTGGACGTCGGTAAACGCATTACACAACTGAAGTGGAGATGGGCGGGACACTTGGCGAGAAGAACAGATGGGAGATGGACAAGGCAGGTTACTGAATGGTGGCTAAGGTGGGCAAAAAGGTCGGCGTGCAGGCCATCGACAAGGTGGTCTGACGATATCTGCCGCCGCACAACAAATAAGATGTGGATGAGGTTAGCACAAGACCGAGAGGAATGGCGTAATAAAGAAGAGGCCTATACTCAGCAGTGGGTGGATACGGGCTGAATAGGATAGGATGTAAAAAATGGCATTTTAACATTTTCTATTTTGGATCATGAACTTCAAAATTCGATAAAAAAAACTTAAAAAAACTTTTATTATGTTTTTTTTTAATTGTTTATACGTTACTTTAATTAAATAAAATAAAAAATAGTACGTTTATCGCTTAATTTGGTCAAAAATTAGCAGTTCATTGTAAATTTTGGGTATTTTGGCCAAAAACACCAAAAAATTCATAATAAAAAATAGTCAGACTTCGTCAAAGACAACAATAGCTTAAATGGTTCTAAATGGTCTAAATATACTTACTTCACCTTAAAGCTTTGCATCGGACTACCAATCACCCTGTCTGTATATTATAAATTTTTAAGCTAACCTACTTACTTTCGCCATCGCAAAATTCAATACTTCTCGTTGTGTTCTTATGTCGGTATAAATTTAACAAGTAAACTCAACAGTTTTTTTTTTTCATATTACCACGTAAAAATGTACTTGCTTACTACGGCTTTGTTAAAAATTAATTACTATGTAAATACTCCTTAGCAATTATTTAAGTAGGTAAGTACTTACTAATCATTTAAGTTAACGAACACTAATATCTTGGTACTAATTACATCATTATGTTTATAGGGCGCTGCTAAAAGTGAACACATCATTTATGAAAATTATGAAACTAAAAAGAAAAGGACCGAGACGGCAAGAGACCGGATATCCGGGATGTCTCTGATTCCGTGGAGTATGGGACGGGCGCTAGTAAGGGATGCAACATGTTTAGACACACTAGCCGCGTCACATCTCCACCGGACATCCACAAGGGCAGCAGTAGCAGCAGAGGTGGCTGAAAGTGCTAAGGTAGAAAAATCCAGTGGTCGGGGAGCTGACTATAATTTTATCCCTTTCGGCGTCGAGACCCTGGGTCCGTGGGGCTCTGGTTCTTTTAATCTTTTTAAACAAATTTCAAAGAGACTCAAAGATACCACAGGTGACCCAAGAGCTGATAGCTACCTCGCTCAACAGGTCAGCCTCGCGATCCATCGGGGTAATACTGCCAGCATCTTTGGTACCATGCCGCGGGGGCCGTTTTTAGATTTAGTTTAGTATATATTTATTTATAATGTAGTTTTATACTATTATAGTTTTAATTTTGTATATTTTTGTTGCTTATAAATAAACTCTATCCCCAAAAAAAGTTAATATAACATAAACAACATAATATTATATAGGCAGGTAGTAATTTTAAAAGTAAGAAAATAATTAAGAGGTGGAAGTACTAGTACCCGACGCTGTACAAATACTCGACATTATAGCTTGAGTTGCCGTCGATACGATAAAATCAACTATTAGGGCATTTAAACGATGATTAATGTATGAATTTCCTTTAATCAGAATTTTCCTTTAATAAGACAAACTAATGGAATAATTTATATTACCTTTTCAAATTGAATTAATTAATAACGGCAATTATGTCATTTCGTGTAAAATTAAAAGATATTTATTAAATTTAACGTTTTCAATAGCTTAAATAGCCATTATCATTTCTGAAAAACACCTTAAAAATAAGAAAAAGCCACAAAACATACAAAAGTAATAATAAAAAAAATATTTTTTCTAAGTAGCTTATGGGGTATTCAATTGTTAGTTGTTTATAGAGTTAGAAAAACGTTCACGACTCATGTTTCACCCTGTATTTTACAAACTCAACAAACCATCACCAACCTCATTGTGCGGGCGCGATAGACGGTAACCGATGAGTGGGAGCCAAGTTTTGTCCGGCAGGAACGTCGATTGTCGTTACAAACCTTACTGCAATTAAGGTTTTTTGATCTTACGCTAATTGAGTGAAAATTCCCTAGTAAACCATATGAAACCTGGATCTATATCTGGATCCTTAACGTTTTTTGACCTATTTTTACATTCACTAACGTTTTATGTCCGAATGATCATTTGTCCTAACGCTCATATGCCATATTTTTAATTTTCCTAATATCATATGGATGATTTTTGTTTTCCCTAATGCGTTATATCCTAATTATCATTTTCCATATCAATTATTCATCCTAACGTTGTATGCAATAATAGTCACGTATCATAATTGTCAGTAAGCCTAATGATCGATAATCCTAATATCGTAAGCTGCTGACCTGACGGGTCAGAGTATAGCAAAGGGGGCGCGGGAAATTTTTTGATGGGGGTGGTGTCATTATAACACGTATTTTTTTATGCTATCGTATAGAGGACGGTAAAATAAGCATGTTTTGTATGGACAACTTGTCTAACTTTATAATTACCAAGATATCCAAAACCAAATTTTGGGTCTATATCCGGATGGCATAATGTTTTTATTTCGAAAAATTTGTCGCATAACAACTTTACGCCGAAAAATGAATGGCATAAACATTGTTGCGCATATTTTTGCTATGCCGAAATTGTTAATCCTAACTTGGTTGTTCCTAAATATTGTTTGTCCTAATGATTTTCGTGTCTAATGTATAAGTATCGAGATATACTAGATTTTGTAAAACTTGAGATTCACCATCTTTGACTGGCCCCCATTTTTGTTAAGTAGCACTTATAAATGGCAATCTTGAATTTTTGACGTTTTTATAAGCTTACCTAACAGCCGTGAAAAGGAAAATTTGTACCTCCTAATTTTAACCATACCTGTCATACAACGGAAATCTTGAAATAGCCCGTATGCCTATTAGCTACCACTTTGAGATGTCTATCATACTTTTTTAACATCCTTATGAATATGTCTAACTACTGTAAGAAGGACACTTGGTACCCCCAAATTATACCGTTTTCTAATTTCAGACCGACTAGCCCACGGACTATAAAGTAATAGTACGGTCAAATCGTACATAATTTTACCCTAAACTCGCAAATCCAGTAGTATCGCTGCATTTTTGGTATGTTGTTTAGACACCACAGGGCAGTATAAAACCACATTTTGCAAGCAATAAAAAGTTGTGCTAGCTGGGTAGTACGTGAAAAACTGCGAAATTTATGGCCATTTTTTAGTTTCTGATTTTTATTTAAAAAACCTTACGTTTTTTGATATCACATGTTATCAAACGTTTAAAGACTAATAAATTTCCAACAAGTTGAGCTGACATGCATTACCGTAGGTATTTCAGACATTCGAGACTTTAAAAAGTACTCCTTTTTGTAAACTAGATAAAATTTTGTGTTTTGCTAACATTTTCGGCTTAATATCGCCTCACCTAATTATGCTACGAAAAACATGCGATAATGACCTTATAGCGCACTTAATATTCTTTAATTTAAGGGTAAAATTAGGTCAGTGAACTTTGTAGTTGAAGTATAAACGCGAAATTTTTAAGGCAGGAGGCCGCTATCTAAGTTTTTCATACAAATCGCACGTCGAGTTGCAAAGCTGCAATTTTGGTATATTATAAAGGCCTTATAGATATATACGAAAATGCATATTAAAAGAAAAACAAAATAATAGTTTGGGCATAGGACGTAAAAAACGGAAAAAAAATCGGACTTTTTTTAGTTTTTGACGTTTAACTAAAAATCTTTTATCTTTTTGATACTAATTGCTATAAAAGTAAGAAAGAACATTAAATTTGAAAGGATTTGAGCTACGTTGCATCACCGTAAGTTATGTATATTTTGAGATAGGTACGACATTTCATAAAGTGCCCTTTTATCAAAAATTAAACAAATTGTAGGTTATGTTAAAGCTATTCACTAAATATTGGCAAAACATTCCCGCTAAGAAAAAAAAAGTAATTGTAAATAACAACTACATTAAATTTGGAACAAATTGAGCCGATAACAATTACTGTAAGTCTTATAGTTGTGGGTATACGAGGCTTCAAAACATGCATTTATTTTCTTAACTTAATGAAGGGCACATTTTGAAATGTCGTATCTCTAAATCTATATAATTTAGGGTAATGCAAGGTAGCTCAAATCCTTTCAAATTTAATATTCTTTTTAAGTTTTGTAGCAATTAGTATCAAAAAGATAATAGTTTCTTAATTAAACGTCAAAAAGTAAAAGAACTCCAATAATTTTTCAGTTTTTTTCGTCTTATGCCGAAATTCCTTTTTTGTATTTCTTGTAATATACATTTTTGTACGTCCTTATAGGGCCTATATAATATACTAAAATTGCAGCTTTGCAACACGACTTGCGATTTGTATGAAAAACTTAGATAGCGGGCCTACTGCCTTTTGAATTACGCGTTTTTATTTTCAATTACAAAGTTTGCTGACATGATTTTACCCTTTAACGAAAGAATATTAAGTGCGCTATAAGGTCATTATTGCATGTTTTTCGTAGCATAATTAGGTGAGGCGATATTAAGCCGAAACCGTTAGGAAAACTCAAAATAGCATTAGTTTACAAAAAAGAGTACTTTTAAGAAGTTGCAAATCTCTAAAACTATAAGACCTACGGTAATACATGTTAGCTCAACTTGTTGGAAATTTATTAATCTTTAAACGCTTCCTAACATATAATGTCAAAAAACGTAAGGTTTTTTTAATAAAAATCAGTAACTGAAAAATGACCGTAAATTACGCAGTTTTTCACGTACTACGTAACTAGCACAACTTTTTTTTGCTTGCAAAATGTGGTTTTATAGTTCCCTATGGTTTACTACATGTTTTGCGAGTTTAATGTACGATTTGACCGTACTATAATGGTCTTAAGAATAAAAAAACACGAATAAAGAAAATTAAATTAGCATTTTTATTTTGACAGTACGTTGGACGGATACACTTCGACCCATTGGGATCTTTTGTGTAATTGCCCCCTGTTTCGCCTACCCCAGGGATTGTTCTATCAACTCAATATGTTTGAGGATGGACCCTACCGCTAGGGTTTTGACCTCCTTCGGTTTCAGATAGCCGGTTCGCCGGTTCCGGTTCGGTTATGACATTCGCACATCAAGTGTTTCATTGTTTCCTCTTCTTCGCCACACATTCTACAGTCTATGCTGTCAGAAAGACCCATTTTGGCCAAAAGAGTTTTGACCCCAAAGTCTCTCGTAAACACCCCCGCCCCGTTATGAGTTTGAGTTGTCTTTTGCTATATTTCCAAAGCGTTTTGCTCCAGGCCGAGTCAACTTCGTGCATAAAGTGCTTTGAATGCCTGAGCCCCGTCAGATTGGTCCACTCTTCCTGGTACTTCCGTATAACTCGCTGTTTTACGCCCCACAGTGGCGGAAAAATATCAAAACCCTCATTAAAAAACAAGCTTTTTTCGTTACATTTTTTGTTTAGTTTCACGTCGTCGTCGTATTTGTGTCATTAATTGTTTTAATATCTATAGACATTGGAAGAGAGACCCTTTGGTTTTGTGATAGCAGTTTGAAATTTAAATTAATTACCACTTCTGTTATCAGTTCTGATAATTCTTATTGGTAATGCTGGTCATTGCCTACGGTCATCGGCGCATTTTTACTAATAATATGTGTGTAAATGAACATACTACCATACAAAACAAATCTTAAGGAAGATCATAAATAACGAATAATATACGCTTAGAAGTTATAAAAATATAGATAATTACATTTCACTGTAAATGATCTTAATGAAAAAATATTGATTTAAATACAAAAGCACTAAATTGCCTCCGAACCATGCCATCGAACCCTCCTCTCCCTGAAATCAGAGAACAGTGGAGGTCTACAATAGCATCGCTTTTTTATTAAATCGCAATATGGTAGTAACTTTTAGGGTTTCCTTATTGAATTCGGCCAAGAATCCACACAAATTTGCCATCTCCGCCCGTCTGTCACGTGCAATACCGCCGCCTCTAACTTTTGATTTCAATTTAATTGGCAGGAAAGTCTGATGGTACGTGTATCTGTATATACAACTTGACTCGTTATATTCCTTCTACGTAAGTATATACACTACCTTATGTTTATATTGTAATATAAATGTCTTATGAATTTCAGTATTTTTAATACATTCAAGGGTCTCTGTCCTCACCAGTTAAGTGTAACAGCCGATTTAAAAAGCTTTCTGATAATTTTTTTAAACGTCTCCACTCCACCGTCTATTTTAGCCTGTTTTTGATCGTAAGTTAATTTGTGCGATATCTGACGCGAACAATTTTTTCACGATTCCTGTAATATTTTATTGATGCTTATTAGTTTCCGCACAGTTTCAAATAAAAACGTCATGTCCGTCTGTCTGTCTGTCACAGCCAATTTATTCGGAAACTATAAATGCTACAGTAATGAATGAAATTTGGTAAGTAATGAAGTTAAATCAGCGCGAGTCTGACTCGCACTTGTTCGGTTTTTTCTGTTCCGGCACTTTTATCTGCCAGTTATTATTATCCCCAACAACAAATATAAAACCATGACTTATGCAATTTCAGAAAAGTCTATACGCTATTTTTCAAAAACACCCTAGGCGTATAAAGTCGCAAAGTAACAACTCCTAGCAGGAGGTAACTACTAAATAAATATACAAGAAATCGCAAAACAGCCAACATAAACAACTGAATTTATATTGTCTGAAACCGTAACGTATTTAAAATAATTGCTTAATGCCAGTATTTTAAAATTGTCACAGGCAGGCAGTACGTGACAGTTAAAAAAAATGGCTTCTGTTTGGAATGTGAAGTGAAGAAATTGAATAAAGTCGTCATAATGAGATAGATTATGACGACTTTCGACAACTTTGTTCTGACACCGGAAGACCTATCGACGGCGGCACAATCGGTTCCCGAGAACTTGTTACCCACAAAATCGCGGCGTAGTATTTACGATCAGTCGTATAAGAAGTTCATGGCGAGCAGACATTGAACATCAGACTTCGTCATACTCAGAAAATGTGCTATTGGCATACTTTAAAAGTCTTATCGAACAATTCAAACCGTCTTCATTTTGAGTGCAATATTCAAAAATAAAGACAACTAACTCTTAACATATATCACCGGACAGATATCTCTAAATATGTACGCCAAGTTGCTGGCTTATTGAAAAAAAAGTCAGAATGTTTTAAGGCGAAAAAAGCGAAAACTTTTTTACATTGATTAAAACTTTCACGATTATCACTTAACGACAAACGGGGTGGAGTTCTGAGACTTCTGAGTTCTTCGAAATTGTATAAAGGGAAACTATTTTGTATTACGAGGGGAGCATTATCTCCAGATCGACAGAGTTGCTATGGGTAGCCCTTAGGCACCAGTTTTAGAAAATATCCCTCCGGCCGCGATGGCAACCGAGTTTGGTAACCAGTTGCTGAAAAGTAATGAACATTCTTGTTAGACAACTAGTTACCAATTCTTGCTACATAACTGTTATTTTTTCCCCTTGTAGTTTCGCAACCAGTTGCCGAAAAATAATAAAAATCTTATTACACAACCGAAGTTGTTAAAGGATTAAAGACATATCTAACCTTTTTTGGGCTACATTATAATATTGTATTTGGCGTTATTTTTTCTTTCTGATATCATTGACATCTATCAATTTATTTGTCCTATTGCTAGAGGTTATCGATTAATTGCAGTATTATGTCTATTGCAAACTATTTTACAATACACGTAATAATAATCAATAAGTCCTTTCCAAAGCAGTCAACATGTCGACTTCGAATATATATCCAAATACATCAACAATAGAATTTATTAGTTCAAGAAGAGGTGGTGTTTCGATGTGCGTTGCAGCCGTAAAAAAATATACGTAAAACACAACTCATTCTGGAAATGCAGTGCCACAAAAGGATACCGCGGAAATATTACTTTAAATACTCGCAATGAAATAATCACGCAAAAGAGACATACGGACGATTGTAAATGTGACTTTGCGAAAATGATATTGTTAATCTTGGTTAGTTCTTCCGAGGGCCCTGGACATTGAGTTAAACTGCACAACGCATCTATAACACCTTTATCCCACGTATGCCTCACATAATCGTCTGCAAACTCGGCAACTCTCCGTTGCGTTGAATTTGCTAGAGAGGGCGCTGTAATCAATACAAGATTAGAAAACATCAATTTAATCGGCAACGGAGAGTTGCCGAGTTTGCAGACAATAATATATGTGAGGCATATGTCTTAGGAGTATACTATTGGAAAAATTCTCTGTGATCGACGGAAGGTCGTCTGGTGTAATTGGAAGCACTTTGGACCGGCAATCCAGAGGAAGCGGGTTCAAATCCCGTGACAACCAGAGTCTTTCGTAGTTGATTTTTTCTATGGTAAGCACATCTGTTACGACATTGTGGGATTATCCGCATTGTAAAAAAGCAACTTTAGCGATTCAGCGAGGTAACGCCGCCAGTGTCATGGGCACCATGCCGCAGGCGGATCTTTTGGAAGGTATTTTCTTTTTATAGGTAGTTTGTTTAGGTATATTTTAATTTTAGTGTAAGTTTTATCTTTATTTTTTCATTTTAGTGTAATTTGTAA
>JALPQI010000791.1:0-180561 GCA_025490895.1 Thaumatotibia leucotreta
GTATTTGAATATATGAGCGAGTAGTAAAATAATTGTAATTTTCTACTGTAAAAAGGCCAGAATATGATATTAAAAATATAGGAATCCTGATCCTATATCTAAAAAAAAAACTCGTGTAATATCGTCGGCTGACAACCAAAACTCACTATAAAAACTGTCACTACTCTTCGCAACCTCTTATGTCAGTATTGAATCGTAATAGATACGATCTCTATTTCAAGTAAGTATTTGTTACTTAGTGAGTTTTGGTTGTCAACAGACGATATATTCATGTTTAGTTTCATTTTATTATAATACACTCGTTAGAATGGACTCTGGTCATATTGATATAGTATGAGTCCCATGTAGCTTTAGCAGTGGTAAGTAGACCCCGGATTGTTGTCGCGGTGACGTCACAATAGGGTGATTTGGGGAGTAAATGGAACGGTAGAACAAAATCATACATAAATTATAAGATAAGATAAAAATTTATATTAGTTTTACCAAAGAAAAAAATATTTTATTTAATATAGGTACATAAACGCATAAATATGAATAAATTCACAATAAAAAAAATCCAGTGAATTTTGTTATATTTTTTTTTTATATTAAGTTTACTAGATTTCGAGAAAAAACTGACCGGTCGAATAATAAGTTTGTAATACTGTTCAGTAAATGGAACATACATAAATATTAGACTTAATTTTATCAATGTATGCAAACTATATAAACCTGTACCTGTATAAAGTTTGACCTTAGGTATCAACTGTTTGCTTTATTTATACCATAAAATAATTAGTAGAATCTCGTATTCATTTACACAATATGTCATTTCTTATATTATCTTAATATAAGTTATGTATCATTTTGTTCTACCGTTCCATTTACTCCCCAAATCACCCTATTGTGACGTCACCGCGACAACAATCCGGGGTCTAGTGGTAAGAGAAGGGGTGTCTACACTGATCGAACTGCTTCGCGCGATAATTTCCCCGCGAAGTAGCTCGTTCAATGTGGACCCGCCTATTCCGCAACACAATGTTCTCAGCGTACCAAAACCAACAGTTACACTAATACCTATCCTATAATTCTTCATTTTCCACACAGACGATCGATTTTCATCTTGTTCTCGAAGAGTTTGGTATTTTTCTTTAGCACATGACATCTACAAGTCTGGCAAACGAACCTCGTCTCTAAAAAATTTGTAAATTTGCATGTAAGAAATAAAATATAATTAGACGGGCAGACTCACATTTTATCTCAATTATTGGATATTATGCCTGCCTTCTGCTGCAAGCGGAGGGGAGTGATTAATAGCTACTTTTAACGTTCATCGCTGGTGACGCTCGCAGTCGTAAGCTGCATACTAACACTTTGGCAGCGATGAACATGAAACGGAGCCATTAATGAGTCCGCTTAGCTTGCAGTGAGAGGCGGGCTTTAGTCGGAGCATTTGTCGCACTCGTACTGCATCGTCAGTTCGTCAGGTTTAATGCTTGATAATTGATACATAAGCGTACAAAACATGTACCGCGTAGTGTCTAAAAACGTGGGTTTAATAGTTATATTTTACTGTTAACATGTCTCACAATAATTTGAATTAAATTTATTACAAATATTTAATGGACAATTATTTATATGTACCGGTTAAACTCGCGTCTATTTAGTCACTACGTGCTACATGTTTCTGTGAGCCTAGGTGTCTATTATCAACAGAGATCGGATGGATTTGCGACATTCTTAGTGACTTACGTCATTTTGATGACATTTAGTATGAGATGTCGCACAAAAATCCGACCTCTGATTATCAAGCACTGAGCCCGCATTCACGCCTTTCGGCTTTAGAGGCTTGAACACACGTGAGTTTAACCGTCTAATTATATTTATAGTAATTATGTCTCACGATAGAAATTCAATTTTATTGACAAAAGTTATTTGCCAGACTATTTAAGTTTTAGTACTTTAGGTAACCTTTTGTAGAGCTAGCGGGCTGGTCTCTAACTGTGTGTTTTCTCCGCTAGTATAACAGTGGCCCAGCGATCTAGACCCACCACGTGAGTACGGTAGACTATCTGTAGCTTAGTGCACCTGGTTGTGGTTTTAATCGGGTCCGCGCTGAATGCCGCGTGAATTTGCCGCGCGAGGCGGCGTGTTCAGTGTAGACCCGCCTATTGAATAGCCGAGGCGACAGTCATTAAACTGGATTTTTTAATCGGAAGGAGCATTTGTGAACTAAATCGTCGATTATGTGAATATATTAACGATTTTGTCCTATTTAAGTACACCATTTAATTTTTGGTTTTTCGCGGGTAAAATAAATAAGGTAGTAAAAATGCATAAACTTCAAGTAAAATCAAAATAAATATAGATGTGGTCTAAAATAACAGAATTTATTTATTTAAATCAACGTCCGTTCGTTTACATACAATCCAATATTCCCTTTTACCTATTTAGCTCTTTGACTATTTGACAGCTGTGTGAAAGCATTCAATTTCGAACCTTACGTATTTGTAAATTGATTTTGTTTTGTTTTTTATATATGTTGCCAATACCCCTTAAAGGGTTAATGAGAACACAAAGTCATAAATTAGTCATTTAGCATTGCAGAAATCAGTGAAAGAGTTACAATCACTGTTATTCGAAAACTTCAATACGGTTAAGTTCACAAAATGGCCACCTATTTAAAGTTTTTAATGTGGCTATCCACAATAGTCACAAGGCAGGCACACGCTTAGCGAGCGATACGCTAAATTTGCCGCGAGCAGCAAGTGTGTTTGCCTTTATCGTTAACAGCACTAAAAGTAAATGTAAAATATTGATCACGTACCTACGTAATTTAAAATCTTTTTTTAAATTTTTATCTAATGATTATGGATTTGTCGCCTTGGTTACTCTCCATCGATTTTGTGCTTTTGTTAACATGAATGCCCTATTTTGTCCTATGTCAACGTAACAAACTGAAGTGATAAAATGTAAAGTCGTCCAATTTAGCTACTTGGCGGTTGGCTTTTGTACTGTACTTTGGGCTAATATTATCAAACTGCAATTTGTTGAAATCTAGAAGAGAGCGTAAATATGTTTTTTTTTTTAGTTTTTCTTGTTTTAGTAGTGATTTCATTTATCAAACAATTTGGCTTGTAATTGGAAGTGGTTTATGAATTAGTAAAAGGTCAATATTTGAAGTCTAAAAGCTAGTCTTGGGCGACTATAACTATTTCTTATTTTTCCGCCAACTCCCCTTATCAGCAAAAAAGATACACCGCTTAAATAGAAAAATGAATAGTTTGAAAGCATGTCGATGTTTTCGTTTTCATGTAGTCTAAAGTTTATTTTGTTTTGTAAATAATTCTCATGCACAAATCTATGTACAGCACTTATTATGTCATTAATTGCATTTTTTTCATTATTGTTAGCAGTTCTAAAACATCAACGTATATTGTGAGAAAGGCATCGATATTTGTATGTCTCTCGTAGTTAACACTCGGGCCGATACTTCGTGTAATCTTCATTTAATTTTTTTGAAAAAAATGCAAAATTGACGAAATTGGTATAAGTTAAGAATGTTTTTATGTTTATATCTAATTAATAATGATTGCAACTTGTTGAAATAATATATAAATACATATAGTATTCACATCATCAGATTACTACCGTCTACTGCTGAACATAGGCCGCTCCTATTACTTATGCGTGTTTACGTATTAGGAAATAAAGTCCATAATCGCCAAAATTATAGTATTAAAGCAATATTCATTACATAATCATCCGACGTACGATTTAAAGCATTATTTATGTGAAAAATACCAGGTTACTTGGGTAATTGTAAAAGTTTCCATTACCCAAAGGTTGTCCGGAAGAGATCGCTTATCAGCGATAAGACCGCCGGTAGTGTACAACTGTTTTAGTTTTTTTTGTCTGTAGTTTTGTTTGTTTATTTTCTGGTGAACAATAAAGAGTATTTATTACTTTTCATTACTGCTAAATAAGAACAGTATGAGTATCGTAACTTTAGGTGTACGGTCGAGGAATTTAATTTGCTACCCATTTCGTATCTTGTCATAGTAGCTATAATATGACAGTCCTAGTAGCTTTCATATTGATTGTCACTGTGACAAGGTACGAAATGGGTAGGAAATTAAATTCCTCGACTGTACCAATACTACCAATTAATCTATCCACCCGTTAAAGGGTTACGCGAATTACTTACCGCTATTTAAGCTACATCCTATATAAAGTCAGTTTTTAAAAACGTGTGTGCTCACAGGAAAAGCGGAGTCCACACTGAACGAAACAATTCGCGAGGATTTCGCCGCGCGAGGAGTCTGTGTAGATCTGCCTTGCCCAAGCTAGCTTTTACCTCGCGCGAGGAATATCTTGAGTTGCCGCGCGCGGCATTTTCGTACGCGGCTCATTCAGTGTGGACACGGCTTAATACAATCCAAGGTCACTAGTACACTTCCTTTGATATTTACAAATAAATTAGGTAATATATATGCCAACTGTCAGTTATTTCGCTGATTGGTAAATTAATTGCTTGGATTTAGTGTTAAATTGTTTATCATTAGTGAGAGTCGCATTTTGTTCATCTCGAGCTTTATATTAGTACGGTCAAATCGTATATTAAACTCGCAAAACATGTAGTAAAGCTGCATTTTTGGTATGTTATTTAGACACCATAGGGCAATATAAAACCACATTTTGCAAGCAAAAAAAAGTTGTGCTAGCTGCGTTATACGTGAAAAACTGTGAAATTAACTGTCTATTTTTAGTTTCTGATTTTTATAAAAAAAGCCTTACGTTTTTTGACAATATGTATCAGGTAACCTTTAAAGATGAATGAATTTGTAACAAGATGAGATAACATGCATTACCATAGGTCTTATAGTTTCAGAGATTCGAGACTTCAAATAGTACCCTGTTTTGTAAACTAGATAAAATGTTGAGTTTTGCTAACGTTTTTGGTTTAATATCGCCTTACCTAATTATGCTACGAAAAACATGAAATAATTAACTTATAGCGCAATTAATATTATTTCATTTAAGGGTAAAATCAGGTCAGTAAACTTTGTAATTGAAACTAAAAACGCGTAATTCAAAAGGCAGTAGGCCCGCTATGTAAGTTTTTCATACAAATCGCAAGTCGTGTTGCAAAGCCGCAATTTTAGTATATTATATAGGCCCTATAAGGACGTACAAAAATGCTTATTACAAGAAAAACAAAACAGGAATTTCGGCAAAGGACGAAAAAAACTGAAAAAATATTGGACTTCTTTTACTTTTTGACGTTTAATTAAAAAACTATTATCTTTTTGATACTGATTGCTAGAAAACTTAGAAATAATATTAAATTTGAAAGGATTTGAGCTACCTTGCATTACCCTAAATTATATAGATTTAGAGATACGACATTTCAAAATGTGCCCTTCATTAAGTTAAGAAAATAAATGCATGTTTGAAGCCTCGTATACCCCCAAACTATAAGACTTACAGTAATTGTTATCGGCTCAATTTGTTCCAAATTTAATGTAGTTATTATCTACAATTACTTATTTTTCTTAGCGCGAACGTTTTGCCAATATTTAGTGAATAGCTTTAACGTAACCTAAAATTTGTTTATGTATTGATAAAAGGGCACTTTATGAAATGTCGTATCTCAAAATATATATAACTTACGGTGATGCAACGTAGCTTAAATCCTTTCAAATTTAATGTTCTTTCTTAGTTTTATAGCAATCAGTATCAAAACGATAATAGATTTTTAGTTAAACGTCAAAAACTAAAAAAAGTACGAATTATTTTCCGTTTTTTACGTCCTATGCCCAAATTATTTTTTTGTTTTTCTTTTAATATGCATTTTCGTATATATCTATAAGGCCTTTATAATATACCAAAATTGCAGCTTTGCAACTCGACTTGCAATTTGTATGAAAAACTTAGATAGCGGGCCTCCTGCCTTTGGAATTTCGGGTTTATACTTTCAACTGCAAAGTTCACTGACCTAATTTTACCCTTAAATTAAAGAAAATTAAGTGCGCTATAAGGTAATTATTGCATGTTTTTCGTAGCATAATTAGGTGAGGCGATATTAAGTCGAAAACGTTAGCAAAACACAAAATTTTATCTAGTTTACAAAAAGGGGCACTTTTTAAAGTCTCGAATCTCTGAAACTATAAGACTTACGGTAATGCATGCTAGCACAACTTGTTGGAAATTTATTAGTCTTTAAACGTTTATTTACATATGATATCAAAAAACGTAAGGTTTTTTAAATAAAAATCAGAAACTAAAAAATGGCCGTAAATTTCGCAGTTTTTCACGTACTACCCAGCTAGCACAACTTTTTTTTGCTTGCAAAATATGGTTTTATACTGTCCTATGGTGTCTTAACAACAAACCAAAAATGCAGCGATACTACTTGATTTGCGAGTTTAGGGTAAAATTATGTACGATTTGACCGTACTATATTGTAAGTACCTACTAACGAGTGATAAAAAATTCTAGCTCCCTAGTCGTAATAATATGTGTTGAAGTATCTTGAAGTTCGCTTCACAACATAAAAACCGGCCAAGAGTATGTCGGGCCATGCTCAGTGTAGGATTAGCCGTAGTTATTCAAAAACGGCTGGGCCGATTAAGTTCAAAATAGTTTTCCTACAGCGTGGCGATTATGGGCATTTACCTCCCAATGCGACTGTAGAAGGTGCCCACGAGGAAAGGGAAAAATTCTAATTCCTGAGACTAAAAGAAGCAAAAAATGTTAAAAGAATTTTGGTGAAAACTGTAAAAAAAAATTTTTTTTTTGTTTTTTTTTTTTTTTGATGTTTTGAATACACGATAAAAGGATTTTATTAATCAAACTATCGCAAAAGATGCACTTTAAAGTTTTTTTTTTTCATTTGCTACGTAATTAAAGATATTTTTGTTCATTTGATGTCTGTCAATTAAGTGTGACAAGACTAAGACAACATAGTGACAAAATCGTTTCCTAAAATGCGTTTATCATAGCGTAACGGTCTAAAACAGTTTTAAGAAAAAATCAAACTTTCTTAAAATAGACTGAATCCAGAAAACTTCATATGACATTTTTAACTTCAAATTTGGTCAGAAATCCGCTGTTGAATTTTTTCCCTTTCCTCATGGGCACATTGTATAGTTAATAGGAGAGACCTACGTCCAGACTGAGATAGGATGATGTGATTTGAACGTGCTCAACGAATGAACTATAAACAAACCCTTACTAACAGTTAAGTTGTGGACTGTAGTCTAACATGTGTTAACATAACATAACATAACATTGCCAAAGGGTGCGCCGCAAGACGGCGCCAGCTGCGAAGAGCGGGACTCTCTCCATGTCGAGGTAATGTGACATCACATCACTTCCCACTTTTGCACTGATTAGTGATTGGTCGTTCCCAGTAGCCTGCGGCGACCATATGGGGCATTCCATGGAAACGTGTCGTAAGCGACACTGCATTTTCAATACTTTTGAGAAATTTTATTACTAAGCTGAGTTACGGTATGATAATACCATATCAAGGCTTTAAGATTGACAGTGTCTCCTAGCAGCTAGCACATTTTATTAGGGTAGCTACCATAGTGACACGTAAGCGACAAAAAGTAGATGTTTTCATGGAATGCTCCATTTTATGAAGAGTCCACGGAAAGAACATGTCTAGTCCTCGAAAATCAGGGCTTTGCACCTTGTTCCGTTAAAAGTAAGGTTGTTTTTCTTTCTGAAATTTAAAATGACGACATGTTTTTTCCGTGGACCATTCATATATAACATGGACGTCTAACGCCGTCTCAAAAATGCCTCAAAACACGTTCAATTGTGCCAAGATGGCAGGACAGCGCTTTTCATAACACCCCGCATATTTCGGCGCAACATCTTTGACAAATGTTGCCAATCAAAACTTTGATGGACCAATCACAACTATTTTCAAATGGCGGTTTCAGTTTTTATAGGTTGACATTGAGATTCATTACCGTGATGCATTGAAGAGGGGGTGTCACTTGTCAACTAAAACTCAGGACCATTTTTGAAAGGCAATTTAGTATGCCGTGCGGCTTCCATGTTTTATTTCGTAGCCGGTAACTTACCCAACACAGTATGGGGAATATTCCCAAATGGAAACTTTCCCCGTAAGATTGGAAATTACCGGGAACGACCCACTATGCACTATGCGCTGGCGCACACTATATGTAACGTTATCTGGGCGTTTTTCAAAAATTAGCTCGAAAATCTGATTCTTCCAGATCAGGTGCCCATTTCTCGATAGCTTGTAACTTTTAATACAAGCGGAAGTCCTTACCTAATTAATAGTTCCAAAAAGAGACTTCCTCTTGTAATACAAGTTACAAGCTTTTGAGAAATGGGCCCCTGGCCTGCTACCGCGAACACCGAAATTCGTAAATTTGGGGGATTTGTCTCTGTCACTCTAATTGACGCTTTCGTTCGATAGACAGAGACGAATTCTCGAAATATGCGGACGTAAAAGTGATATTTTACAATTGTCCCACCTGTTATCTTGGTGTAATACTGGATGTTATCCTGGACGCGCTTAACGAAAAATAATGTCTCAAATTTTCATACAAAATTTTAATTTCCGTTACGCGACGTTAATACAAAAACCGTGACGTAATTTTTTTTTGAGAACATTACTTTTTATTGTAATTCTGATTCGAGCGAGCTTAAGCTGGTCCAGGTTTGGAAGAATCGAGTTTTCAGTTTTTTTTAATGCCATTTCTGAAGGAACCTTTTCGCCATGGCGCTTATGTCACGCGACGTCGCATTTTATTCGCGATTCATAACGACATAAGCGCCGTCGATGATGATGGCTCTTTTGATAGAAAACGTGACAGATGACGATATGCTTGTTTACACGTTTCTTTCTTTATATTAGTGTTGTAGTAGTGGGGTAAATCCATGTAAATGTAACGAATGTGGTCATAATTTGCACTACTGTCCAGTTACGTTACGCTTTGCTGTGGAATTACCCAAAATATTTGTGAATTTTTATTTAAAGTTTTCCTTCAAACTATTTTGGAGATTTTTGTATGATTTCGAGTTTCTATACTGAGAAGAATACATATGAAAATGTTCTATTTATTTGTGTTAAAATATAGGGGGACTACTTTAAATAAAATTGGTTTAATGTTATTGGAATTATTTAAGCTTTATTGTTGAGCTGTATAATAGAATACAATTTAAACTGCTATTTTTGCGACCAGCTTATTTTAATTTCTTGTTATTTTCTTATTTTCTCTGTATGCACGACTGTGAAATATTTTATATTTTTTCATGTTATTTTTTGCTTACACGTGTGCCTTTTATACATTTAACTGTATTAGCAGTCCAATTTGTAAATTGTACAGTCAAGTAAGTATCGAAAGAATCCGCTTATAAATATGTTACGAAGTTGTTATTGCACAATTAGAGTGCACTGGGACATATTTTTGAACATTTTTGTACCTTATTTTGTGTTTGACTGTACTTTCTTATGTTAGTTAAATATGAGCAAGTTTTCTAACGAATTAGCCGGAAACACTGAATCATCGAAAGTCTCGCAAAAAAAATCCGTGCAATGCAGCTCGATCAGTGTGTGCCGCGCCTAAGGCATGTGACCATTTCGTCTGTTGATAAGCAAAAATCACTCAAATACCTACTTAAAATGAAGCTCGTATCTCAGTTCTGATTCAATACTGACATACGAGGTTGCTAAGAGTAGTGACACTTTTTATAGTGAGCTTTGATTGCCAGCCGACGATCTGTGGTTTTGCTTTAGGCGCGTCCACACTGTCTGATCTGCCTCGCGCGACAACTTTTTCGCGAGGCGACTATAATACGCATCGAAAATCGGGTACAGGTAAACTCACAAAAGCTGTGAATGGATCGAGTAAGTGACAGAACAGAGATGGGCATTAATCGATTCCTTTTTTAATCAACTAATTAATCGACTAAACAATCAATCGTCACAAAACTAATCGCGATTAATTTAATTAAGATTAACTTAATCGCTGCAGAATTCGATTAACGATTAATCAATCGTCATTTTAATCGACTAAATTAACGATTACGTCTCGATAAAATTTTGAAACATAGTGCATAACAAAAAAATTATATGTATTATCATTCAATATATTCTTTGAAATCATTCTAGAGCAGGGCAAAAAAATTGTTGGGCAGTATATGACTTAGCTAATATAAAACTTGAATAAGATATCGATTTACATAATCCATCATTTCATCCATAAATATCATATATACTCGGCGGGCCAACCAGTTTGTCCGTAATAAAGAGAATTTGAAAAATACAAGCTCGATCTCTAAAGCAAGTATTGAAATTCGCAACTTTTTCTACTGATAAACTGGTTGGCCAGAAATTTATTAGAAGTGCCGACAAAACATAGCTCTGTGATATTTTTAATCGAGCATAACTAAATTCTTGCTAGAATTAGTTCATACTTCATTATTCTTACCTTCCCGCGATTTCCAATTAAAGAAGATTGGCGTTTTCAGTTTTTGAAAAAAGTATACAGGGTGCGAGAAAATGGTCATTTTTGACAAACTTTTTTTATATGCCAATCGATCCTGTTTCTGTTCAGGATCAAAAGCTTGTATGGGACCAAAAAAATATTTTCGGCTAGAAAAGCCGCAAATCGAGATTTAAAATTCCCATACAAATTGTATGAAAATTTAAAAATATTTTTTTCACGCTTCATTATTTTATACCAATCGATTTAATTCATGTCCAATAGTTTCCTAGGGGTCAACTTATGGCAATGTAAAAAAAAAACCAAAATTACAAGAAAACTGTTTTCATACATTTACTATCGAAAAAAAGTGAATCTTTGTAATTACATTATCTGTCACGCTAATTTGTCCTCCTATGTTAAATGACAATAATACTGTATGTAAACATTAGAAACATTAATTAGCGTGACAGATAATCAGAGGGCGGAATTGCTCATGGCAAAAACCAAATGTCACTAGAGTTTGAACGTTAAATTTTATCGACTATCGACTAAACTGAAATGTATTTACCAAGCGTATCTTTATTTGTTTATGAACAAAACTAAACCTCAAATCCATAAGTAAATACAAATCAGGGATCGGATACCGGTTTTTTCTCCATACAAAAGAACGGTTCGAATTCCGTTCTTTTTCGTTCTTCAGTATTTTTTTTGTTAATGGAGTAATTAAAAAATACGATGTTAATAATTACTCGTACATAAAATGTTGAGTACTACACAAAGAGTGTAAAACATTTTAAAATATAGAGGTTTTTCTATAAAAACCAGTTCCGATCCCTGATACAATGTCTAGTTATTTAAACATTACAGAGCAGTATATTGTTGAGCGGTTTTCGTCGTAAATAAGACAAGGATATTTCTTTATATAGATAAATTGTTGATTGTTTTTCTTTTTGGATTAATCATTTCTTTTCAAATGTGAATTACTTGTTAAATGACTAGTGGCAGAAATGACAATTAAATGTCATATAATTTATTTTTAATCAAAGAGGTCAAAATCAAATTGTAGGTCGAATAGCTAATCAAATAGGTTAATGTTAAAGACAAATGTAAACGGTGACCGAATTTATCGATAGCTGGAAATGTCGATAAAATTTTACGTTCCAACTCTATTGACATTTGATTTTTGCCATGAACAATTCCGCCCTCTGCAGATAATGTAATTAAAGTTTCACTTTTGTCCCATAGTAAATGTATGAAAACAGTTTTTTTTAATTCTTGCCTTTTTTATACGTTGCCGTAATTTGACCTCGAGGAAACTATTGGTACTGGATAGGAATGGAATCGATTGGCATGAAAAAATTAAGTGTGATAAAAATAATTTTTAATTTTCATACAATTTGTATGGGAATTTTAAATCTCGGTTTGCGGCTTTTCTAGCCGAAAATATTTTTTTGGTCCCATACAAGCTTTTGATCCTGAACAGAAACAGGATCGATTGGCATCAAAAAAAAGGTTTGTCAAAAATGACCCTTTTTTTTACACACTGTATGTTTTTTTTAAATCTGTAAACGCCATTCTTCATCAATTTAAAATCGCGGGAAGGTCTCCAAAGATCATTTTCGTTTAGCAACACGGGATCTGGTAGCTGCCCTCACTGACCCAAAAGCTTTTTCCACCCTGTATAAATATAAAAGACCCGTAATGACCTAGGTATTGTTATACATGCCTTATGGTATACCAGTCTGTCAGCCGAACCCGAAACTTAGTAAAACTTAAAAAAAAATCTGATATCAATCGAAAGAAAATTAATCTAATTAATCAATCGATTATAGATTTAATCGCTCGTATTTAATCGACGATTAACTTAATCGTGATTAAATTAGTCGAACATCTTACGACTAAGATTGATTAATCGTCACTTTTAATCGTTAATGGATTACTTTTAGGCTAATCTTAATTGTTAATCGTTAGTCGATTACATTTTGCCCATCACTGTGACAGAAAGTATCTATGCGTGGATATCAAAATGACAGTAGAAACCGATTGGTATAGCAGGGCATACACAATGGTATATGTCATTCATTCCATTTGTGACAGCTTTGGTGAATTTACCTGAATTATTATTTGTAAGATATGAAACTGGGTCACCAGAAATTGTAACTGAGCGGATAAATAAACATGAGACGTCGCTTAGATATTTCTGGCGCTGAATACACAAGGAGCTCAAACATATTTAAAACAATCATACAGAAAAAAAGGTTCACAGAAAATTCGTATAATCTGGTGTTTTTTTTTTATTAGTACACATATGTCACAAAATTATAATGGTTACTAAACAAATGTTTGGTTCAGATATTTTTGAGTATCCTTGTGAAATACAGATCTAGTATTAATGCTATTGTATATTTCTTTTGCTTAAGTGGTTAACTCTTAAATATATATCCTAATAATAACAGCTACGCATTCTACACACACTATTTCAAATTGCAACGTTCTTGTAAATATACGTATATCATTAAACGGTTAAACTCACGTGTATTTAATCACTACGCGCGATAAGTCTCCATTATCAAGCACTGAGCAGTGAGCTCGCGTTCTCGCCTAGCGACTCACGAGCGCGGCGCGTACTGTTGAGTGAGTTTAACCGTTTAATTATATTGATAGTTATTATGCCTCATGCAAGTTTTAATTCAATTATTGCAACGTTCTTGTATTTTATGCGTTTCCTTTCAGCGCTTCTGTTCTGTGTCAGTATTTATGCTATGGGGCTAATGTATGTGTATTAGAGTATCCTGCAATAAATACATTAAGAGCGGCCATACACAGCTTCAAGCAGTTCATTTCATACAAATTTCTGCAGTCAGAATGCAGTTTCCAGTGCAGTTCTCAAAAAGTTTGTACACTTAGATCGTGTCTTCGATATTGATAAAAATTGGTAAGCTGGTAGAGTCAATGATGCTGCACAAGATCCAACAAATTTCCCAAAATGTCCCAGGAAGTTTGTGTCGACTTTTCCTTTTTTGTTACTAGATTCTTGTACATTTTTAGTAACAAAAAAGTTACGTTTCATACAAACGTTTTTGGCAATGTGGTGCATCTTGCTCAGCATCATTGATATCAGCCTTCAAATTTTTATCAATATCGATTCGACATTTCCAAATGTACAAAGTTATTGAGAAATTCGCCCCATACAATTGACTGCTTGAAGCGGCCCGTATGCCTGGTCTTACTCATCAACCGGTCAGCATTGAACAAGCCGCCTCGCGAAAAAAATGCCGCGCGAGGCAACTAGTCCAGTGTAGACTTGTCGCCCGCAGCAAGATGATGAGTGGTTACATGCCGCGGGCGACACACGAAATGTATTCACTGTTGAAATTTTAGGGGATTGACACGTGTAATTTTGATGATTTTTTACTATGGGATCAATACTTGCTTTGGATTTCGTGCTAGTCTATAAGCCATTGTGTATTTGCTGCTGATGTTCATGCTACGATGTCTGTTTAGTGTGCCTAAGGGTGAAGACACATTTATCAGCATGCGTACGCATTTTGTCTTATGAAATTGTCCGTTTAGTATGAAATGTGTAAACATGCGGAAAGCTGGACGCGGTCTCATACTAAACTGACATTTTCTATAGACAAAATGCGTACGCACGCTGATGAATGTGTCGTCACCCTAATAAGTAAAATAAAAATAAAGTAAAAAATAAACTGTTGATCCATACCTTGTGATTTAATTTGCCTAAATCCGATAAGCATTGTTTTGTTTTGCCTACTAATCACAGAAAATCATGGATGTCCCATACGTATAAATCAGACTGAACAACTTTTACTATAAGGTAAGTTGGGGTAAGAAGAAACGGTTTTCAGAATGGGGAAACACAAAGTCGTCCTGGTACAGAGTCTGCTGGTAGCATTTTGTCTTACACCATTCGAAAAACCGTTTCATTTTATCCCAACTTACCTTACGACTATGCAGAAATCGCGAAAAAAAATTACACAATTAAAATGTAAGTAACAGTATATTTTTTTCGCGATTTGAACGTTGATCTTATAGTAAAAAATGGTCAGTGGGATTTACAAATATGAGGAGTTTGAGGTTTTCAGTTAAATAAAAAAAAAAATGATTTATGTCATAAACGAGAATCTTAAAATGAAAACAGGGTCTTCCTAGTAGGTAACTAATACCTGTGTCTGGAAGGCCAGCTCCTTTATAATAAACAGCTGTTTGTTGTAGTTGCATTTTTTTACATAGGAATGCTAGTGAAATAATGCAGAACATCAAATTATTTTTTTGAAATCCCATAGTAAAAACACTATGACTCCTTAACCCCTTAAAATTTGAACATTGAATAAAATTTCTTCTAACTCTTGGCCAACAATTATTTATATATTTCAGTTCGCGAACATCGCTAGCTAGTAGTCGGCAATCGCTTACGTCATACGCGTCTCCGACCGCGGAGCGGGCCGTGTCGCCGGACCACGCGAAGCGGGCCTCCTTCGTCGAAGTAAGTGCTTCCATTTGCATATTTTATATCGACAGTAGCGGTGTATACACTGAAACAACAGCTACGTAAGAGAAGTGAGAATATTTGGTCAGTGTGGACCTGGATAATCGCTTACGTCTTACGCGTCGTCGGACCCCGCGAAGCGGGCCTCCTTCGTCGAAGTAAGTGCTTCCATTTGCATATTTTATATCGACAGTAGTGGTGTCTACACTGAAACAACAGCTACGTAAGAAGTGAGGCTATTTGGTCAGTGTGCATGGACCCGAAAGAACGGGATAATATCTGTCAGTTCTTACGTAAGTTATAGGGACGAAGCTATACTAAGAAATGAGATAGTGATATTTATGTCTCATTCCTTAGTATAGCTCCGTCCACACTTACGTAAGAACTTACAGGTGTAATTCCGGGTTGTCTATTGTTTGCCCGACAGTTATTTAACATAATATTCATATGCCCGAATCTAACTTGTCCGAATTTCATTTGCCCGAATGATTTGTTTACCATAAAAATTGTATGACATACTGCTTGTTTACCCGAATATTACCTTCCATAATCATACAATGCCATCCTATTTCTTTTCCATATTATTAAGTGCAATAATATGGTTTAATAGAATATTCAAATGCCAGAAGCAATTGTTGCCATATTAATTGTTGGCCATATTATTAAGTGCAATAATATTATTTAATGGAATATTCAAACGCCATCAGTAATTATCAGTTTTTTCAAATAAGTACTAGCTATATTATTAAAAGTTACAAGCGTTTGAAAAAACGGGCTTCTGGGAACCGGTCGACGAAGCCCCGCCGCGCGGGGCTTCTATTTCTGCTCTAAGGGATGAAAGGTACCTAACGAACCTATCCAGGTTAGGGTGGGGGAACTACAATATGTTTTTTTTAATGCGGGGGGCTTCGCCCCCGAGCCCCCCTTGTGGGGGGCTTCGCCCCCCGTCCCCCCTTTTTTGGCTTTACAAAAATGAGGATGCGTAAACAATGAATTAAAAATACTTGAGTATTTTTCAGTCAACGCTTTTAACTCCGCCCTACCCTAGAAACCTAACCAATCCAAGTTGGTTTTGCCGTGGTTTATTACTTGAACATATTTTTACACCACTAACCTAGCACTGTGTATGCACAAAATTAAGTAGGCTAAATAAGTACGACGCCATTTAACATTATGACAAATATTCTCGGCCAAAAAATTTAGGACGACGTTATGCGACACCACAGGCACCCAGAATACTAACCTAACCTACTTTTTAATAGCAGTTTCACTTTGTGGAGGGTCATTTGGATGACAAGTTACGTTATGGCATGTAATATTTACGGATTCCGATGATTCTGACAAAAAACATTATGGAAATTGTCTTTTCTGGTAGCTAATTTGGATGACAAACGATGTTGTGGCATGTGATAATTACGGATTTCGATGATTCTGACAAATGACATTATGAAAATTGACTTTATGGGAAACAAAGTTTCTGGCAAATGATTAATATAGTAAACAATAAGTATGGCATAAGGTGTTATGAGAAACAATATTATGTGTGTTGAATAGGATGGCAAATAAAATTATGGCAAATGAAATTCTGGCAAATGGGGGTATCCCGTAATTCCGCCTCCTTCGTCGAAGTAAGTGTTTTAATTTATATCATCATCATCATATCAGCCGAAAGACATCCACTGCTGAACATAGGCCTCCCTCAAAGATTGCCACAATGACCGGTCCTGCGCCACCTGCATCTAGCGGACTCCTGCGACCTTCACCAGGTCATCAGTCCACCTTGTGGGGGGCCTACCCACGCTACGCCTTCCGGTACGTGGCCGCCACTCAAGAACCTTCCCGCCCCAACGGCCATTGGTTCTACGCGCAATGTGCCCCGCCCACTGCCACTTCAGTTCAGCGATTTAATTTATTTTATTTTATATATTATAATTTGTATATTTCCGCTAAAATATCGCTGAAGACAATGACGCCTCCGGTAAAGTGACAGAGATAAATCCTGGAATTTTACGATTTTCGATGTTCGCGTCAGTAGGCCAGGCGCCAAGCCTACCATCGCGAAAATCGTAATTTGTATCTTTCGAGAATGTTTCTCTATAACTCCAACGAAGGCGTCCCCCTGCTCAGCTATGCTATTCTCTTATTCACACATTCGACGCTGCGTTCGTCAACGAGCTCGACGTCGAGACAGCCTTGTCTAAAATCCTAGCTGTTTTATTTTACAAGGAATCGAGGCTGTGAGCGAGATTGTGGGCGAGTTCGTCGCTGTTTTTCGTTAGAGAATACAAATTTCGTACATTAAACGTCAAACTCTCGACGCAGTGTAGTTCCAGCTCACGCCGCATTCGTCGCCGAGCACTAGTGTCGTTTAAAGTATATTAGTGAATACCATTTTTAGGCTCGACGCTGCCGCAGAGCTGACGCAGCGCTGACAGCAAGGCGGTTTCCTTAGTGAATAACACTGCAGATGTTTATCAGCACCGGGCCCGCTCTGATATTTTAATATACAGCTTGTTACACGAGCCACTAAAAACCTTGAATGGGGTGATAAAGTAGGCACTTTAAACAACTTTTACTATGGGGCCAATCACGAAATCTAAAAAAAGAATTGTCTTTTTCATACATTTTGTTTGACCGATCGATCACGACATTTTATACGAAAGAGACAATTTTTTTTGAGATTTAAGGGTTAGCTCCATAGTAAAAGTTGTTCAGTATAACCTACCAATTCACTCCGTTCAAGGTTTTCAGTGGCTCGTGTCATCATCATCATCAGCCTATGATAGTCAACTGGACGTAGGCCTCTCCTATTAACTATGCGTATAAACGCATTAGAAGGTGAATGCCCATAATCGCCACGCTGGGCAAGCGGATTGGCGATCGCAGTAATGTGTCCACTATGATGACGCTGCTGCCCATCATCAATCTTTTATCAAATAGTGGTCAGTGACACTTCAATCCCTTAGTCGACTTTTACGACACCCACAGGAGGAGTTGGGATGGTGACAATAGTTATTTGTTATACAAGGGTGCAAAGTTGTATTTTACCCGCGAGTATGAAATTTAAACACGAGCAAGCGAAAGGATTCTATAGTTGAACCACGAGCGAAGCGAGTGGTTCTAAAATAGAATCCTGAGCGCAGCGAGTGTTTTAACATACGAGAAGTAAAATACATTTGCACCCGTGTGTAACACAAAACTTTTCCCCTCACTATAGCGAGGAAACTCAAAAAAGGTAGTTATTTGTTCACATTACAATCATCATCGGGTTAGTGATAATAATTTCCCAAATGCATCATGTATTTAATGCAATGCAAGATTTTGTCGCAGTAAACTTAGGACGAAAAAGTAAACGCAGCACGATTTTAACACATTCCTGTAGTTGCACACCAACGCCAATGCATTATTAAATCATTATCATTTATTATTTTTACAAAATTATAACAGAACACCCTGAAAGTTGTTTAGTTTACTATTTTTATGCGTGTTCGAGTCGGTAAATAAAGATTATAACCTATAATATTCTTTGACAATGTTGACGTTGACATTTTCTGCGTTTTGTGATTGCATCTAGTCATCTTATCATCATTCACTAAAACAAATGTTACTTATGGAATTTTAGGATTTATATGTTAAAATCATCATATTATATAAAGGTTTGTAATTTACACTAAATTCTGAAACAAATTATTTAATTATCATTAATATGGAACGATTTCCATGAGCATTTTACGTTTTGTTATTCCAAAACCAAGGTCATTACTTTGCCACACAAGTGAATAATATGCGTTTTTACAAGTTCGTATTAAAGGATAAACGAGCACTTTACGAGTTAGTGAGGGGAAAATGTATTTTTACTGCCGTCACCACACGGCTAACGTAACACGCGGTGGCTCGTGTAATGTTGTATATCAATAGTTTCGAACATAAACGTGTCTCTTTATCCAAGGCGTCAATATGGCGGCCTATTTTATAGTGTTATACCGAAAAACATTGCATCAGCGTAATTTAAATAGTCATGATATGATACCGTGTTTTTTTGCACGTGTAACGTGCTCGTTGACGAAAACTCGGTAAGTAACATATACTTTAAATAAAGCTCGTATCACAATTGCGATCCAGTATTGACATACGAGGTTGCTAAGTGTAGTGACAGTCTATAGTGACGCTTGGTCGTACGATTTCGTCTGTAAAGCCGCGTTTCCACTTAGTGTTCCGAGCGAGCATTTACTTGTTCGTGGGCTGACGAACGAACATTTTGCTATGTGAAATCCTGTTTTCATCTGCCCGAGAACGAACGAATGCTCGCTCAGAACACTAAGTGGAAACGCGCCTTTAGATCATCATCATCATCATCATGTCATCCGAAAAACGTCCACTGCTGAACATAGGCCTCCCCCAAAGATTGCCACAATGACCGGTCCTGTGCCATCCTCATCCAGCGGACTCCTGCGACCTTCACCAGGTTATCAGTCCACCTTGTGGGGGGCCTACCCACGCTGCGCCTTCCGGTACGTGGCCGCCACTCGAGAACCTCCCCGCCTCAACGGCCATCGGTTCTACGCGCAATGTACCCCGCCCACTGCCACTTCAGTTTAGCGATTCGGAGAGCTACTTCGGTTACTTTGGTTCTGCTGCGGATGATCTCATTTTTAATCCGATCACGCAGAGAGACTCCTAGCATAGCCCTCTCCATTGCCCTTTGGGTGACTTTGAGCCTTCTTATGAGGCCCATTGTATGTGACCACGTCTCGGCTTTAGATGCACTTTTGTATTATGCAAGATAGCATTTTGGTATGCAGCTCATGTTTGTACAAAATTCGCAACTTGACATAATTTTATATTTAATTGTTTCACCTTTGGAATAGGTATATTTTAGCGTTTTAATCTAGGTTAAAATCGTATTTTTTTACTTAAAAAACCTGTTAATTAGACATATTAATTGTGTTAGCAAGATGATGTAAATGATTTTATGTTTTTTTACATATTTGTTGTATAGTCAAAGGCAAAATAAGGAGTTTATAAAAATGCTCAAAAATGTATCCTAATGCACTTTAACAGGCAAGTCAAATCAGCATCTTTTTTCGAACTGTCAAAACGATCACCACTATGGACTTTTAAATGAAATACTCTAAAGTGACGTCACGTTTGAGTACTGCCATATGACCTACTCTTTTAAGTTCTTTTCAATTTATTAAATAGAAGTTCTGTACAATATTACTACTGTAATCTATCTACGTCTTATTAATAATTTCGTCGTGTATTATGGCGTGCATAATGTTAAATAATTTATTTAGACTACAGTCATCATCCCTATACTGTGTAATAAAAATTAATGTCGTATCATATCTAGAAGAGGATTTTTTCGTTTCATATTGCATTTCACTGAATAATTATCAGAAGCTGTTGTTTATTTTATAAAACATTAAATAATTGTGAAACTCGGTCCTATTTGATGACACCATTTTTTTTTGTGGAACAACTAATTGTTTTCTTAAATATTTTTTGAGTTTTATTTTTTAATCAGTAACACTGCTATGTATATAAATTTAAATAGGGTAAATTGCTAGTAACTGGCCACACTCCAATAACTGGACATCTTATATAAAAATAAAAGTCAATGTCAAACACTCTTCATATTTCATTATGAATTCTAATTTTAAGTACATCGAGTTTATTTTTATATAAGGTGGCCAGTTACTGAAGGGTGGCCAGTTACTAGCAATTTACCTATTAGATGTCATATCGTCGATAGTGCAATGCCGCGTAACTACCAAAACAGATGGAGTTCAAATGTCAAACAATTGACACTCAAATTGATCGTAATTGAATTTGTTAGTTACGCGGTATTGCACTGTCCCCGACGATATACCATTTTCGAAATTAATAAATAAATATTTTAATAAATATAAATAAATAAATAAATATCTTGGGACATCTTACACAAATCGACCTAGTCCCACGGTAAGCTCAATTAAGGCTTGTGATGTGAGTACCAGGCGACGATATATATAATAGATAGATACATATAGATACTTAAATACATAGACAGCCATGACCAAGGAACAAACTTTGTGATAAATAAATACACAAAGAATGCCCTCGCCGGGATTCGAACCCGGAACCTCCAGCTTCGTAGGCAGGGTCACTACCAACTAGGCTACGGAGGCTGACAATTGGCTTGGCAAGTGATACCCTCTTGAGCTACAGTTTTGTAATGACGTCCTATAACTGACAAATATATTGTTCTGCCCACAGACCGGTTTCGTCGAAACCCTAACACCCCAATACACCCCAGGACAGAGCATCACATCACCCACCCCTCACGAGGACCGAGTGAACCAGCAGCAGCAACAAGAGGTACTTTTAATATTTCGACAGTTACGTGGCCTTTCCCAGGCGCGGGTCCAGGGGGGGGGGGGGGCAATGAGGGCTTAAGGAACATACCCATACTACGTGACCCTTTTTAAGCGTTTTTTGACCCCCCCTGCCCCTAGTGACCAAGCGGAGTATATGCCAAGATCCCCCACCCCCTCTCCTAGTTTTCACGTAGTATTGTTTGGTCTTTGAAAACGCGTACTACGCGACCGCAGGCGTAGGTTAAAAAGTAAATTTAAATTGTTGAATTGTACTTGTGGTTTTAAAAAAAATATATGTATTTTTACTACGTTTATTAATGCATCAAGGGCGGTTAAAAACGAAAGTGCCTCTGCCTGTAAATTTAATTTTGTTAATAAAGCTTCATCAGCTCGAGTTTTCCAAAAGTCACGTGACAAGATACCAGACCCCCCTCCCTAAGGACTAAAATGAAATGATATTTATTACATTTAACGTTTTAAATAGCCGTTATCGTTTCTGAAAAACACCTTAAAAATTTGAAAAAGCCACAAAAAACATGACTATTTCTAAGTAACTTGTGGGGCATTTAATTGGTAGTTGTTTATAGAGTTAGAAAAACGTATTACTGTTCACGAAACATGTTATACCCGTTCGATAAGAAAAATCGAAAATCAGGTCACGATTCTAAAATATATCGATAATACTCTATAAAAAAAATCTCTTCAATTGAGAACCTTATGGAGTTAAAAAGAGAACTTTCTCAGTTTATGCATTGTAAATTGTTTTTATAATATTCATTATTAATTCCAGATAACCCAACTAAAATCCGAAGTAGAAGATTTAAAGGAGAAACTGGAAACTCTTCGCGTAAAAAGAGCCGAAGATCGCGAAAGGCTTCGGGAGTTAGAGCGAGTGCGACTGCAGTTAGAGCAGGCCAACGAGTTCAAGACGAGGATCATGGAGTCCCAGGCGCAATTGCAGAGGGACTTGCAGAGGGCCAAGCAAGAGGTAAGAAAGAAAAAATGTAAGAAAATGTGTTTATTTTAAGGGAATTGTAGAAAAATATTGCAGGAAAATATAGCGTTTTTAGACCTTTTAATTAGTATTAAGGCAAGAAAATATTAGGTAAGAAAGAAGAGTTGGAAAGAAAGAGAAAAACATGTATCATGTTGGCGAAAATGAATTTATTGACATTTTAAACACAACTCAGTGTCAAGGCAATAACCCGGCATAAGTCAAACGCAGGGTATGAGATACCCTGCCACACTCCCGCTGGGTTAAGGCAAGAAAATAAGGAAGAAAAATAAATTATTTAATCCCGTTACATATAGCAGGAGACATAAATATCGGTCTCTGATCAATATTGGTGAAAAAATAACACAAACACTTTTAGAAAACCTTTGCGAGTTAGAACTAGTCCTGCTATTTACAGAGAGCATACAAATATTAGAAGAAAATATTAGGTAAGAAAGAAAAAAAATCACATTGAAATACATAAATAATGGTAAGTATAATAATATGATCAATGTAAGTGGAAGAAATGTAAGAAGAAGAATAAATACATGGAAACGTAATGTTAAAAGCAAAGTCGAGATTTAGAGCAAGTGCGGCTACTACATCGTAACAATTTTAGAGGTTTAATTCTGAGGTGTGTTCCGGCCGTGTGGTGACGGCAGTAAGAATACATTTGTCACCACCCCAACTCAACTCCTTCGGGTGTCGTAAAAGTCGACTAAGGGAATGAAGTGTTACTGACCATTATTTGAAAAAATATTGATGATGGGCAGCGTCATCATAGTGGACACATTACTGCTATCGCCAATCCGCTTGCGTGGCGATTGTGGGCATTTACCTCGCGTCTAAACGCATAGTTAATAGGAGAGGCCTTCGTCTAGCAGTGGACTATCATAGGCTGATGATGATGAATTTTGAGGTTATATCGATGAATTTTTACGGTGAATAAAATATCACCTCGTATCATTTTGTCACCAGGTCCGCGAAGCTCAAGAGGCGTTGGACACACACAACGATGAGACAGCGGAATTACAGGAAGCTGCCGAAATGGCCGCACTCGACAAGGAAATGGCTGAAGGTAACTGGTTTAATTACATAAACCACCCAACTATACTCCAATACTACAACTTAGACACTATAGCCCTTATTCATAAACGTTTGTTAACGTAACAAGCCGCTAATAATTGTTTGTCCCTTTCGGTCTTAAGAATGTGTCCTTAAGAGCAAAAGGGATAAACAATTATTAGCGGCTTGTTAAGTTAGCAGACGTTTATGAATAAGGGGGGTATATCTATAAAGTCAAGTTATGTCATGTAGGCGTAGTGAGAAATTACTTGCCTTCGGAAACGTTCGTAAACACATGCTGTTTCAGGCAGTGTCACCGAGTCTGACTGAAGTAGCATGACAGCTATTACTGTCAGTCTCAGTGAGATAGACTGAAACAGCATGACGTTGACGAACGTTTCCGAAGGCAAGTCATTTCTCACTACATCTGTACATAGTGTTACCATGATATAGGCTTTTATTGAAACCGAGGAATGCGATGCAGATTTCTAGCCAAACCGTTAGTTCACGGTTTGGCTAGAAATCTGCATCGCATTCCTACGCCTAGAAATTTAATTATTTTTAAATTTAGAATTTTCAATCAAATGGAGTGTCATTTGATTCAAACATCCTAATTTTAAAAATAAATAAATTTCTAAGAAAAGTTGATTGAGGATCAATGTACTTCAGAATGTACTTTTGAATGAAACGTTAATTTGTAATTGTCAATTTGACAGATTTCAGCCACTCGCAACATTGATCGATCTGTCAATTTAAATATTTCGTCTGCTGACAACCAAAACTCACTATAAAAACTGTCACTACTCTTCGCAACCTCTTATGGCAGTATTGAATCAGAACTGAGATACGATCTCTATTTCAAGTAGTTGTTACTTAGTGAGTTTGTCAACCGACGATTTGTCAAATGTTAATATTTGAAAACGATTGCTAGTAATGCGTGTTATTACATTTATTACCCAATTTAGTAAAAGATTGGATTATGGTAAATTGCTGTATGTAACATAGGGCATCACAAGGTTAATCTATGTCACAGAACGCGCGGAAGCACTACAATTAGAGCTGGAATCATGCCGCGAGAAGCTGGAGGAGGCAACCCTGGACCTTCAGCTCATGAGAGCCGAGATGGAAGCCGCTGGCAACACCCGTGAGTACACGCCACTGTCACTTCCTGCTGAGGCCCATTACAGGGTGGTAGTTCGGTTACAAGCAATATTCGCGATAAAAAACTGTCACTACTCTTAGCAACGTCAATATTGAATCAGATCTGTGATACGAGCTTTATTTCAAGTAGGCAGGGTCAATTGCTAGTAACTGGCCACACTCCAGTAACTGGCCACCTTATATGAAAATGATCTCTATGTACTTATCCTCTAGTCTGTGGTAAAGCCAACATTTTCTCTTGCTGTTGAAATTTAAATTATTATTAGACTTATTCAAGGTCATATCATAATTTTTAATAGCACATTTTTGAAGAGTACAAACCACAAAGGGATATAATTAGAATTCATTTTGGAATAGGGAGAGTAATTGACAATGACACATAGTTTTAAAATGAATTCTAACTATAAGCACCTAGAGTTCATTTTATATAGGGTGTCCAGTTACTGGAGAGTGGCCAGTTACTAGCAATTATTTGTTATTTAGTCAGTTTTGCTTGTCAACCCACGAAATAAGCCTGCCGACAAACATTAATCCCGCTTTCCATCAGGCTGAGAGATCAGTTGTCTACCTTCGTCACATAAAAAAAATACAGCAAGGTTCAAAATATTATTTAAAGGAAATAGTATGGTGGGCCTTACGAGGATTGTTTTGAGGGTTTCGAGGGTTGCCAGATGTACTGTAGTATAAAGTATTGTACTGTACTTCACCGTACCGTCACAATTTACGAGACGCATAAAGTACACTAAAATATTTTATTTTGGACTTAATTTAAAACTTGACTTAAATAAATAGCCCATAATTTGCTCTTACCCCCCAGATACAATTTTTCATCCTTTATACCGACATATATTGTACGAGTATACTCAAAACAAAATCTGGCAACCCTATTCTCAATGCTAAAAAAACATAATTTTCTGAAAGACTTTCCAAGAGCTTTTGGTGCAGTTTCTTTATAATAACCTGTTTTTATGACTTTATCTAAATTGGACGTAGTCAAAAAGGATCCTCTCACATTCTGCCATAGAAATTACCGACATTCTATTTTGACAAAAATATACGCACTATCGTGTAAATAAAAGAGACACGGCGATACTCGCCCAGCTATCAGCTATCACCGCCGGGCGAGTATCGCCGTGTCTCTTTTATTTACACGGATGTGCGTATCTTTTGTTCGTGTTTATAGCCCATAGTTCATAGCTTAGTAGCTCGCGGTGAGACCAGTGACTAAGGTTTTAAATTAGTTGACGAATTTTTGTGGCTTGAATCCTTTCTAACCTACGTCCAATAATTTTTGATTCGCCATTGATAGTTCAAATCACAAAAAAGTGTTTGCGGTATTATCCTAAAACACCTACGAACAAATAAAACATGGAAGCCGCACGCCATACTCAATTGCATTTCAAAAACGGTCCTGAATTTTAGTTGATAAATGTCACCTCTGCAGTGCATCACGGTAATGAATTTTAATGTCAACCTATAAAAACTTAAACCGCCATTTAAAAATAGTTGTGATTGGTCCATCAAAGTTTTTATTGGCATTCTATAATAACAAAAATGTCGCGCCGAAATATGCGCGGTGTTAAGAAAAGCGCTATGTCCTGCCCATCTTGGCACAATTGAACAATTGATTTTGGGGACATTCTTGAACTAGCGTTAGACGTCCATGTTCTATATGGTCGCAGTAAAACACTCTTTTTTTACTGTTTTAACTTTCATTTGGCGAAAATGTATTTATACAAAGACAGCACACACGGTTTCAAAAAAAATTTGATGTCTTCGTCTTAAACGCTTAATACTTTATATTTTGTATATTTTATTTATTGCTTTTTATTTAATTTTACTAGAGATTATTGTTTATAATATGTAGCCTATAGATAACCTAAAGATGAAACCTATAGATGTTGCGTATAAAGAAAGCTTATTCTTTTTATACAGCCACCTTTGAAAGTAAATTATAGATTGGTGAATCAACTTTTTTCTGTCTGTTATTACTGGTTTTATGCAAAATTATGCTACTTAAACTATTTAAACATGCATTTTTACATGGTGTTAATAAACCCTTTTCTTGATAGGCCATCTACGAACATGGACTATATGCATGTTTGCATAAATTATGTTGCATAATTTTGCATAAAACCAGCGTGACTCAGGGGACCATAACCAATTAACCATGGCAAAAAAAATCACATATTTTTGTTTCATGGATAACTATCTTTGTAACCGAAGACAATATTTTGATATTATTTACAAACGTTCTTTAAAAACAAAATTGCTTATAGTAAATACATTTGTGGCTAACTGGCTTTCAAATAAATATTTCGTCGAATTGTTTTTTTTTTTAAGTCTAATAAATATCAATTATAACATTTTGTTTCTACAATCTTGAGTTTTAAAGTAGCAAATCCATAGGGCGACTTCTTTAGGTTATATGATATTTACTTATTTATTTATTTTTATAGAAAAACATAAACAGCTTTTGGTTGTACGTATATATTCGCGATTTTTGGTTGTGGGCACATATAGGTATCATTTTATATTTGTATTATACGCTCATGTAGTTTCATATTTTATATTTTTTACGCACGACCTTGACACATTCACGGCTTTGGGTGTTTAGATGGCTGGCGGGGTTTATGTTTAGAAGATGTAACAAAATAGTGGTGAACAAACATAACCATTTATACTTTTTAATAGTAATCGGTATGAGATGATTCTCTTCCCATACAAGAAATAATTATGTTATATTAAGTGATTGAGTGAACCGACATTTTCTTGTCTGTTATTGCCATGGTTACGATCTTTCGAATCACGCTGGTTTTATACAAAATATGTACTATATTTTGTATAAATCCAGAGTGACATAGGAGACCGTAAAAACCATAAATTAGAGATTTGTGTAGTCCTTTTCTCAAACTTGCGATGAAATAAATAATCGAAAGTGATTTTCACAGTACACAAACCAATAAGTCAAGGAAGGAAGCGAATCTACTAAATAATAAAAAAACAACTTATACGTTAATTTTTTTAACTATTTGAGATAATCTTTTACCCGGTGACATTGACATTAGTTTTTTTACGGTGAAATGCCAATATGTTCTGTCACTTTACAAATTACTTTCGGTACTTAACTTAAAGCAGGGTCCTTCCGGTACTACACGACCCGGTCTTACGACTGCAAAGTAGTTATGAAATGTCTTTACATATCAAGTTGAATCATCGAACCAGCGAGATGGTACTTCCTGGTTTAATTTGACGTACGTAGTGCCAAGATTTCATTGCAAGTTTGAGAAAATGTATTTTTCCTAACTAGTGCGCAAAAACGAACTTTGCGCACGCTTCGCGCACGCTTCGCGCACTGTAATTTCTCTTTTTGACGCACTTGTTATGAAAAAAATCGTCCCTTACACGTTTAAAAACTTTTTTTTAATTCGTGTAATTGTCGCCCTCGTTTCACTCGGGCTCCAACTTTCACCCTAGCCGAAAAAAAGTTTTCCCGAACTAGTTAGGAAATGTACTATTTTCGCATAGTTTCCTATTTCAGAATTCGATACTGAACGTTGTATCCGAAGAATTCACCAGTCATTTTGTTACATCCTATAGTACAGATGGGTTTGGTTCAATTCTAAGTATTTATTTTATCCTAGGATTACAATTTTTTATTGGCAAAGACAGCATGTCTGCGCTTTTTTACTTTTAAATATAGTTTTACACTTCCATTGCTGAAAATAATCATTATTTTGTAGCAATTACATAAAAAATTTACCGTAAGAGAAATTTAATAAGGAAAATAAAATAAATTATTAATTGAAAGTGAATGTGTTAAGTCTTTGTATGTTTATAAAATATTATTTGCATGTATTTTGTGTCTGTGTTTTTTTTGTGTATACAGTCTCCCAAAGACATGACATGACTGAATTTACTTCATAAAACAATGTTAATTCTTACTATGAATACTTTAATAGAAACATATCATAATTATGTATTATTAGCAGAGATCGTACGATTTCCAGCATTTTTGGTGCAGTGTAGTTCAATGTGAAGTAAGTTATTCGAAAGGAGATAACGAGTTAAGGTTCATCTTTGTGTTATAACGTGTTATGACACGGTACAGCTACTAGTAACTCGACTACATTTCACCAAAAACCCTAGAACTTTAGTTAAAGGAATCCAAGGGTCAGTTTAAGTTGAATCGAATAATTACACGTTGTAAGACAGTAACGAACCTTAACTCACTATCTCCTTATGAATAACTTACACCATATCCCTTAATTGAACTACATTGCCCCAAAAATGCTGGAAATCGTACGATCTCTGATTATTAGTAAAGAACTTTGATTTTAAAGCAGCTCATTTCTTTACAAAATCTAAAATATATAATATTAATTTAGATGATATCATGAATCATGAAAACTCAACGATATTACTGTTATACTGTAAAAAAATTACCCCTCCCCTCCATCTATAAATTCACTCCAATGTCAATTTATTACTAATTTATATTGCCTGATCGAACCCAAATTCAAAAACTGCTACATATACAAATCCAGCAAGCAAAAATCTATCAAAATCGATGACATACGATCAAAATTAGCCCCCGTTCCCTCTGACTGACTGGGAGCATGCATGACGTAACTGGGAACCGCGTGTGCTGACCAGAGCACCCGTACGCAGCGGACGACCGCGCGGCCACGGGGTACGAGATGCGCCAGCTGGAACAGCAGAACGCCAGGCTGAGGGACACGCTGGTCCGGCTGAGGGATCTGAGCGCTCATGACAAGCACTCTATGCAGAAGATGAACAAGGTACACTTTCTTCTGTTTTGCAATGTCTTTCTAAGCCCGAGTCGACAGGTCGCTCCGAAGACCTTCAAACCATCACGCTATCTACCTTCTAGCTTTTGGAACTTTCTAGAGACTTCAGACTTCCTTGCTTTTATTATAAACAGCAGCAACAAACCTTCAGACTCCTACCTTCTAGAAACTTCATATTTTCTGGCCTAGAGTGTGTTGGTATGGCAATTGCAGGCAATCACTATAGAATCACACTATGCTTCTGCAACTTTTGGTGATTAAGGTGACTATTCTCTCTTCAAAAGAGTATCTACCTTCTAGAATCTTCGTCTAGCCCAGCGTGTATAGGTATGTAAATATGGAATCATAACAGTGATGATGACAGTGACTTTACTCTTCTTTGTCTTATTAGCAGTGGTCGGATATCCCGGTGCAACACCAGGGGATACCAAGTAGAAAAGTTAATATGGATATGACCTAAATTCCCGGGTTTAGTTTGAAAAAAAAATATATAGATCTGATAGGTATACTTAAAAAGGCAGCTCAAATTGCGAACGTAAACGAAATCTTTGGGCGTTTTCACAAACCGTTGTTCAAAACATTTTTTTTTTAATTCGGACAAGTATGGGCTTGTTCGACTCAGGATCACGAGCTCTTTTAATTCTGATAGGTGAAAAAAACCGTCCCACAATTTTCGTACATTTTTAATTTCTTCCATTACGCTATCGCCATACAAAGTCTATAAAAACGATAGCGTAATGGAAAAAAAAAAATTTTGGACACTTTTTTTCTCCTAGTAGGATTGAAAGAGTTCGTGATCCTAAGTCGAACAACCCCAAACTTGTCCGAATTAAAAAAAAGTGTTTTGAACGACGGTTTGTGAAAACGCCCCTTTACAAAAGTATTGAATATGGCTACACAGATTAAATTAGAAGCAGTAATGGCACTAAATACAGATTTGGATGACATTAGAGAATACGCAGACCAAATTTCAAATAATACCGCACCTGATGAAGTGTCTCTTTACAAATTTGCTCCACTGATATCCGTAGAAGTGGAAAGGACTTTTTCGGCGTACAAATGGATTTTAGATGTGAAAAGGAATCGATTGAAAATAGGGAATCTAGAGAAAATAATTATATGCTATTTTAACTTTATAGAACCTTTACTTGGCTTACTAGCCATAATTCTTTCATAAAATACATATATTTACTCTAATGTGTCTGCATAGGTGTGTCAAGTCTTATTGCTTAAAAATGTTTGATTTTATGTTACATACACGAGGATGTTTAATCCGTAACCAGGTATATTTTTTCTAACTTAGTAATTGATGACCTCAGGAAGACCATGTACCATTCAGTGGTTATTGGATACAATTTTTCTTTAACTTTAAATTAATAAAATTTTGAGGTATCTGCGGGAGACCTCACCTAAAATGTTTAATTTAGGCTGGGTATGGATATTGTTTTAATTTCCCGATCATTGATTCTGATCCTGATTATATGATATTTCTGTTTTTTTTTACGTTCGCAATTTCTAGAAGTGGAACCTATTATGCCTTAGTAAAAAGCTTATATTTTTAAAGCTAAACTCTTTTATTTAAGAATATTCATACCAAAAGGCTATTTGGTACTAAGGTCAATATTAAACTAAATTTATAACCTATCTTTTAAAATAATTGTCGAAATCGCATAATAATAAACGCTTGTAGGTATGTACATGCACTTATTTTGCGTTACAAAATATTACTAAACTTTACTAGATGTAATTTTGAGGAATCCCGTGGTATATCCATATTAGTCTAATGTTTGAGGTCATTCACCCCTTGTTGCACCGGGATATCCGACCACTGCTTATTAGTATCTAAAGACAGAGACACAGCAGAACGCTTGTTGTTCCAAAGCGGATCAGCTATACAGATGAACGTAAGTACACTCTTTGTCTTGGTAGCCAGAGACAGTGACGTCACCGGGTACGAGACAGCTGTACCCTCTCGACCCTGACAGCGTGCATGACGTAACTGGGAACCGCGTGTGCTGACCAGAGCACCCGTACGCAGCGGACGACCGCGCGGCCACGGGGTACGAGATGCGCCAGCTGGAACAGCAGAACGCCAGGCTGAGGGACACGCTGGTCCGGCTGAGGGATCTGAGCGCTCATGACAAGCACTCTATGCAGAAGATGAACAAGGTACTCTTTCTTCTGTTTTGCAATGTCTTTCTAAGCCAGAGTCGACAGGTCGCTCCGAAGACCTTCAAACCATCGCGCTATCTACCTTCTAGAAGCTTTTGGAACTTTAGACTTCAGACTTCCTTGCTTTTATTATAAACAGCAGCAACAGAATGGGACGTCTTTCCGAAATGACGCACCTTCAATCCCTCTGTATACATACATTCTGGAAGCTTCTAGAAACTTCTGAAACCTTCGCTCTTTAGCATAGCAATGTTTCTCTATTGTTATTTCCCAATGTCTTTATTAGTACACAACAGCAACAGAATGGAACTTCGACACACCTTCAATCCTTCACCCTATCTACTTTCTAGGATCTTTTAGAAACTTCAGACGTTTTGGTCTTTTTTCTTCTTTAGGAATGTCTTTTTACCCAAAACAGCAGAAACTGAAGCGTCAATATAGGTGAGGTTTGGAGCTTGGACACTTTAAAAATGAGCCAGGTAACAGAGCAGACTACATTTTTCTTTGTCTTATTGGTATCTAAAGACAGAGATATCAGCAGAACGCGTGGTATACCAAGGAGGATCAGCTATAGATGATGAACGTAAGTACACTCTTTGTCTTGGTAGAGACAGTGACGTCACCGGGTACGAGACAGCTGCACCCTCTCGACCCTGACAGCGTGCATGACGTAACTGGGAACCGCGTGTGCTGACCAGAGCACCCGTACGCAGCGGACGACCGCGCGGCCACGGGGTACGAGATGCGCCAGCTGGAACAGCAGAACGCCAGGCTGAGGGACACGCTGGTCCGGCTGAGGGATCTGAGCGCTCATGACAAGCACTCTATGCAGAAGATGAACAAGGTACTCTTTCTTCTGTTTTGCAATGTCTTTTTAAGCCCGAGTCAACACGCTCCGAAGACCTTCAAACCATCGCGCTATCTACTTTCTAGAAGCTTTTGGAAGTTTCTAGAGACTTCAGACTTTCTTGCTTTTATTATAAACAGCAGCAACAAACCTTCAGACTCCTACCTTCAAACCTTCAGACTCCTACCTTCTAGAATCTTCATATTTTCTGCAAATTTTGGTGATTAAGGTGACTATACTCTTCTATGAATTCTAAAACCGTCATCAAGCAAAAGTAAGGCAATGAGACTGTTTCTTTATTCTTCTATTCCAATGTCTTTCTTAACCAAACAGCTACAGAATGGAGTGAACTATGGCTCTGAATCGGTATTTTCAAATCTTCAAAAGAGTATTCTAGAAGGTAGCTTCTAGAATCATCTAGAATCTTCGTCTAGCTCAGCGTGTATAAGTATGTAAATATGGAATCATAACAGTGATGATGACAGTGACTTTACTCTTCTTTGTCTTATTAGTATCTAAAGACAGAGATATCCGCAGAACGCGTGGTATACCAAGGAGGATCAGCTATAGATGATGAACGTAAGTACACTCTTTGTCTTGGTACCCAGAGACAGTGACGTCACCGGGTACGAGACAGCTGTACCCTCTCGACCCTGACAGCGTGCATGACGTAACTGGGAACCGCGTGTGCTGACCAGAGCACCCGTACGCAGCGGACGACCGCGCGGCCACGGGGTACGAGATGCGCCAGCTGGAACAGCAGAACGCCAGGCTGAGGGACACGCTGGTCCGGCTGAGGGATCTGAGCGCTCATGACAAGCACTCTATGCAGAAGATGAACAAGGTACTTTTTTTTCTGTTTTGCAATGTCTTTCTAAGCCCGAGTCGACAGGTCGCTCCGGAGACCTTCAAACCATCGCGCTATCTACCTTCTAGAAGCTTTTGGAACTTTCTAGAGACTTCAGACTTCCTCGCTTTTATTATAAACAGCAGCAACAAACCTTCAGACTCCTACCTTCTAGAATCTTTATATTTTCTGGCCTAGAGTGTGTTGGTATGGAAATTGGAGGCAATCACTAGAATCACACTATGCTTCTGCAACTGGTGATTAAGGTGACTATACTCTTCTTTGAATTCTAGAACCGTCATCAAGCAAAAGCAAGGTAATGTTACTGTTTCTTTATTCTTCTATTCCAATGTCTTTCTTAACCAAACAGCTACAGAATGGAGTGAACTATGGCTCTGAATCGGTATTTTCAAATCTTCAAAAGAGTATCTACCTTCTAGAATCATCTAGAATCTTCGTCTAGCCCAGCGCGTATAGGTATGTAAATATGGAATCATAACAGTGATGATGACAGTGACTTTACTCTTCTGTGTCTTATTAGTATCTAAAGACAGAGACACAGCAGAACGCTTGTTGCTCCAAAGCGGATCTATACAGAAGAACGTAAGTACACTCTTTGTCTTGGTAGCCAGAGACAGTGACGTCACCAGGTACGAGACAGCTGTACCCTCTCGACCCTGACAGCGTGCATGACGTAACTGGGAACCGCGTGTGCTGACCAGAGCACCCGTACGCAGCGGACGACCGCGCGGCCACGGGGTACGAGATGCGCCAGCTGGAACAGCAGAACGCCAGGCTGAGGGACACGCTGGTCCGGCTGAGGGATCTGAGCGCTCATGACAAGCACTCTATGCAGAAGATGAACAAGGTACTCTTTCTTCTGTTTTGCAATGTCTTTCTAAGCCCGAGTCAACAGGTCGCTCCGAAGACCTTCAAACCATCGCGCTATCTACCTTCTAGAAGCGTTTGGAACTTTCTAGAGACTTCAGACTTCTTTGCTTTTATTATAAATAGCAGCAACAGAATGGGACGTCGCTCCGAAATTACACACCTTCAACCCCTCTGTATACATACCTTCTAGAAGCTTTTGGAACTTTCTAGAGACTTCAGACTTCCTTGCTTTTATTATAAACAGCAGCAACAGAATGGGACGTCGCTCCGAAGACACACCTTCAAACCATCGCGCTATTTACCTTCTAGAAGCTTTTGGAACTTTCTAGAGACTTCAGACTTCCTTGCTTTTATTATAAACAGCAGGAACAAACCTTCAGACTCCTACCTTTTAGAATCTTCATATTTTCTGGCCTAGAGTGTGTTGGTATGGAAATTGGAGGCAATCACTATAGAATCACACTATGCTTCTGCAACTTTTGGCGATTAAGGTGACTATTCTCTCTTCAAAAGAGTATCTACCTTCTAGAATCTTCGTCTAGCCCAGCGTGTATAGGTATGTAAATATGGAATCATAACAGTGATGATGACAGTGACTTTACTCTTCTTTGTCTTATTAGTATCTAAAGACAGAGACACAGCAGAACGCTTGGTGTTCCAAAACGGATCAGTTATACAGATGATGACCAAGGTAAGTACACTCTTTGTCTTGGTAGCCAGAGACAGTGACGTCACCGGGTACGAGACAGCTGAACCCTCTCGACCCTGACAGCGTGCATGACGTAACTGGGAACCGCGTGTGCTGACCAGAGCACCCGTACGCAGCGGACGACCGCGCGGCCACGGGGTACGAGATGCGCCAGCTGGAACAGCAGAACGCCAGGCTGAGGGACACGCTGGTCCGGCTGAGGGATCTGAGCGCTCATGACAAGCACTCTATGCAGAAGATGAACAAGGTACTCTTTCTTCTGTTTTGCAATGTCTTTCTAAGCCCGAGTCGACAGGTCGCTCCGAAGACCTTCAAACCATCGCGCTATCTACCTTCTAGCTTTTGGAACTTTCTAGAGACTTCAGACTTCCTTGCTTTTATTATAAACAGCAGCAGCAAACCTTCAGACTCCTACCTTCTAGAATCTTCATATCTTCTGGCCTAGCGTGTGTTGGTATATACCAACACACACTGACACGCTGAAATTGGAGGCCATCATCATATAATCACACTATTCTTCTGCAACTTTTGGTGATCAAGGAGACTATACTCTTTGTCTTATTCGGAGCTAGAGACAAAGCAGCAAAACTCCAGCCTAAGAGATCTTAAAGTGAGGATCAGCTATACCGATGATGGCAGAGGTAAGAATACTCTTTGTCTTGGTAGCCTGAGACAGTGACGTCACCGGGTACGAGACAGCTGTACCCTCTCGACCCTGACAGCGTGCATGACGTAACTGGGAACCGCGTGTGCTGACCAGAGCACCCGTACGCAGCGGACGACCGCGCGGCCACGGGGTACGAGATGCGCCAGCTGGAACAGCAGAACGCCAGGCTGAGGGACACGCTGGTCCGGCTGAGGGATCTGAGCGCTCATGACAAGCACTCTATGCAGAAGATGAACAAGGTACTCTTTCTTCTGTTTTGCAATGTCTTTCTAAGCCCGAGTCGACAGGTCGCTCCGAAGACCTTCAAACCATCGCGTTATCTACCTTCTAGAAGCTTTTGCAGCTTTCTAGAGACTTCAGACTTCCTTGCTTTTATTATAAACAGCAGCAGCAAACCTTCAGACTCCTACCTTCAAACCTTCAGACTCCTACCTTCTAGAATCTTCATATTTTCTGGCCTAGAGTGTGTTGTTATGGATATTGGAGGCAATCACTATAGAATCACACTATGCTTCTACAACTTTTGGTCATTAAGGTGACTACTCTTCTTTGAATTCTAGAACCGTCATCAAGCAAAAACAAGGCAATGAGACTGTTTCTTTGTTCTTCTATCCTAATGTATTTCTTAACCAAAGAGCTACAGAACGGAATGAACTATGGCTCCGAATCGGTATTTCCAAATCTTCAAGGGAGTATCTACCTTCTAAAACGAGACATCGAAACGAGAGCATCTAGACTCTTCAGATCGGAAATAGAGGTAGGTATGGAAATATGGAAACGAGTCACTATGGAATTATGCTATGTTCTTTCATAAAAGTACCGAAGTTTACCAACGACGGAAATGGGATTTGAACCCACGTCCTCTGCTTTCACGGTTGATGACTAAACCATTCGGCCACTCCAGCTTAGCGGACACCGGTCGAATTTCTCGGGTATATGTAATCCGTTACAAGGCTAGGCGCCTTTGACCATTATTCTAATAATACATTTTTTTTGTGGAACAACTCTAATTGTTTTATCAAATATTCAATTCAAAATTCAAGTTTAATTGGGTGAATCAACTTTTTTCTGTATGTTATTGCCATGGTTACGGTCGCCTTAGTCACGCTGGTTTTATGCAAAATTATGCTACTTAAACAATGCAAACATACATTTTTACATAAGCCCTTTCCGTAATGTGCCACCTACAGACATGCACTACTTGCATGTTTGCATAATTTTAGTAGCATAATTTTGCATAAAACCAGCGTGACTCAGGTGACCGTAACCATGGCAATAACAGACTGAATAAAGTTGATTCACCCAATTCTTATAAAGTGCTGATTTTTTTACATTTCTCCTGTTGTGAGTATTCTCCACAATCATTTAATTTCAATGGTCTAACCATCTTTTACATTCACAGGACATAGAACAATACAAATCGGAGATAGCGGAACTGTCTCGCACCAAGGAAAAGCTGTCCACCAGGGTCGAAGAACTTGAAGCCCAGGTGGCAGACCTTCGTGAACAGGTGGATGCTGCTTTAGGAGCTGAAGAGATGGTGGAACAGTTGGCTGAGAAGAAGATGGCTTTGGAAGACCAGGTGAGGGTCCAAAGCTGATGAGCTTTGGTTTTTTTTTGAGTTTCTTTAATTTATAGTACCTTTTCTTTTTCTTTTTTATATCTATCTGTAATGTCAGGTAACATATTTCTAAATAAAAATAAATAAATGAGATAGGTAATGGAAGGTAGCTAACCTGTATGACGCGCATTTATAATCTACGAGATCTAAGAATGAACCGTTGACAGTTATATATTATCCTTATTAATATGAGGGCAAGACTCACCATTTTTTGCGATGACTTAACGTCATGTACACAAGGGTAATTTCTGATCTGCCAAATGTTTAGTTATTGGAAAACGACAACTATATATTCATTCTATAATTTGTCCAGGTGGAACAACTGAAGCAAGACGTCTCTGAGCTGGAAGCGCTCCAAGAAGTCCACGAACAGCTGGTGGAATCCAACCGGGAGCTGGAGCAAGATCTTCGCGAAGAGTTGGAGATGGCCCACAGTGCCACTAGAGAGGTAAGACCTGGTTATAGTGTAGTCTATATCAGCATCTATAGTGCTACTAGACAGGTAAGACCTGGATATACTGGAAGACGTTGAAAAACTGGAATCCATTATAGTGTAGTCTATGTCAGCATCTATAGTGCTACTATACAGGTAAGACCTGGATATACTGGAATAATTTGAATAGCTGGAATCCAACTGAAAGCTGTAGCAAGATCTTCGTGAAGAGCTGGAGATGGTGCATAGTGCCACCTAGAGAGGTAAGACCTGGTTTTAGTGTAGTCTTAACAGCTGGAGCCGTAAGAAGACTTCAAAAACTATAGTGCCTAATAGACAGGTAAGACCTGGATATACTGGAAAACTTTGAATAGTTGGAATCCAACCAAGAGCTGGAACAAGATCTTCGTGAAGAGCTGGAGATGGCGCATAGTGCCACTAGAGAGGTAAGACCTGGTTATAGTGTAATCTTTTAACAGCTAGAGCCGTAAGAAGTCTGCAAAAAACTATAGTGCTACTAGACAGGTAAGACCTGGATATACTGGAATACTTTGAATGGCTGGAATCCAACCGGGAGCTGGAGCAAGACCTCCGCGAAGAGCTGGAGATGGCGCATAGTGCCACTAGAGAGGTAAGACCTGGTTATAGTGTAGTCTTTTAACAGCTGGAGCCGTAAGAAGTCTTCAAAAAACTATAGTGCTACTAGACAGGTAAGACCTGGATATACTGGAAAACTTTGAATAGCTGGAATCCAACTGGGAGCTGGAGCAAGACCAGCGTGAAGAGCTGGAGATGGCGCATAGTGCCACTAGAGAGGTAAGACCTGGTTTTAGTGTAGTCTTTTAATAGCTGGAGCCGTAAGAAGTCTGCAAAAAACTATAGTGCTACTAGACAGGTAAGACCTGGATATACTGGAAAACTTTGAATAGCTGGAATCCAACCGGGAGCTGGAGCAAGACCACCGTGAAGAGCTGGAGATGGCGCATAGTGCCACTAGAGAGGTAAGACCTGGTTAAAGACCTGGATATATTGGAAGTCCATGAACAGCTAGTGGAATCCAACCAAGAGCTGGAGCAAGATCTTCGTGAAGAGCTGGAGATGGCCCATAGCGCCACTAGAGAGGTAAGAGCTGGTTAAAGACCTGGATATATTGGAAGTCTACGAACAGCTGGTGGAATCCAACCGAGAGCTGGAGCAAGACCTCCGTGAAGAGCTGGAGATGGCGCACAGCGCCACTAGAGAGGTAAGACCTGGTTAATGACCTGGATATCAACAACAACATCATCACATGAGTCATGACACATCGTTTTAAAATTCATTCACATTGAGTTCATTTTTAGGATTCCGTAGCCAAAATGGCAAAAACGGAACACTTATAGTTTCGCCATGTTCGTTTCTCCGCAGCATAGCTCAGTGGCCGTTAATACAGAAATCTGCAATTTGGTACAGGTACACATATTATAGTGGTACAATAAAAGCAAGAAAAATATTTTTTTTTCGTGTACATCACTTCAACTGGTGAAGTGGGGATGTTTTTTTTATTTGCTGTAATCCTATAGTGTGTGGTATCATTGAATACGTCTCTTAAAAAGAACAAGGGTCTTAAAAAAAGTTTTTTTCTGAAGTCAATATTTTCGGAGATAATCGCTCCCGAAGAAAAATAATGGTGTCCCCCCCTCTAACTTTTGATCCGTAGGTCCAAAAAATATGAAAAAAATCATGAATAGTGGGCTTATAGAATACTTTAAAATAAAACTATTTCGAACATAATCGGCCCAGCCGTTTTTGAATAACTACCGACACTACACTGAGCATGGCCCGACATGCACTCGGCGGTTTTTTTTGTATAGTTCCTTCTTAGTGGCCAGGGCAAAAACAAATTAAAAAAAAACGCTGCATTAAAGTCTTAACACACTTAAGAGATCGCAGTGCAATGTGACTTTTATATTTAATCTGACGTGCAGTACTGTAAATAATGCATGTTGTTACAAATTATTGTTGAATTGTTTTTTGTAAATAACGCCTTCTCATTGGTCAATTTTAAAGGCAGCAGAAGTTACATTTTAGTGTGGCTGACCGCCATGATCCCGTACCACATAACAAAAAAAGTTACAAGCAGTCCGAGAAAAGTCTCTGAAACATTTTTCGAAACGTCGTATCTTACAATGAAATCCGTGTTAAGATACGACCTAACTACGGAACCTTACACTGAGCATGGCCCGACATGCTCTTGGCCCGTTTTTAATGTGTCTAGATACTGGAAAGTGGCCAGTTACTAGCTTTTCATCCTATTTTCCTTATTTCCAGTTCTTTAGTGCCAAGTGGTCCACTTTATAGCTGCAAGTACTATATCGGTATTTTTATCCAGGTGGTGCGCGAGCGAGAGGCAGCATTAGAAACCATCTTAGACAGAGACGCCACGATCCTCAAATTCAGAGAATTAGTGCAGAAGATGACGGAGCAATACAACGAGCTTAGAAACCAGCTGGATTCCAAGCAAGGTCAGTACCTGATATTTATTATAAATACATCATCGTTAGACTGTTTTTAGGGTTCCGTAGCTAAAATGTCCGTCTGTCCGCATCATAGCGAAGGAATTTTCGACATTTTTTGTGTCATGGATTTATTATTTACATAATTTATTATTCTACTAATCAATAAACCTAAAACTTCAGTGCTTAATAATGTCAAAATTATCTATCATAAGTTTCCTTCAAAATAATCACAACGTCACGTTCTCCTTTAAATAAATAATCATTTCTCTTTATTATTTGTCCAAATATGTATTTATTTTGTGTCCAAATATTTAGTTTGTTTCCCATTAAATAATCTCTGTTACTATTCGATTCACAACATAGCGTTCTAACCTTAGACTAGACGATCACTGGCCAATTTATTTTTATTACTAAGTCTTATAAAAAATATATTATTAATAGAAAAATATTTAACATATTGCGAAATGGTATTTCTTTGGTATATGACATCTAATATTTATAATTTATATAGAAAAATATTTATTAAAAAAGAGTTTTATGTAATAAAAGTGGGGGAGTTACATTTTGGTCTGTTCACGATTTCTGTTACGTGCAGTTAAAACTGCATTCCAGAAATTCTGAGAACTAATGTGCAACTAAAAGCTGCAGCCTAAAATCCTGGTCACGGCACCAAAATGTAGATATGAGTCATATCTAAATGCAATCCTGGTCACGGCACCAAAATGTAGATATGAGTCATATCTACATTTTGGTGCCGTGACCAGGACTTTAGGCTGCAGATAATGTAAATTCTATATATCCGAAAATCGTGACGGGTATTTCTCAGAGCGTAAACGGACATCTCATTCATCTGGTCACGTTTTTTTGGAAGTGGCTGAATGATTTGAGGTTGGTTTTGGTTGTCTAATAGAGAAACGGGTATCTGACGACCGAAAATGGCACCAAAAGATGCAGCAGCTTCCAAAAAAAAGGTGACTAGATGGATGAGATGTCCGTTTACGCTCTGAGAAATGCCCTCTAACCCTAGACTAGACAATCACTGGCCAATTTATCATTAAGTCTTATAAAAAATATACTATTAATAGAAAAAGTATTTATAAAAAAAGAGTTTTATTTAATAAAAGTGGGGGAAGTTATCAACGTGCAGTTACGAATACCAAAATGTGCAGTTAAAACTGCATTCCAGAAATTCTGAGAACTAATGTGCAACTAAAAACCGCAGCCTAAAATCCTGATCACGGCACCAAAATGTAGATATGAGTCATATTTAAATGCAATCCTGGTCACGGCACCAAAATGTAGATATGAGTCATATCTAAATGCAATCCTGGTCACGGCACCAAAATGTAGATAGGAGTCATATCTAAATGCAATCCTGGTCACGGCACCAAAATGTAGATATGAGTCATATTTAAATGCAATCCTGGTCACGGCACCAAAATGTAGATATGAGTCATATCTAAATGCAATCCTGGTCACGGCACCAAAATGTAGATAGGAGTCATATCTAAATGCAATCCTGGTCACGGCACCAAAATGTAGATATGACTCATATCTACATTTTGGTGCCGTGACCAGGATTAGGCTGCAGATAATGTAAATTCCATATTTCCAAAAATCGTAACCCAATTTTTTTCTTTTTTTCTCAGGCTCTCCCGCCCCCCCCTCCCCGGCCCCCCGCTCGCCGCCCCCCTGCCCCCCTGTGCCGCCCGCCTCCACCCGCGCCGCGGACCTGCAGCTGCGCGCGCTGCAGCTCGCGCAGGCGCGGGCTCGGGCGGACATGCTGGCCGAGTGCCTGCCTGACCACTTCATGCAAGGTACTGTGTGTGGACCTGCAGTTTTTTTTTTTTTTTTTTTTTTTTTTTTTTTTTTTTTTTTTTTTTTTTTTTTTTTTTTTTTTTTTTTTTTTTTTGTAAAGTAAAGTAGATCGTAAGTGAGGCGCGGGCTCGGGCGGACATGCTGGCCTCGTGCCTGCCCGACCACTTCATGCAGGGTACTGTGTGTCCACACGACTATGTGTGTCTGCCGCCGCCGCCCGCCTCCACCCGCGCCGCGGACCTGCAGCTGCGCGCGCTGCAGCTCGCGCAGGCGCGGGCTCGGGCGGACATGCTGGCCGAGTGCCTGCCCGACCACTTCATGCAGGGTACTGTGTGTCCACACGACTATGTGTGTCTGCCGCCGCCGCCCGCCTCCACCCGCGCCGCGGACCTGCAGCTGCGCGCGCTGCAGCTCGCGCAGGCGCGGGCTCGGGCGGACATGCTGGCCGAGTGCCTGCCCGACCACTTCATGCAGGGTACTGTGTGTCCACACGACTATGTGTGTCTGCCGCCGCCGCCCGCCTCCACCCGCGCCGCGGACCTGCAGCTGCGCGCGCTGCAGCTCGCGCAGGCGCGGGCTCGGGCGGACATGCTGGCCGAGTGCCTGCCCGACCACTTCATGCAGGGTACTGTGTGTCCACACGACTATGTGTGTCTGCCGCCGCCGCCCGCCTCCACCCGCGCCGCGGACCTGCAGCTGCGCGCGCTGCAGCTCGCGCAGGCGCGGGCTCGGGCGGACATGCTGGCCGAGTGCCTGCCTGACCACTTCATGCAAGGTACTGTGTGTGGACCTGCAGTTTTTTTTTTTTTTTTTTTTTTTTTTTTTTTTTTTTTTTTTTTTTTTTTTTTTTTTTGTAAAGTAAAGTAGATCGTAAGTGAGGCGCGGGCTCGGGCGGACATGCTGGCCTCGTGCCTGCCCGACCACTTCATGCAGGGTACTGTGTGTCCACACGACTATGTGTGTCTGCCGCCGCCGCCCGCCTCCACCCGCGCCGCGGACCTGCAGCTGCGCGCGCTGCAGCTCGCGCAGGCGCGGGCTCGGGCGGACATGCTGGCCGAGTGCCTGCCCGACCACTTCATGCAGGGTACTGTGTGTCCACACGACTATGTGTGTCTGCCGCCGCCGCCCGCCTCCACCCGCGCCGCGGACCTGCAGCTGCGCGCGCTGCAGCTCGCGCAGGCGCGGGCTCGGGCGGACGTGCTGGCCTCGTGCCTGCCCGACCACTTCATGCAGGGTACTGTGTGTCCACACGACTATGTGTGTCTGCCGCCGCCGCCCGCCTCCACCCGCGCCGCGGACCTGCAGCTGCGCGCGCTGCAGCTCGCGCAGGCGCGGGCTCGGGCGGACATGCTGGCCGAGTGCCTGCCCGACCACTTCATGCAGGGTATTGTGTGTCCACACGACTATGTGTGTCTGCCGCCGCCGCCCGCCTCCACCCGCGCCGCGGACCTGCAGCTGCGCGCGCTGCAGCTCGCGCAGGCGCGGGCTCGGGCGGACATGCTGGCCGAGTGCCTGCCCGACCACTTCATGCAGGGTACTGTGTGTCCACACGACTATGTGTGTCTGCCGCCGCCGCCCGCCTCCACCCGCGCCGCGGACCTGCAGCTGCGCGCGCTGCAGCTCGCGCAGGCGCGGGCTCGGGCGGACATGCTGGCCGAGTGCCTGCCCGACCACTTCATGCAGGGTACTGTGTGTCCACACGACTATGTGTGTCTGCCGCCGCCGCCCGCCTCCACCCGCGCCGCGGACCTGCAGCTGCGCGCGCTGCAGCTCGCGCAGGCGCGGGCTCGGGCGGACATGCTGGCCGAGTGCCTGCCCGACCACTTCATGCAGGGTACTGTGTGTCCACACGACTATGTGTGTCTGCCGCCGCCGCCCGCCTCCACCCGCGCCGCGGACCTGCAGCTGCGCGCGCTGCAGCTCGCGCAGGCGCGGGCTCGGGCGGACATGCTGGCCGAGTGCCTGCCTGACCACTTCATGCAAGGTACTGTGTGTGGACCTGCAGTTTTTTTTTTTTTTTTTTTTTTTTTTTTTTTTTTTTTTTTTTTTTTTTTTTTTTTTGTAAAGTAAAGTAGATCGTAAGTGAGGCGCGGGCTCGGGCGGACATGCTGGCCTCGTGCCTGCCCGACCACTTCATGCAGGGTACTGTGTGTCCACACGACTATGTGTGTCTGCCGCCGCCGCCCGCCTCCACCCGCGCCGCGGACCTGCAGCAATGATATAATAAGTAAAGATATGTTACACCGGCTCTAAATTTGAAGCGCTCAGATTGTGATAATTCTAACAATCGCTCTTAGTCTTACCCAAACCACCGAGAAGTGTGTACCACTGCCGGGTTCTTGCAAATCACATGAACTGCGCCCTAAAATGTCATTTTATGTTATACAATAGTGAAAACCACAAAATAAAATGCAAAAATGCCCTCAGGATCACACATCATGCGCAATTATACTGAATTATATATTTTTTTCAATTTTATTATTTATTGAAAATAAATATGACGCCATTTTGACGTTTTTGACTGACTTAGACAAAAAGACAAGCTTATACTGTTTAAGATCGAGAGTGTGGCGGTTAAAAACGGTTAGGCCAGTTGATGACCGTTAAACCGTTACGCCATCGAAATTTAAAAAAAAATGGAGGGAAATAAAAACCGTTACTTTAAAAAAAATAAATCGTTTATTGAAGAAAAGAAAGGGTCGTGGGTGGTCTAAGGCCCGTCTAGAGTAACACTCGCGGTCCGGTACTGCCCTGGCTGGTCGAGGATCCGCAGACGAGGGGGGTCTCGCGCCAGCAGTGAAGAGGAGCAGGTGGGCGACGGCGGGCGAACGACTAGGGCTCCAACCCTGCCGTCGAGGTGGGAAGAGATGTGTGCTTCGTGGTGTGCTGTACGCTGGTGGTGATCACCACGCCGAAGCAGGGCAGCTCCCTGCCACGAAGTATCGTGGCAACCACTAAATGTAGTGTATACTACGCACCCTGTAGACAATCACACGTCTTAGTGATAGGCCCGTAAGCGCTCTGCTGTGTGAACACCCCGGTGATGATGATGATGAGGTCGGGACCGTGAACAAGCTGGTGCCGAAAGCAGTAAGCGTGTTTGGTGTTCAACAAGCAGAGCGGAGTCACAAAAAGCGCGGAAAGCACAGGATAAAAGAAAGAAAATTACAAATCGAACAATTAAATAAATACGCGGGTACGCTCACAAATATACACGTACCGGCAGCAAGGAGAACAAAGGAAAGTACTAGATAGTTGCGATAGCAACGGCATAGCTACTGCTGCATTATAATTAACTTAAACACTTAGCAATTCACAAACAGCACTATTGGAATAAAACTACTGATACTAATGAATTTAAATTACTTAAATGTTACTCTTATGTTTAAAACGATCAACACTTCGCACTTACCAATTACGTGGGTGCGGAACACTGATTTTAATACAACTTAGGATATTAGGTATCCTACAATACTCGCGTGCAGACGACAGAGGACCCTGGGTGTGCGAACCGCACAGGGCTATAAGCCTTGCGCGGCCGACTAGGACACCCAGCGTGCGCGTCTGCACGCGACCGCTCCGTCCGAATGAAATCGAAACACTGACTGCAGCGCCAACCCGCATATATATAGTCGCGAAATGCAGGCGACTAGAAAGTTCCGTGACGTCACGCGCCCACCCAACGGTTTTCCGTGCGCGCTTAGTACAGTTGACCGCATAAAACATGTGAATTAATTAAATTGATATAAGAAAAAATAGATTAAAATTAAATGAATTAAATATAAAAATGACAACATGTACGTGCAACGTTACAAGAGTAACAAAGATAAAACAATGTTTACCAATAAAAGAATGCACGCGCGATTGTCAAATGCTAATTGTCTCTTTTTTATTTATTAAATACGAGTATATGTATTTTGCTATCTCTTTTACGCATTTTGAAGTATGAAGATAGGTGTATGTCAACTGTCAATAAATTGTAGGTGTATGATGTGAAGTTATTTATTTCGCTCATTTTGTTAGAGTATAACGTATCTTTACTTATATATCATAGGTCCACACGACTATGTCCCCCTGCCTGCCGCCGCCGCCGCCGTCGCCATTGTCATTGAACTACTTTTTGCATTTTTTTTGACGTGACAACGTCTTATAAATTGGTTTGCCGGGTGACACTTCAAGAAACTGCGTTACGCTCCGCTCACGTTATGCGCTCACAATGAGAGCGAGTGAGAGGCACGCGTCCCTTCCACTCGGGCATGGTTAGCCCCCCTAAGAGCGTTGTCACGTAAAACTTTCGCCCGTATACCGACTTTACAGGCAACCAATTTTTTATAATAAATAAATAAATAATAAATAAATATCTTGGGACATCTTACACAAATCGACCTAGTCCCACGGTAAGCTCAATTAAGGCTTGTGATGTGAGCAAGCGACGATATATATAAGGTCCTAATTTATTAGATGCAGATATTTTTGCAGCTGATAGTACTCGGTCTCTGGAGTATATTAAACCGTGAAACATTATAGCTTTTACGATGTCTTTTTGGAGAAAACGGCAAAATAAATTTGCTACGTAAAAACACCCTGTTTATGAGATTATTAAATGAAAACTCATTGAACAGATTCTAGTACCTCTTTTACGTACCACACAACTGGAACTGGCCACTTCTCGTCGATAAATTAAATACTTAATTGTCAATGTCATGTTATTTTCCCTTGGATTGTATCGTTTGATGACATGACAGACAGTGTTATTGTGACATGTGATAATGCACATGATGATTTTTTTTTGACAAAATTATAATTATTTTTTTTGTTAGGAAAATTAAATCAAAAAAATTACATGAAAAGATTTCTTAATTTATATTTAAAGTTAATTATTTTAATGTAAAGTATCATGTGTTAAAATATCTGCAACTAATAAATTAGGACCTTATATAATAGATAGATACATATAGATACTTAAATACATAGACAACCATGACCAAGGAACAAATATTTGTGATAAATAAATACACAAATAATGCCCTCGCCGGGATTCGAACCCGGAACCTCCAGCTTCGTAGGCAGGGTCACTACCAACTAGGCTACGGAGACATATATACCATAGATTAAGCAAACGTCAGTGAAATCCACTGAGTTGTCCGTCTTTAATCGCAGCTTGCAGCTTTCGGGCGTCAAATTTTGTAAGTCAAAGAGAACAAAACATTAATAATGCCTCCTTAAGTAATATTAATAGCAACAGCACAAAAAAAACACGAATACTCAAGGGCCTGAGACATGTTTAAAATCATAGGCAAGTAACAACTACAGTACAAAATCTGACACGCTCGGCCGCCATACAAATGAATGAACTTGTTTCTTCTATCCAAATCTAATTCTGTGTATGTCCCCCTGCCTGCCGCCTTTTCTTTTTTTTAGTACAGATGGTGCCTTTTTTAGGCTCTAGTGCAAGAAGTTTATCATTTTACGTCAGGTCCAAAACTTCGGAGGGCCATCTACACTAAAAAACGTCGTACGAGACACGTGCAAAAACTAAATTCGTAACTCGTGTCGATTTAAAACACTCCCTATCGGTTCGTGTTTTAAAACATCGCCACTCGTTTAGAATTTCATGTTTTTCGCACTTGTGTCGTAATACATTACGACATATTAAATTTTCATGATAATATTTGGTCCTTCATAAAATTGTTTGTACCCTATCTGACTACTTAGTTTTCTACCTTCTATAATTAACTAAAATAGTTCAGCCAATTCATTTAATCTATTTCTTTCTCCAGGTGACCACGATGCGATCATGCTGATTCTGCTGTTACAGCGACTGACTGCCAAATCAGATATCATTCTAGGACAGATCAGAGAAAAGTAGGTTCACTTCTTTTTACACTATTTTTGTTGTTATTCTGTCAAGGGATTGGATACCAGTTTTTTCTCTCCATACAAAATAATATGTAACTTTTGTTCACTTCCTTGTTATGTTCACTTCAATTTACACTATTTTTGTTGTTATTCTGTCAAGGGATCGGATACAGGATTTTTCTCCATACAAAATAATTTGTAACTATTTTTTTTAGTGAGCAATAAATATTATTAGTATTATATACCGTGTGAATTATATGCCAAATTTAGTGGGCATGTGATGAGTGATGAACAAACACCGGTTTCGCGGGGGCAAATCTGTACTGACGTTTAATAGTGCGAGGACACATTAAACTAATTTTATTATTTGATATCGATAAAAATGACGTACAACCGTCGTATAATTTCAAGAATTTGAATGAAGAAGAAAACTACATACACAAAAATAAACTTTTTGAGGAATTAACTATCTTTAAAATATAATATAATTTTCAAAATATACAATCAACATTTTTTCTACATTTTCAGACTTTAATCTTCGTCGCCTGGGCGACAATATTCATTTTAGCCAACTAAACGAACTTTCTAGGTCAACTGTAGTAATTGGAGCAAATTCAAACAATTTATAGTTTTAATGAATTTCTGTTTTGTGACTTAGTTCTATTTCTTTTCCGGATACCAAATCATTTAATGTTTTTAAAGTTGAAATGTCGACGTTTTTCTTTAACACTGTACTTATGAAGTTTTTTGTGGATAATTTTGCCTTGAGGATACAGACGTAATCTTGATATATGTATTTTTAACTTATGGACAATATTCAAACTGGCTTCTAGACTTAAATTTTGTGTTTGTAATTTTTCATTGGTACTTGGTATGATGGATAGATTGTTGGCTATCCATTTCATATCGTTGAGAATGTTTATATCATTCATTGCCCATTTCGCTTTCAATATATACGTTGATTCTTTGTTATTAAACGTTCGTACGACTTGCTTGATTGCTGGTAAATATTAATGATAATAAAAAGCGGCTTTCATCCATGTAACCCATCGTATTATCGTCGGCTGTGATGGCAAAGGAACGTTCGGTAACATGTGGTGAAATATTTTTATTCTTTTAGGTGAATGATCTTTTTTCTTGCGTGGCATTTTTAGCCGCCTTAAGAAACAAAAAGGTAGATTTAATTGATCGCAATGCAAAATAATATTGTTGTAGGTACTAGATAAATTATTCAAAGATTCAATGGTTGTCAAAAGTGACTCGACACAGTCAATGTCAGATATCGGTTGTTTACCTATAGTTGCGATAAGTATAAATGAAAGAGGATTGCACATAATTAAACGTATTCCAACTTAGCCATTAGTTTAGTTATGATAATGATGGTTAAAAAAATATTTCTATTGATGTCGATAAACTAGTCGATATTTAATGAATCACTAGCACTGGTACATGTTTGCCCCCGCGAAACCGGTGTTTGGTGATGAATCGAATACCGGATTTTCTCCATACAAAAGAACGGTTCTTATTTCGTTCTTTTTCGTTCTTCGGTATAAAAATTCTTTGTTAATGGAGTAATTTAAAAATACGATGTAGTTAATTCCGTAAAATATTGAGAACTACATATTGGTATAAAGCTATTTAGAAGTTAAATAAAAACAGCTCCGATCCTTGCTACCAATAAATAAAACAATGAGTTCGCACGCCATACAAAATTGCTACTTGAAGACATTTTAAAATAAAACACAAAAAGTGGCCGCCGTTTTGAAAATCTTCATTCTTGAGCGGTTACTTGTCTCTGTCGCAGGTTCCCGGCTGTGAACGTGTGGGACAGAGAGGCGGTGACAAAGACGCATACAGCTGTTCAGTATAGCTTCAGATGCCAGCTTGAATATCATCTGCATATGATACAGGTTTGTTCATTATTATTATAACGATATAAACGCTTCAGAATAAAATGAAAATTGTGTCTCCCCTCTAATTTTCGATCCGTGGGTCCATTAAATATGTAAAAAACTTCATTATTAGTGTCAATAATCTTTGTTATGCAGAGCACTGTTGAAAACAAAAAAAAAGCTACTCTTTATACAGGGTGGAAAGGGACGACGTTCCATCCCGCTACCGACCGAGTCTACCAACCATTACGATGAACTTTCAGTATGGGACCAACATCGAAAGCGTACATGGAAAATTGACTTTTCCATACTATTGAACTCTAACTAATCACTCACTTTGTATGAGGGGTTAAATTTTTTTTATATTTCGATGTTGGTCCCATACTGAAAGTTCATCGTAATGGTTGGTGGACTCGGTCGGTAGCGGGATGGAACGTCGTCCCTTTCCATCCTGTATATATAATACAATTAGGGCCTAACTAAAGTCGAATACAATTTCATAGGTAACCCCAAAGAGAATAAAATCACTACGTTTTAAGAGACGGCACTCCCGAACAAGCCCAAAACCGAGTTATGAAGGTATTTTGTGCCAACGTACAAAATATATGTCAATACTACCAACTTAAAAAAGCAACACTAGAGCTCGACACTCACTACACTTGCTGTTTGTCGATATCGATAAAAGTGCAATATTTTTTTCTGCACCTACCGTAATAGTGAATTTATATTACAAAAGAATAATGGAAGGGTAAAATAAAATAATGCTATATCACAAATATATATTTTATTGCACAGGTATTTTTATTTCATTTTCTTAGTAGGGTATGGGCCCAATCGTAAATATTATACTATGGAGGGGCGAGGAGTTAAGTTTCCGAGCTAAAACTCCGGCATACAGCAGTTAAAAAACATGGTCCAAAGCCAAGGAATCGTTGAACGAATAAAATTTCTCCAAAGATCTCCATCTGAAATAAAGCGATTATCGATAAATTATGTTCCACTCTATTTGTGCATTAGCTTGCCTTATTTAGATAGATTTTATTTGCCATTGAAGTTATTTCTTATTTAATTAGTAACTGTTATCGTTTGCAGTTACTAATTATATATTCAATAATGAAATGAAAAAATAATTTGCTACTAAGATAAAATAATTTGATACTGACATGTCTGGATCAAGAGGAAATCTTGTCAAAAATACGCCAGAAGTTCGTTTTAATTCACGCCGAACACAACACACTTCACATTTCCTTATTGTTGTGCCCCCCATTTAGACGAAACATTTAAATATTTTGTATAAAACACAATAAAACATGAACCCGGGATCAGCTTTCATAATAAACAATTAGGCGGTACGTTTCTGACACTGACGTTTTACCTATTTAGGTGGTAAATAAAAGTATAATACGTCTAAGTTTGAAGGCCAGTATGATTATGTGCTAATAAAATGCAACAGTAGGCATTTTAATTCTATAAGATTATATTTATGTCTCAATGTTGGTACCAAATGCTTTCATAATTTACCATAGTATGAAGTGTCGAGGGGCTGGGTAACCCAATATAAACATTTTTTTAAATTCATAAGTTACTTATTCTATGATTTCTTTGTTCCAGTGTATAGTTACAATGTGGACCACCACCCTGGACTCTTGTACCCCAGATCTGCTCCTAAAGGCAGCTAGTACCCTCCCCGACGCTAGTACCCAAGAGCGGGCGCTAGATGGCGTCCTGCAACTACTCAAAACTAACGAGCTAGATGAAAACGTGGGACTAGATGGTAAGATTATATTCCAGTGTATAGTAACTAAGGTCCGACCGAGACCCATATTTTAGTCTCGGCCGAGACCGAGACCGAGACCGAGACTTGGTAGAAAGGATAAAAAACGTTTAAATTACAAAAAAAAACCCTAGAAAATACCTATAGTAAGTCCAACGTCAAACTAAATACAGCAATTTTTTGGATATTTTCTTTTTTTGTTTTTTTTTTTTATATAGGTACCTCAAAAACCGGTATACGAATTTTAGCTATTTTTATCGATAGTATGATAGGGGTCGCTTACTATAAATTGTTCCTTCCGTTCTTTTTGAAGTGAAATTTAAGTCAGTTATGTCAATATGACACCAATAAAATCGCAGTAAATTCGCGAGATGGCGTCAAGCTCGCCAATTACAGCTCATTACGAATCTCGGCCGCGGCCGAGAGTCCCGGCCATTTTTGGCCGAGAGCCGAGAGGGATATCTCGGCTCGATCCAACCCGCCATGCTGCGCGCGATGTTATTTTAAACAAACAGTTGACAGTTCGTGCGTTTTGCTTGTTAAGCACGTCGATAGATGCGTAATACATCCACATTTCTGGCTAGATTTGCGGATAATTCAATCATTAGTATTTTAGTTTTTGTTCCAACACATTAGTATTTTACTAACATCATTCTAGCAAATTTTCTAGATAATATGTTTGTAATCATATAAATAAAATAAAAAGCTAGTCAAAAAACGCGAACTCAATCCACAAAGGTGTTGAAAAATACAATCGAAATAAAACGTTTTATACCCCTGGAATTTCACTTTAACATGGACAATATAATGTCATGTCATTGGTATAGCTAGTTTACAGTTTTGATACCGTAAAATGCTACAACACTGTAAGGAAATTCATGTTTTTTTTTAATAACTCTTAAAGTATACGTTATCTGTGATCTTGATTGTATTTCTAAGCTAATCTGGATCAAAATACACATATACAAAGGTTCAAAATACGCCAAATACGAATAGTTTGGCTTGAAGCCGCATTTAAAGTTGCAGTCAAAGTTGTAGCCAAAAGCTGTGACATTGCCCCGTTGATTATCTGTGGTAATAAAAGGAGTATTTAAAAATGGCAACCATTTGTAAAGTCATGGCAAGTATGTACATCAAAGCCAAGGTGTCGTAGGAAAATACTTAACAACTAGTGATCGTTATCAACGCGAGGTATTGGTGGCAAAGTACGGTTGACAGAAAAATCAAAAACACAGGTATTTTATCAATTACCACAGAATATATAAAGTACAGAAGGTTCACTGCTTTGATGTTCACAAATGCCGGCTTTTTATGTACCTACACAATTATTATTACCAAACAAAACGGCGCGCGAGGCGACGCGAGCAGCTGAAATGGGCCGTATTGCGTAGCGGAAAGGTCGCTTATAAGCCGCACGCCGTCGAAAACAGGGTTGTCAATTATTGAAAACTAATAAAATAACGAACGGCGCTATGAGGCGTCTGACAAATACATTACTGCAATGATATCTACGGCGTTAATAGCATTCGTCTTGATAGCTAATTCAACAATTTAGTTCATGCGTGATTATAGAATTTACCTACGCATTTCATACACGTGATTCAAAAATATTTGTCTCAACTCGGTCGGCACCTTCTATGTGCTTCGGCCGCGCGTGCCCGGGCGGCATTGTTTGAGGTGTGAGTGAGATAGCAACACGACTTCGCTAACTTTAGGTGAATATCCATCCGAATAATCCTGATAATAACACGAACATTCTAAAAATATCTGTAGACAGTATGTGAGGTGTGCAGAAATTAATATACGTATCTGCTTAATGCATTTAAAAATAAAGAATTACGTTAGGTACCTACGCATTCATTACAAAAGCAGCATAAATAAGTAATGGTTTAATCACAATCGTAAGGCAGACGTAACACGGCATTTTCTCTTATATGTGCCAGTGTACTTATTTGATATTATGGGAATAAAGTCGGACAACCAAATAATATGTTAGGACAAAAGGCGCGAAATTCAATAATAGTATTGAGAGAACGAAGTTTTTTACATTATTTAAATGTGCCGCTTTTTTACTGACAAATATGTCCGAAAATAAACCGTTTTGTCTTGACTTGACTTGAGTTTCTGAGAATTTAATTTACTACGAATGTACGGCTGTGCGAAAAACGCGTCATGATAATTAACATTATTATTATTGCAACATGCTGCTATGTAGTATATTTTCGACATTTTCATTTAAGATGCACATGTATAAAATAATCTTAATATTTGCAAGCGATATATTTCGCGATACGTGACGAGCCAGCGTTGTAAATTTAAACGTGCGTTCCGAGACAGCGCGCGCCAACCATTGAATAGACCACGGCGACGGGGCGCTCTGCATGTACTTGTAGCCGCGCGACGGAATCGCGGAGTGACACCCCCTTGCAATTACTAAAATTTTAGAAATTATAATTATTTTAATGATAATAATTAATTACCAACACATATTTTAATCACTTATTTAAATTACACTGATTAAACGACTAAAATGTTTGTAACAGATTCGTCAAATTGAAAAATCCATTATACATATACAGATCTTACTCCACTTATTCTTCTTATTATTTATTGAAATAATTAATTGAATATTAATTTTGATTAAAATAAAGACTTCCCAAAATGTCACTTAAAGTACTATTCTGTGTCAAAAATGAATGACTTTATTATTTTTTCTTTTTTAAGGTAGTATAATGTTTGTATGTATCCTAAGAAGAGTAGTTTTTTTAGAGTACGAGTAATAGAACAAAATAGCATTTTCACATTTGTTACTTTTTCTGTCAACCATAGCCATTGCCACGGAAAGTGCACGTTGATAACGATCACTATAATAACGACTTAAGTATATTTTTTACGACGTAGGCAAAGTTGTAACGTGTTCTACATCTCCGTACATCCTTTCAAGGATAGCTAGGATGTGCCAAATAAATTTCTAGTACTAACGGCCACTGAGCTATGCTGCGAACAGACAGACGGACATGGCTTACATAGTTTATCACGAAACCCTAAAAAAAGTTGAAACGTATTTTCTCAAACATGCAATGAAATATTGTTGTTATGTTCCTTATAATAGGCTGCGAAGTATGACGTTTCAAGTGCGAGTAGGACAAGAGGTCGTTAATGGAATTTAATACAAATTTTGAAGGCCTAGGCCGGCAAAGTGCTCTTTTTTAATTTAATTTTACGTAAATTTGTGGCACAGGCATGACATTCATGATATTCTGCCACTATGCATTAAAAAAATATATTTGATGTTTTTTTTTGTTTATTTCATTGCATGTTTGAGAAAAGCACTATACATATACATACCTCGGCCGGAAATATGGGGTTGCCTGCCTCAGACCTATCCGGCCTCGCTTCGCTCGGACGTATATAGGAGGCTAGATGGTGCTGTCATCTAAGTATCATCGTCTCGTATGTTAAAGTTATTAATAAAATAGTTAAATTACAGTTTCGGCCTTAATTTTGTTATTGATCAGTGTTGGAAGTTTCGATTACGTTGTGTAAATGTTATCTACGTTAAATCTGTGCGTATTGTGAAGCTATTGCAGATAAAACTGTGTGTGTTTTGATAGTGATTTTAGACTATATTATCAAACCAAAACATTGAACTCTGTGTTTTGAATAAGTAATAAGATTATTAACTATAGTTTGCAAGTGCTTGTGCTTCACAAAAAAGGCTTCTAACAAATATAATGTCTTCGGCCGGCAACCCCTTTCGTCCCGGCCTCTATAGTAATGTACTATTTCATCACACTTGCTGTCTAAGCGCGCCATTGTTTGAGCGCGCAGCGGGAGTAATAGAAAAGTGAAATTCCCTAGGGAGTAATAGAAATGTCAGTACGTCATTTAATAATGTTATTTCTTAAAACTTATTTTTTTTTCGGCAAGTGTGATGAAAAACATTGTGTGCATCACGGTCGGTAAGCGGAATACTAACTCGAGTCATAAAAGCCCTCCGCCTAACGGCATCGGGCTTCTAACACTCTCGTTAGTAATTCCGTACTTACCTCCCTTGATGCACAATGTACTATTGTTTCTTCGTAGGTATCGAGCGCTGCTGGACGTACCTAGCAGCCATGTGGTCGGCCCTAGGCCTCTCCCAGTCAGACTACCCGCGCGGCGCCATAGCGCAATTGTGTTGTGCGCTGGACGCTCTATCACGTGCGCTGCACGCTGACGCGAGCGCGCTACAGGAGACTCTACAGGTACTGTCCCAGCAGTGGGCCTCTCCCAGTCAGACTACCCCACTTGTGTTGTGCGCTGGACGCTCTATCACGTGCGCTGCACGCTGACGCGAGCGCGCTACAGGAGACTCTACAGGTACTGTCCCAGCAGTGGGCCTCTCCCAGTCAGACTACCCCACTTGTGTTGTGCGCTGGACGCTCTATCACGTGCGCTGCACGCTGACGCGAGCGCACTACAGGAGACTCTACAGGTACTGTCCCAGCAGTGGGCCTCTCCCAGTCAGACTACCCCACTTGTGTTGTGCGCTGGACGCTCTATCACGTGCGCTGCACGCTGACGCGAGCGCGCTACAGGAGACTCTACAGGTACTGTCCCAGCAGTGGGCCTCTCCCAGTCAGACTACCCCACTTGTGTTGTGCGCTGGACGCTCTATCACGTGCGCTGCACGCTGACGCGAGCGCGCTACAGGAGACTCTACAGGTACTGTCCCAGCAGTGGGCCTCTCCCAGTCAGACTACCCCACTTGTGTTGTGCGCTGGACGCTCTATCACGTGCGCTGCACGCTGACGCGAGCGCGCTACAGGAGACTCTACAGGTACTGTCCCAGCAGTGGGCCTCTCCCAGTCAGACTACACTTGTGTTGTGCGCTGGACGCTCTATCACGTGCGCTGCATGCTGACGCGAGCGCGCTACAAGAGACTCTACAGGTACTTTCGCCATAATCCGCTATCTTAAGGTTGTCTGAAAGAGATCGCTCTTCAGCGATAAGTCCGGCTGTTACACAGATGTCATATATACCATAGATCAAGCAAACGTATCTACTTAGCAAGTCAAATGAACTCGGAGAAATCCACTGAGTTGTCCGTCTTTAATCGCAGCTTGCGGGCGTCAAATTTTGTAAGTTGAAGTGAACAAAAACATTAATAATGGCTCCTTAAGTAATATTAATTGCAACAACACAAAAAAATATGAATACTCAAGGGCCTGAGACATATTAAAATCATAGGCAAGTAACAACTTCAGTACAAAATCTGACACGCTCGGCCGCCATACAAATAAATGAACTTGTTTCTTCTATCCAAATCTAATTCTGTGGGCTGTTGTCACCTACTTGTATCTACTGTTTATCTGTGTTTCTATTTAAGTTTTCGTTGTAGTGCACAATAAAGCATATTATTATTATTATTAATGTCCCAGCATTATATTTGCTATTGGCACCCTTTTCCCCATAATGTAACTTCATAAACCAATCTCAATCGCACATACTCTTACTACATTTCCTGTTTGCAAGGGCATTTCTCCGATTGTTTCTGCCGTGACTTCGGTGGCAACATTATTACCCGATTTCCGTGGGTATATTACACTTTTTGGATATCTTGGTAGTTGTCAACTACGTCTACCATATATATCCAAAAGTTCTTTCATCTTTCACGGGATACGGGTGATAAGGCTGCCGAAGTCACGGCTTTGAAACGCTCGGAGAAATTCTCATATCATTGTATATTTGTAATAGCGACCCGCCCCGGCTTCGCACGGGTACTATACCTACATATAAACCTTCCTCTTGAATTACTCTACCTATTAAAAAAAATCTCATCAAAATCCGTTTCAGATTTAAGCGTACAAAGGGACATAGGGACAGAAAAAGTGACTTTATTTCATACTATGTAGGTAGTGATAGCCAATCAAAACTTTGACGGCCCAATAACAACTATTTTTAAATGGCGGTTTAAATCTCATCAAAATCCGTTGCGTAGTTTGAAAGATTTGAGCGTACAAAGGGACATAGGGACAGAAAAAGTGACTTTATTTTATACTATGTAGTGATGACTTGTGAATAATTTTTTATTATTATTTCAGCCATCGGAACAAGGGCTGGAGTTAGGCCAACTCCACACCCACGTGATCACCACCGCTACCACCCTCCAACAGCAACTGAAGAGTGCCCGCCGCCGGCTGCCACCCGGGCAGGCGGCGGTGCCTCTCCCCGTGCAGGTAATCTAACTAGATGTGTCGCCATGTAGCCAGGGCTACGTCACGTGGTCACCACCGCTACCACCCACCAAAGGGTTGTAGGTATTTGCCCATACGTAACCATTGTTGTTCCTTTTGTTTCAGTTTCCTACATTGTGTCTCTGCATGCCTGTTTTTTATGTCTTTAGCATTGGTATAATTCTGTATCTTGTATCCTATATGCGAAAACCTGTAATTGGCTTTGCTGTTACATATTGAACAAAACCTGTATTTGTTACAGTTAGCTGTTTGTTTTCTAAATAAATAAAATAAAATTTACAAATTTGAGCAAGGTCCATGTTAAATTGTTGTCTGTTTTAAATTCTAATGGCTTCTTAATAAAGTTGAGGGTAAATGATAAGGTGACGCTATTATTATCAAACCGGAATCAGAAAGGGATTTGAAAGTACCGTTGACACAACAAATGACAAAACATTTACCAAGAAAACATTTGTTTATAGATGTAGCGAGTGATTAATTAATCTATTGTCTGTAAGTCTCTGCACTTTAACTATGAATATATGAATATAGCTATGAATATACCCTAGATTTACCAGTATTTTCGAATCCCATTCTAAACGCGGTTTGATAATAAATAGACAGAAAGAGAGATCTTTTTGAGAGAGAGAGAGAGGGGGAGATGGAGAGAGAGAGAGCTACAGATAGAGATAGATTATTTTTTAATTTTTGTTTTGTTTCATTTCCAGCTGATCGAGAAGCTCCGCACGGAATCAGCGCTCACCCTCGCGCGCGCCGCCCGCACCGCCTACCTCGCCGCGCGCGCCGCCTGCGCCACCGCGGCCACCGCCGGCGACGGAGACGGCGCCCCCCTCCCCCACCCCACCCTGCTCCACCTGTGGACACACGCCGCCCAGCTGTGTCACCAGGTGACACTGACACTACACACAGCCTGCGCCACCGCGGCCACCGCCGGCGACGGAGACGGCGCCCCCCTCCCCCACCCCACCCTGCTCCACCTGTGGACACACGCCGCCCAGCTGTGTCACCAGGTGACACTGACACTACACACAGCCTGCGCCACCGCGGCCACCGCCGGGGACGGAGACGGCGCCCCCCTCCCCCACCCCACCCTGCTCCACCTGTGGACACACGCCGCCCAGCTGTGTCACCAGGTGACACTGACACTACACACAGCCTGCGCCACCGCGGCCACCGCCGGCGACGGAGACGGCGCCCCCCTCCCCCACCCCACCCTGCTCCACCTGTGGACACACGCCGCCCAGCTGTGTCACCAGGTGACACTGACACTACACACAGCCTGCGCCACCGCGGCCACCGCCGGCGACGGAGACGGCGCCCCCCTCCCCCACCCCACCCTGCTCCACCTGTGGACACACGCCGCCCAGCTGTGTCACCAGGTGACACTGACACTACACACAGCCTGCGCCACCGCGGCCACCGCCGGCGACGGAGACGGCGCCCCCCTCCCCCACCCCACCCTGCTCCACCTGTGGACACACGCCGCCCAGCTGTGTCACCAGGTGACACTGACACTACACACAGCCTGCGCCACCGCGGCCACCGCCGGCGACGGAGACGGCGCCCCCCTCCCCCACCCCACCCTGCTCCACCTGTGGACACACGCCGCCCAGCTGTGTCACCAGGTGACACTGACACTACACAGCCTAATCACTAAGTGACACAAAAAAATATAAAACCGATTTCTCAAAGATCCATCATCAGACCTCCACATGGTGCCAACGGGACTACAATGTACCCATGAGGAAAGGGAATAAATTCAACAGCGGATAACTGACCATATTCAAAGTTAAAAAAATCATATGAAATTTTCTGGATTCAGTCTATTTTAAGAGAAAATTTGATTTCTTCTTAAAACCATTTTAGACCTATGATAAACGAATTTTAGGAAACGATTTTGTCACCATGTCTTGTCACACATAATTGACAGACATCAAATTAACAAAAATATCTTAAATTACCTAGCAAATGTAAAAAAAAATGCATTTTTTGCGATAGCTTGAGTAATACATTTTTTTTGTGTATTAAGACATTCTAAACAACAAAAAAAATTTAGAATTATTTTTTTTTTGCAGATTTGACTAAAACCCATTTAACATTTTTTGCTTCTTTTAGTCTTAGGAATATGCTGTTAAAATTTTTCCCTTGCTCGTGGGCACCTTGTATAACAATTGTAGATTGTGCATCTAGGTAGGTAAGTACAGTATTACTAAGAGTGTTAGAAGCCCGACAACGTAGGCGGAGGGCTTTTAATGACTCGAGTTTGTGTTCCGCTTACCGACCGTGGTGCATACATTGTTTTTCATCACAAATGCGGACATAAAAATAAGTTTTAAAACAAAATATTATTAAATGATGTACTATAATTTCTATAAATCGCTAGGAAATTTCACTTTTATAACTCCCGCGAGGCATGCAAGCAATGGCGCGCTTAGAAAGCAAGTGTGAAAAAATTAACAAAAAAATTGCTTCAAGATTCTCGAATATATCGATAAAGAAACGGTCTAATTGAGAACATCCTTTTTTGAAGTAGTTTAAAATATAATTCTTCCTAACTAGTGCTAAAAAAAAAACTTTGCGCATGCTTGTTATTTTGCATTGCCTAACAAGTGCCTTGTTATGAAAAAACTCGTTCGACTCGTGTAAAAACTTTTTAACTCGGGTGATTGTCTCGTTTCACTCGGGCTCCAACTTTCACCCTCGTCGAAAATTTTTTTATGTACTTGCATTGACATTTGATTGCCAATTCCGTTATGTGCACGATTTCAGGAACTGAAAAATCAATCCAAATGACATATGTTTACAGTCTTCTTTTGTCAAATTTGAAATTTACACATAAGGGAATTGGCAATCTCAACGACGAATTTACTAATTCGCCTCTAACTCAAACTTCCATTATAGGACGACCACGGCCCAGTCCGGACGATTAAGAACGCCTTAGCGGCTGTCAGCGCTGACGTCACCCAACTAGCGACCATCGCCGCTGAGAAGGAGTACGACATGATGTCGCTGACTAATGTCACTGACAAGGTGAGATTTAGTGGCGAGACGACTTCGAGACGACCTCAGACGACTTTGGGGCGACTCTAAATGACTGCAGACTACTTTAGAACGGCTTCAGGACGACCTTCGATGACTTTAGAACGACCACAGGCTTCAGGACTACTCCGGGACGATATCAGACGACTTTGGGACGACTCCAAATGACTACTTTGTGACGGTTCAGGACGATTTATGATGACTTTATAACGACCACAGACTTCAGGGCTACTCCAGGACGACTTTAAGACGAACTAGGACTAGTCCGGACGATCAAGAACGCCTTAGCGGCTGTCAGCGCTGACGTCACTCAACTAGCGACTATCGCTGCAGAGAAGGAGTACGACATGATGTCGCTGACTAATGTCACTGACAAGGTAAGACGACTACACACGACTCTAGGACTACCTCGGACGACTTTCAGACGACCTCACACGACGACCACGAATGACCTCGGGTCGACCACTGACGACATCTGGACGACTGACAATGATGACCGACGACTAATTCATTGACAAGGTGAGATATAGTCGCAAGACGACTCTAGGACGACCTCAGATGATTCGGGGACGACTCCTAGAGACTGCAGACTATTTTGGGACGACTTCAGATTGACCACAGACTTCAGGACTACTCCGGGACGATATCAGACGACTCTGGGACGACCACAAATGACTACAGGCTACTTTGGGACGGTTCAGAACGATTTATGACAACTTTAGAACGATCACAGACCTCAGTGCTACTCCGGGACGACTTTAAGACGAACTAGGATTAGTCCGGACGATCAAGAACGCCTTAGCTGCTGTCAGCGCTGACGTCACCCAACTAGCGACCATCGCTGCTGAGAAGGAGTACGACATGATGTCGCTGACTAATGTCACTGACAAGGTGAGACGACTACGGATGACTCTAGGACTACCTCGGACGACTATCAGACGACCTCAGACTTCCACCGACGACTTCGGACCGATCACGGGCAAGCTTGGGACGACATCAAGACGACTTCTGACGACCATTGACGACATTGGGACGACCATTGACGACATTGGGACGACCACGGACGACAGTATTACGACTTCAGAGCGACCTCTAATATAACCCCAGGCGACTCCATGACGACCTAGGATGACAAGATTGAAATGATTCAAAAGAGTTTGTTGCTATTCCAATTTGAATAAAGAATTATTTGACTTTGACTTTAGAACGACCACGGCCCAGTCCGGACGATCAAGAACGCCTTAGCGGCTGTCAGCGCTGACGTCACCCAACTAGCGACCATCGCCGCTGAGAAGGAGTACGACATGATGTCGCTGACTAATGTCACTGACAAGGTGAGACGACTACGGACGACTTTTGGACTACCTTGGACGACTTTCAACGACCTCAGACTACCACCGACGACCTCGGACCGATCACGGGCAAGCTTGGGACGACATCAAGACGACTTCTGACGACATTGGACGACCACTGACGACTTTATTACGACTTCAGGGTGACCTCTGACATAACCCCAGGCGACTTCATGACGATCTAGGATGACTTTAGAACGACCACGGCCCAGTCCGGACGATCAAGAACGCCTTAGCGGCTGTCAGCGCTGACGTCACCCAACTAGCGACCATCGCTGCAGAGAAGGAGTACGACATGATGTCGCTGACTAATGTCACTGACAAGGTGAGACGACTACGGACGACTCTAGGACTACCTCGGACGACTATCAGACGACCTCACACGACCACCGACGACTTAGAGACGCTCACGAATAACTTCGGGTCGACTGACAATGATGACCGACGACTAATGTCACTGACAAGGTGAGATATAGTCGCAAGACGACTCTCGGATGATCTCAGACGACTCTGCGAAGACTCCAAATGACTATAGACTACTTTAAGACGGCTTCATGACGACCGCTGACTACTTTATACCGACCACAGACTTCAGGACTACTCCGAGATCAAGAACGTCTTAGCGTCTGTCAGTGCTGACGTCACCCAACTAGCGACTATCGCTGTAGAAAAGGAGTACGACATGATGTCGCTGACTAATGTCACTGACAAGGTAAGACGACTACGGCTAAGGACGACTCGGAGACGACTACTGACGACTATCAACGACGACTATTAACGATGACGACTACGTGACAACAGGAGAAAAATAGTATACACACCTCGGCCGTTAAATGGGAAACTACTACTACTATTGTGGCATACATTTTTATTGGGATACTTGTTATTGTTGTATTCTGGCCATTTTCCGCAACTCGACATCAAATTTGCCTATTTTGCGTGGTCCCAACGCTTGCCCAGTACTTATTAAATCTATGTTTTTCAGCCGACTCCGCCCATAGTGCTTCGCGCTCAATTAGTCAAGAAGCAACTAGAAGAGACGAAGACCTTGACGATCAAGCTGGAGAACAAAGAAGCAGACATCAAGGAACTGAGGAAAGCGCTTAAGGTATGTTCTAGAAGTAACTTAGCTGGAATTACTGTTAAATAATGTGGGTCAGAATAAAATGGGTATAAAATATGAGTGATAATCGTGAAAGTTTAAATCAATACAATATGGGTTAGGCTACGAACAAATAAAACATGACAACGAAACAAATTGCCTTTCAAAAACGTTCCTGAATTTTAGTTAACAAGTGTCACCCCCTCTTCAATGCATCACGGTAATGAATTTCAATATTATAAAAACTTAAACCGCTATTTAAAAATAGTTGTGATTGGTCCATCAAAGTTTTGATTTCATCATTTCTCAAAGATGTTGCGCCGAAATATGCGCGGTGTTAAGAAAAGCGCTATGTCCTGCCCATCTTGGCACAATTGTGTTTGGAGGCATTTTTGAGCTGGCGTTAGACGTCCATGTTATACAGAATGTAATCGATAAGTGTTTACAGGCCATAATTCCGTAAATATGAGAGATATCAGAAAACGTTTAACAGTTATCGAAAGTAGGTACTTTTTTGAAATAAAATCAGAAATACCCCAAATATTAATTTCAAACCCTTCCATACATTTATAGGTAACTGTTCTTTCAAAGATAGGTAACCAGCTTTTAACTTAAGAATAAATGTTAGATTAATTATTTCATAAACGGCAGTATTATTCATCATATCAGCCGAAAGACGTTCACTGCTGAACATAGGCCTCCCCCAAAGATTGCCACAATGACCGGTCCTGCGCCACCCGCATCCAGCGGACTCCCGCGACCTTCACCAGGTCATCGGTCCACCTTGTGGGGGGCCTACCCACGCTACGCCTTCCGGTACGTGGCCGCCACTCAAGAACCTTCCCGGCCCAATGGCCATCGGTTCTACGCGCAATTGGGCACATTGCGCGTAGAACCAATGGCCGTTGGGCCCACTGTCACTCCAGTTTAGCGATTCGGAGAGCTATTTCGGTTACTTTGGATCTGCTGGTCTCATTTTTAATCCGATCACGCAGAGAGACTCCTAGCATAGCCCTCTCCATTGTCCTTTGGGTGACTTTGAGCCTTCTTATGAGGCCCATTGTAAGAAGTATTATTATTTTATTACAATGTTTTCATATAAATAACGAATCTCTAACAGTTATCTCTTACGACACCCGGCATTCTTTAAGGCTGTAAGTCGGCATACAAAATGTATGGGAGCGTTTTAACTTAGTATTTTTAATAATACTTCATCTATTTAGAAAAAATAATTAATGTAATTTTACTCGCTGGGTAACGTTCTTTCGATATCAGTTTAAAGTTTTCTGATATCTCTCATATTTACGGAATTATGGCCTGTAAACACTTATCGATTACACCCTGTATATGGCCGCAGGGGTCAGGTATAAGTTTTTATAAAAAAATACTCAGAATGTTTACAGGATAGGTTCGTTTTACCATCAAATGAGGGAATTGAATATTGTGCAATTATTTTCAACTTTGTCTGTACCGACCCAATTTTGTATATACAGGCGAAACAAGAGGAACTGTCAGAGATGCAGATCCGACGGGAGCTGGGAGAGAGGAAGCTGACTTCGGCGGCTAGGGACGCCGAGCTGAAGGCCGAACAGTTAGCTAGGAAACTCGACGACGCTAATAATCAACTTAAACGGTGAGATTTTCGCAATAACTATACTTTTTTTGTGTTACACGTCATCAGCTTATTTATGTTAGTCCACTGTTGAACGTAGGCCTCTCTTATCAGGGCATTTTCACATCTAGGGACATCCAATTAGCTTAACTCTCAATAAACACATGAATAAAGTGGGTTTACGTAAATATTTCATGCTTAATTGTCGTTACAAAACTGACATCCAAGTTAACTTTTTTGTGAGAGTTAAGCTAATAGGCCTGAAAAGTGTTATGAGATTCCATTTCCATCCCAGTGAGTTACTGCGCCCTAAAAGCGATACTTCCGAGTCTATTGTAAGGAACGTAAAGACAATATTTCAGTGCATGTTTTTGGGCATTTTCACTTTTAGGGACACCCAATTAGCGTAAAATAAAAAACCTTAATTGCATTCAGCCTTGTAACGACAATTAAGTACAATATCTTTAGGAACTAAAACTTGTTGGTCCTTTTTAATTTTATAATATATTATGGTTTACAGTTTCTGAAATTAACACCAAAACCCAGTCTTTATCGAAATTTGGTGCTTAATTGTCGTTACAAAGCTGACTGAAATTAGGGTTTTATAACTTCACGCTAATTGGGTGACCCAAAAAGTGAAAATTCCCTTTTGCACGTGTCTCGTACGACGTTTTTTTAGTACAGATGGCCCTCCGAAGTTCTGGACCTGACGTAAAATGACCCACTTCTCGCACTAGAGTCTAAAAAAGGCACCATCTGTACTAAAAATAACTGTTTGTTGACAGCAAAGAGAAAGAGTTCGAAGAGACGATGGACCATCTACAACAGGACATCGATTCGCTGGAGAGCGAAAGAGGGGCACTTAGAGACAAGTTGAAGTTGTACGCCAAACGAGGAGGCTCGCACCACGGTGAGTTTCATATTGTTATTATTTATTATTGTACTGCAATGAGGGTTTTTGATACTTTTTCTGCCACTATGGGGAGGTGAGATGGCAGCACTGAGCCGAACGTTTAACGAACTGTCAAAATAAATACGCGCATTTAATTTTCAACATATTTATAGGTTTATTTATTCAGAAAACCATTACTTTACGACTATTGTTTTCTAAAATAAATAAATAAAATAGTTCCAAGGCAATTCCCATGAAATTAACTAAGTTATAGTAATTATTTTTAATACCAGTGACTTTGAGCGCCTGTTTTAGTGCTCAATCTTCAGTTCGACGACCGTGTATTAGTCGTAATCCACTACAAAATCAATAAACCAAATAAAATAGAATTTCGATATTTTAAGTCCAAGTACCTATGAATAGTATGAATCTGACAGCTGTGTGGACCAGACGCCTACTCTAGCGCCGCCTGGTGGCAGAAAAAATATCGGAAACCCTCATTTAGTGTTCTGAAAGAAGAATGCGACTATACAGGACGTCCCAAAGTTATGGGACATGAAGGGGAAGTACCTTAAATATCGTAGATAAGAGATTTTGCTGAAAGAAGACTTTATTTTATTTTGATAATTAAATAATACTGCATTAAAAAAAAACAAAAAAATTGCTTTTTCTAGGCATTGAACCTACTTTAATAAGAGTTTTTTTTTTCGTAATTTTATCATAAAATTCGAAATAATGGATAAAAAATTACAATTTTTCTTAAGAAACATAGTATCTAAAACTAAAAGAATAACCAAACGAGTTTGGTTAAAAATTCGAAAAAAAATTGTAGTTGGTTCGATTTCTGGGTCGAAGCAAGTAATTTTTTTAAAAACTTTGAATTTTAAAAATAACTTTTAAGTTTTCTCTCTCTTCTCTTCTCTCATCTTCTCAAAATGATTTACAAATCAATACAATATACTTATGTCATTTTATTATAAGAAAGACACTTTAAGTAAAAACATTAAATACCTACTCGTATATTTTGTTATTGCTTTTTTAAAGTAGGTAACCAATTACCCAGTAAATGCAGTTTTTTTACTGTTTCTTTATTTTTGTTAATATTTTTGTTAATTAATATTCACTTGTATTTTTAGATTTGGTTCTTCTACGTAAGTTTAACATATTTTTAGTTTGTTAACAGTTTTTGTTAATTTTAATACGTAACTATTTTAGTCATTGTTTTTGAGTGAATTTTAAAATTGTGTTTTTGCTTCAAATGGATTTAAATAACAATATGCTTTGGTTTATATGTACTATTGAGGGTTATATGGGCTAATCAACTTTTGTCGTGCGACTTGTACAGTCAAGGGCATAAATATGTATACAGTTTTTTATCTTATGCCGTAAAAATAAGGTGCAAAAGTGTATACATATTTTTGCCCTTGACTGTAAATTGCCATTTCACGAAAAACCCCAATAAGGACGTATTTTCTACTCGAATAATAATTCGCCAACATAACAGGTTTCAAAAATGACTAAAACTTTAAATTTTTATATCATTATAGTATATATTTAATTTATTTTAAACGTAACTCAGCAGACATAGTTATATCTAAATTTGTACAGTCACGTCCAATAATATGTATACATTTCGGAACGTATGTCAAAGGCATAAGGATCAAAATTGTATACATATTATTAGAGCCGACCGTATGAAAGTAAAATTTGTCAAAAGTCAAAGGTCTAACTATTCTTTACTCGTATTCAAGTAAGCTTATTAATAAGCATTTTCGAATCGTCTAACACTATCAAGAGAGAGAAAAAAAATGTCTGCTGCGTTACCGTAGTGTTGACAAAAAATACCCATATTTTATGATTTTCGTATACATGGTCACGTAAAATATAGAATGAATACACACATAAATAAGTATAATGCATTATGCACTTAACAAGTGAACTGCACAAAAAAAGTTGATTGGCCCATATACTGAAGATATTGAGCTTAAAGTGCTACCAATACCCAAAAAACGGTCACGTTACGGAATCGCAGTGACGTATCTTATCCGTAACGTTTTGCCGCATGCTCCCCACACCGCTGCTTAAAATACGCAGACGCAGCGAGTACGCCGTGAGAGCCCCAAACTAAACATTTTTGACGCGAACCTCCTAAACCGGTGCTTAAAATACGCATTGACGCAGCGTTCAAAATCATTTAATTGTACCTAAGGGGATAATTAACGAGAATAGCTATTTCAACATATGTACGTATGACACATGACTGCGTTTCCGTACCGTCTGCGTATTTAAAGCAGCGGTTTGGGGAGCATGCGGTAAAAACGTTACGGATACGCTGCGTCCTGCGACCATATATAACATGGACGTCTAACGCCAGCTCAAAAACAGTTGTTCAATTGTACCAAGATGAGCAGGACATAGCGCTTTTCTTAACACTGCGCACATTCCGGCGCAACATCTTTGACAAATATTTATAGAATATAGCTAATTAAATCTTTGATGGACCAATCACAACTAATTTTAAATGGCGGTTAAGTTTTTATCGGTTGACATTGAAATTCATTGCCGTGATGCATTGAAGAGGTGACACCTTGTCAACTAAAACTCAGGACAATTTTTGAAAGGCAATTTAGTATGGCGTGCGGTTTCCATGTTTTATTTGTTCGTAGGATGTGTCATTACGATTCCGTACCGCCACCGTGTCTTGAGCATTGGAGCGGCATCTTTATTATAAGGAACTTAAAAATTAAAGTACCTACTGAGACTACTGAGTAACGCGTGTGTAACTAGTGTGTAACTATTGTGTAATTAGTGTGTAACTATTGTGTAACTGGTGTGTTTGCGCTCAGCGGTGGCGTCGCCGGCCGTCGCGCCTCGAGACTACTCACGTAAGCCACGCCTAGCTATTATCGACATCGATATATACAACACTAGTGATCTTAAACCTATTATCGCATTTTACGAAAAAAAATCTAAAGTCTTTTTGCAGTTAATTTTATTGGAGTTCTATTTACTAGCGTTTATGACTCCGACTGTAAAATGTATGGACATTGTATTTTTAACTAGGAATGTAAAACAATAATGAGAGAGGCCTTACTAGGTGCAAAACGGCAATTTATTTAGACTATCTTTTATTTATTTACAATTTATTTGTCAGCCGAGTTGGTAGTGACCCTGCCTACGAAGCTGGAGGTTCTGGGTTCGAATCCCGGCGAGGGCATTATTTGTGTATTTATTTATCACAAATATTTGTTCCTTGGTCAATTGGTCATGGCTGTCTATGTATTTAAGTATCTATCTATTATATATATCGTCGCCTCGTACCCACATCACAAGCCTTAATTGAGCTTACCGTGGGACCATGTCGATTTGTGTAAGATGGCCCAAGATATTTATTTGTTAATTATTTATTTACACGTAAAGTCGGTATGAGATATACAGGGTGTGTACATTGGGGAGGGCCAGAATAAATATAGGTAATAAAAATACAAAAAGTTTAGAAAAAATGCCCCTAATAGAAATATTGCAATCGGAAATGCTGATGATGATGGGTCGAACTAGGAGATTTTTTTTTATGTATTCAGATCTATCGATGTCGATAATATGAATTGGCTATGAATGTTGTCTGTCCTAACCAAGCATGCCTGCCCTTCCCTAATAAATAATACAATTAATAGGAAAAAAGGAAATGCTAATTTCATCATTTAAAATAAAACATTTCCACACATTACTTAAATAGTAGGTTTTTTTGTTATAAAAGTTATTGATAAGTATAAGGTGGAAGTACTAGTGCGTAACATGTCAACAGAGAATGTTTATTTGAATCACGATATTTTGCTCATATACAAATCTACATAAAGTATTGTCATGTGTTTTGGGAGAGGAGTTTGTTAGTTTTGTTAAATAGTATTTATTTTATAGGGTGACAATATCAAAATTTCTCAAAATTGCAAATTTTCTTAGTCAACTCCATTGTATGAGTAAGCGTCAGGTGATTTTGCTGGCAGTCCCAACATAATTGATATAAAACTATGGAGGATATCAAGGAAATTTGATAGATCTACATCTATATCTGCAAGGTTTATACGTTTTCATAGTTTTTCTCAAACATGCAATGAAATGTTGTCATTATGTTCGTCATAATAGGCTTTAAAGTATGACGTTGCAGGCGGATGACCTCGAGATAATTATAAAGGATTTTTCATACGAATTTAACGGCCTAGGCCTGTTAGTAATATTTTTATTAAACATGGCGTCGGTTTTCATGAACAGTCAAAAAAACAGAATTAAGCCGTTTAGGCTTGTTTGTTGTTGTTGTTGTCGTATTTTTTATTTTATTGCATGTTTGAGAAAAGCACTATACATGTCTCGCCGTGAAATGGGCTTACCGGCTTCGTATCACTGTCATTCATACGTCATATTTGTCGTCCATACCTACTCAGCCGACAAGCCCATCTTTCCCGGCGTCTGCAGTCATATACTATTATTTCATGAGTAATCCTCGCGATAACCGAAGAAAATATTACTTAAACATTTAATTATATTTAGTGGTATTATATCTCACCATAGTTAATAGTAGATTTCATGCCAAGGCCGTTTAAGTGGGAAATGTCATGGATGACGTGTAATTGCATTAAAAATATCCCGACAAACACGTGATCCTAGGCTTTCCTATTTAACAGCCGAGGTGTGTATACTATTTTTCTGCTCAACGGAGCCGGCAGGCGGCAACTTAGTTTAGCGCAGCGGCCGGCAAAGTGCTGTTTGCCGGCCGGAGGGCAGAAAAATCCATTTTTTTATATGGATATAATACTATAATAATTATTTACGCAGCGGCTGTGACTCCCGTTCATGCACCGGCGGAAATTCGTAAGAGAATAATAAAATACTATCAATTTTCGATGTCGCATGATCGTCCCAGTTTCGTAGTGAGATGTATTCGTTCGAAATAGGGGCATTCCATGGGCTGTCCCGTACTAAACGCGTGTATATTTCGATAATATGAGTTTTCTTCCGAGTTATTAGTTATTATATATATTTTTGAGCAATTTTTGATTCCTCTAGTCACATAAGAGAACTTCGATAAACGCGCAATTTTGAGAAAAACCGTGATCGTACGGGACATCGGTGGAATTTTTCGTGGAATGCACCAATAGGGTAGGTAGGTACAATTTTTCTAAAAGTGCTCGGTATATCGTCTTAAACCAAAACTCACTAAGTAACAAATACCTACTTGAAATAGAGATCGTATATCAGTTCTGATTCAATACTGACATAAGAGGTTGATAAGAGTAGTGACAGTTTTATAGTGAGTTTTGCTTGTCAGCCGACGATATAAAAGTGCCCTAAAGGGTTTCTTAGGCAAAACTAACGTTGAAAATATCGGAAAAAAATCAAATATTTTTACGGGAATGTATGAAATTTTCGTTTTTCCGTTTTTTTCGGGTTTTTACAGAAATAATCAATGTCACTGTCACTTCTTTCCATCTATTTCATTTGACTTTTCCTCGGTGACATCGCGTTCTCCTGCTATAAGTGAAAATTAGACCTAATTCACATTTTAGAGTTGCAAACTAAAGTGGAAACTTTCATTGATTTTTTCGAAAAAATCTGGAAAAAAAACGAGCTGTTTTGAAAGAAATGGGATTTATAATTAAGTAATAAATTGTGGTAATGGAAGAGCGGTGCCTCCTAGCACAAGTTATTCTCTAAATAACTTACAGGGAGAAATTAGCCATTGTAAGTTTCGCCCTGGATTATAAACAATAAAAGATTTTTGATTTTGATTTTGATCAATTAAAATATACTTAAAATGGGCACTTTTATAAAATTATACTTACATTTCATATTTTTATTTGCATTCATGTGTCAAAATTTATATTAAGTTATTTTTTTACGGAAAAATATCCCAATCTAAGATACGCATGTTTCTATAGAAAAGTATAGTCGCCATCAGAGCGGCTACGATGCTCAAAAGTATCTGAACATGTATTGTAAGCATGACAATCAGAGATCGGAAAATCCATAGCAAAACAAAAGACTGTCACAGTCAAACTAGGGTGAGAAACATTTTTCTATCGATATCGAGTAAGTTTTGTCTAAAAAAATGTCTACATATTCAAGCCAAACGCAAAAGAAGTAAGTTAAGGGTTTGTTTTATATGTGTTATTTCATCTAAAATGCAACGTTACATATATTATCAACGTTACTTATATTCAGAGATCGGATTTTTGTGTGACATCTCATACTAAATGTCATCAAAATGACGCAAGTCACTAAGAATGTCGCAAATCCATCCGATCTCTGGTTATATTTCATATTAAGTAATAACCCTTCCCTTTTGGCTTGGCCGTAGTCGGGTGACAAAGAGGTAATCAAACCTGCTTGAAAATAATAGACACTTTAGAAAATTTATACTCCATAAGACACTCAGTCATTTCATTGCGTATACATACATACATACATATACTCACGCCGGTATCCTATTGGGGTAGGCAGAAACCACTGAACGCCACATACTACGATCCTTGCAAACTTCCTTCGCTTCGCTAACATCCATACATCTTCTCATACATGCTCGTCGGTTACGAGTACTGCGGATCTGGCCTTTAGTTCAGATTTGATAGATTTGATCTAAATATCCTCGCCTTGGCCGCCCCCTTTCGACCCTACCATCCATCTCAGCATATATTCTCTTTGTCAATCTACTTTCATCCATCCTTTCAACATGCCCAAACCACCGAAGCATTCCTTTTTCAATCTTGGTTACTACACTTTCTTCCATTCCACATCTCTCTCTTATAACGCATTGCGTAAGACAGCGATAAAATATAAGTTGTGTCTCTATAGATAAATTTGTATCTTAAAACGGTTTGAAACGGACGGGGTTGATATAAAATGTTTCTAACCCTAGTTTCATTGCAACAGTATTTTGTTTTGCTATGGTTTTTCCGGGCTCTGATGACAATAGAAGGCTGCTCTGATATTTTTGGACACGCTGGACGCATGTTTTTGCTGGTAGGACCTCGTGCCTCCGCCCGGATAGCTACCACCGTCTTACCCGTTAACCTGCCGCTAAATGCAAGCAGTGTTTGCACTGTGTTCCGGTTTGGGGGTAAGATAGCCGCTGTAATTACTGACATAGAGGCAATCCATATAAGTCGCGGTAGGCAGCGCATAGGCGATGTTTTGGTCACTATGTCCATGGGCCTCAGTTCCTGCTTTCCATCAGGACCTGATGCCCATGATCCACCATTGGTGGACTGAGAGCTCAGTTGTCTACCTTCGTCACATAAAAAAACGTTGGCCTTTCCGATATCTGATTGCGATTGTACAGTCAAATTCAAAGACATGTACCAACTTTTTCACCATAATACATTGTTAGAATAATTTTTAATATAGTTAAGGTTATTATAATAAAATGGAAGGGTAAGGTTTAACTAAGCTATGTGTCGGAATGTATACTAATTTTTGTCATGTTATAATTTAATTTTTACTGTGAATGTTGATGTTATTTTTAACTATCATACTGCTTAATTTTAATTTAATGAATTAATTGTTTTAATTTATCGATTCTCAAGGGCTCTGAAATGAATCAGGGGCCCGTTTTTCAAAAGCTTGTAACTTGCAATACAAGCGGAAGTCTCTTTTTAGCACTATAAATTAGATAAGGATTTCGCTTTTTACAAGTTACAAGCTTTCGAGAAATAAGCCCCCAGTTATTAAGATTATTCTAGAATTAATATTATCTATAGTTATTTTGATAATTATCAAGCCCTTGCGAAGTTGAATTATCTGCGTATAACATATTAATTTTGTAACACTTGTCGTGTCATGTTTTGTAACAATATTAATAGTTTCATTTAAGTTAGTTTTAACATAAACTTTGCATTCTATCACCAGTACACACCGCATGCGTTTACATCACAACGCAAGCGATGTGGCAGCTCGCTTATAAGTCCATATACAGGGTGGAACAGAACGACGCTACCAGCTACCGACCAAGAGCCTATTTCTCGAAAGCTTGTAACTTGTAATACAAGCGGAAGTCCTTGTCTTATTAATGATGTTGAAAAGAGACTTCCACTTAAATATAATAAATAAATATCTTGGGACATCTTACACAAATCAACCTAGTTCCACGGTAAGCTCAATTAAGGCTTGTGATGTGATAGATACATATTATAGATACTTAAATACATAGACAGCCATGACCGAGGAACAAATATTTGTGATAAATAAATACACAAATAATGCCCTCGCCGGGATTACAAGTTACAAGCTTTTGAGAAACGGGCCTCAAGTCTACCAACCATTACTATGAACTTTCAGTATGGGATCAACATCGAAAACGTACATGGAAATTGACTTTTCCATACTATTGAACTCTAACTAATCACTTTGTATGAGGGGTTACATTTTTTTAAAGATATTTCGATGTTGGTACTAAACTGAGTGTTTATCTTAATGGTTGGTAGACTCGGTCGGTAGCGGGAAGGATCTTCGTTCCGTTCCACCCTGTATTACAAGCCGTGTGTACATCATGAATACTATTGCGTATAGGCTTTTAATCATATCGTCGCAATACTTACTCATCATCGGATAGGCATCAATCCATTCTACCCACCATAATCAATCTACCATGTACATTCAAAGATATCATTAGATGATTACGGTATAGGTGCCAAAATAGTACATTGTGCATCAAGGGAGGTAAGTACGGAATTACTAACGAGAGTGTTAGAAGCTTTTATGACTCGAGTTAGTATTCCGCTTACCTACCGTGATGCATACAATGTTTTTCATCACACTTGCCGACTTTCATCACAATTCCGTACTTACCTCCCTTGATGCACAATGTACTATTACACAACCTTAATGTCAAGGCAATAAAATCGTGTAAATATATTTTTGGCACCTATACCTAGTGATATCTTTGACGTCGATTGTACATGGTAAATTACAAAACTATCATTATATTAAAAAGGCATACATTTTGTAGAAGAGGCACCGGCGAAGGCGCCGCCGGGCATCGCGGCCGGAGAAGTGAACGAAGCGTTACAGCAGCAACTGAAGGTGCTTAGTTGGTGAGTGGGACTGCTATGGCATATGTCACTTGAGATACATTTTGTAGAAGAGACACCGGCGAAGTGAACGGGGCGTTGCATTAACAGCTGAAGGTGCTTAGTTGGTGAGTGGGACTGCTATGGCATATGTCACTTGAGATACATTTTGTAGAAGAGACACCGGCGAAGTGAACGGGGCGTTGCATTAACAGCTGAAGGTGCTTAGTTGGTGAGTGGGACTGCTATGGCATATGTCACTTGAGATACATTTTGTAGAAGAGACACCGGCGAAGTGAACGGGGCGTTGCATTAACAGCTGAAGGTGCTTAGTTGGTGAGTGGGACTGCTATGGCATATGTCACTTGAGATACATTTTGTAGAAGAGACACCGGCGAAGTGAGGCGCTACAGCAGCGGCTGAAGGTGCTTAGTTGGTGAGTGGGACTGCTATGGCATATGTCACTTGAGATACATTTTGTAGAAGAGACACCGGCGAAGTGAACGGGGCGTTGCATTAACAGCTGAAGGTGCTTAGTTGGTGAGTGGGACTGCTATGGCATATGTCACTTGAGATACATTTTGTAGAAGAGACACCGGCGAAGTGAACGGGGCGTTGCATTAACAGCTGAAGGTGCTTAGTTGGTGAGTGGGACTGCTATGGCATATGTCACTTGAGATACATTTTGTAGAAGAGACACCGGCGAAGTGAACGAGGCGTTACAAGAGCAACTGAAGGTGCTTAGTTGGTGAGTGGGACTGCTATGGCATATGTCACTTGAGATACATTTTGTAGAAGAGACACCGGCGAAGTGAACGAGGCTACAATAGCAGCTGAAGGTGCTTAGTTGGTGAGTGGGACTGCTATGGCATATGTCACTTGAGATACATTTTGTAGAAGAGACACCGGCAAAGTGAACTAGGCGTTACAATAGCAGCCGAAGGTGCTTAGTTGGTGAGTGGGACTGCTATGGCATATGTCACTTGAGATACATTTTGTAGAAGAGACACCGGCGAAGTGAACGAGGCTACAGCTTTGCTGAAGGTGCTTAGTTGGTGAGTGGGACTGCTATGGCATATGTCACTTGAGATACATTTTGTAGAAGAAACACCGGCAAAGTGAACGAGGCTACAGCTTTGCTGAAGGTGCTTAGTTGGTGAGTGGGACTGCTATGGCATATGTCACTTGAGATACATTTTGTAGAAGAGACACCGGCGAAGTGAGGCGCTACAACAGCAACTGAAGGTGCTTAGTTGGTGAGTGGGACTGCTATGGCATATGTCACTTGAGATACATTTTGTAGAAGAGACTGGCAGCTGAAGGTGCTTAGTTGGTGAGTGGAACTGCTATGGCATATGTCACTTGAGATACATTTTGTAGAAGAGACTGGCAGCTGAAGGTGCTTAGTTGGTGAGTGGGACTGCTATGGCATATGTCACTTGAGATACATTTTGTAGAAGAGACACCGGCGAAGTGAGGCGCTACAACAGCAACTGAAGGTGCTTAGTTGGTGAGTGGGACTGCTATGGCATATGTCACTTGAGATACATTTTGTAGAAGAGACTGGCAGCTGAAGGTGCTTAGTTGGTGAGTGGGACTGCTATGGCATATGTCACTTGAGATACATTTTGTAGAAGAGACTGGCAGCTGAAGGTGCTTAGTTGGTGAGTGGGACTGCTATGGCATATGTCACTTGAGATACATTTTGTAGAAGAGACTGGCAGCTGAAGGTGCTTAGTTGGTGAGTGGAACTGCTATGGCATATGTCACTTGAGATACATTTTGTAGAAGAGACTGGCAGCTGAAGGTGCTTAGTTGGTGAGTGGGACTGCTATGGCATATGTCACTTGAGATACATTTTGTAGAAGAGACTGGCAGCTGAAGGTGCTTAGTTGGTGAGTGGGACTGCTATGGCATATGTCACTTGAGATACATTTTGTAGAAGAGACTGGCAGCTGAAGGTGCTTAGTTGGTGAGTGGGACTGCTATGGCATATGTCACTTGAGATACATTTTGTAGAAGAGACTGGCAGCTGAAGGTGCTTAGTTGGTGAGTGGAACTGCTATGGCATATGTCACTTGAGATACATTTTGTAGAAGAGACACCGGCGAAGTGAACGAGGCGTTGCATTAACAGCTGAAGGTGCTAAGTTGGTGAGTGGGACTGCTATGGCATATGTCACTTGAGATACATTTTGTAGAAGAAACACCGGCAAAGTGAACGAGGCTACAGCTTTGCTGAAGGTGCTTAGTTGGTGAGTGGGACTGCTATGGCATATGTCACTTGAGATACATTTTGTAGAAGAGACACCGGCGAAGTGAGGCGCTACAACAGCAACTGAAGGTGCTTAGTTGGTGAGTGGGACTGCTATGGCATATGTCACTTGAGATACATTTTGTAGAAGAGACTGGCAGCTGAAGGTGCTTAGTTGGTGAGTGGAACTGCTATGGCATATGTCACTTGAGATACATTTTGTAGAAGAGACTGGCAGCTGAAGGTGCTTAGTTGGTGAGTGGGACTGCTATGGCATATGTCACTTGAGATACATTTTGTAGAAGAGACACCGGCGAAGTGAGGCGCTACAACAGCAACTGAAGGTGCTTAGTTGGTGAGTGGGACTGCTATGGCATATGTCACTTGAGATACATTTTGTAGAAGAGACTGGCAGCTGAAGGTGCTTAGTTGGTGAGTGGGACTGCTATGGCATATGTCACTTGAGATACATTTTGTAGAAGAGACACCGGCGAAGTGAGGCGCTACAACAGCAACTGAAGGTGCTTAGTTGGTGAGTGGGACTGCTATGGCATATGTCACTTGAGATACATTTTGTAGAAGAGACTGGCAGCTGAAGGTGCTTAGTTGGTGAGTGGGACTGCTATGGCATATGTCACTTGAGATACATTTTGTAGAAGAGACTGGCAGCTGAAGGTGCTTAGTTGGTGAGTGGGACTGCTATGGCATATGTCACTTGAGATACATTTTGTAGAAGAGACTGGCAGCTGAAGGTGCTTAGTTGGTGAGTGGAACTGCTATGGCATATGTCACTTGAGATACATTTTGTAGAAGAGACTGGCAGCTGAAGGTGCTTAGTTGGTGAGTGGGACTGCTATGGCATATGTCACTTGAGATACATTTTGTAGAAGAGACTGGCAGCTGAAGGTGCTTAGTTGGTGAGTGGGACTGCTATGGCATATGTCACTTGAGATACATTTTGTAGAAGAGACTGGCAGCTGAAGGTGCTTAGTTGGTGAGTGGGACTGCTATGGCATATGTCACTTGAGATACATTTTGTAGAAGAGACACCGGCGAAGTGAATGAGGCTACAGCAACTGAAGGTGCTTAGTTGGTGAGTGGGACTGCTATGGCATATGTCACTTGAGATACATTTTGTAGAAGAGACACCGGCGAAGTGAACGGGGCGTTGCATTAACAGCTGAAGGTGCTTAGTTGGTGAGTAGGACTGCTATGGCATATGTCACTTGAGATACATTTTGTAGAAGAGACTCTGGCGAAGTGAACGAGGCGTTGCATTAACAGCTGAAGGTGCTTAGTTGGTGAGTGGGACTGCTATGGCATATGTCACTTGAGATACATTTTGTAGAAGAGACACCGGCGAAGTGAACGAGGCTACAGCTACTGAAGGTGCTTAGTTGGTGAGTGGGACTGCTATGGCATATGTCACTTGAGATACATTTTGTAGAAGAGACACCGGCGAAGGCGCCAAAATAACAAATTTGCTGTAGTATACTGGTGAAAATAAAACATACAGAGAAGCTACTATTGAAATAATTGAATTAGGGACCAACTAAAGTATAATATGACCAAAAAACATTTCATAATGACCCAATATCAGGCATTCCTTTTGAGATACTTTTTCTTTGTTCGACCATTAAAATCAAGACTATCTATAACTTTAGGTTCTTGGGACCCCAGCGCACGCAAATTGTTTGTTGAGATTGCGAAACGTCTGGTTGATGTAACTAAAGACCGAAGAGCTGGCGACTTCCTCGCACAACGCATCAGTATTGCGATACAGCGAGGAAATGCCGCCAGCATCCTCGGTACAATGCCACAAGGGCCAATCTTAGATATAGGTTAGGTTAAGTAGATTAGTTAGATTTAATCTATGTACATAAATTGTAGTTTTGATGAAGTTGAAATGTACTAAAATAAAAGACTATCTATTTTTCAAATATCAGGACATTGGAGCGCGAGCGAGCCGCCCGCGTAGCGGCCTGTCGCCGCGCCGACACCGTCGCCGCGCGTCAGCTGCGACCGTTGGAGCACCCCGGAGCCCCGGCCGCCGTGGCTAGGAGACAGGCCGCGGCTGCGTTACAGGCGAAACTTGATGTACTGCAGTCGGTGAGTAACTAGAAAACAGTCCGATAGGTGGCGTTGTCCCGTCGAACGCGAATCGTACATCGCGCTGTTAAGATTTTCCTGAAGACGTTGATGTCTTCGCTATAGTTTTTAGTTTATTTTGTTGTTTTTTGAGTATTACACACATGCAGTGGTGCGTTAGTTAGGAACGTTGGAGCACCCCGGAGCCCCGGCCGCCGTGGCCAGGAGACAGGCCGCGGCTGCGTTACAGGCGAAACTTGATGTACTGCAGTCGGTGAGTAACTACAGGTCCAATAGGTGTCGCTGTACCGTTAGCGGAGAATCCTACATCGCGCTGTTACGATTTTCCTGAAGACATTGATGTCTTCGCTATAGTTCGTTTTTTGTTGTTTTTTCAATGAGCACTACATACATGCAATGGCGCGTAAGTTGCGACCGTTGGAGCACCCCGGAGCCGCTGTCGCTAGGAGACAGGCCGCGGCAGCGTTACAGGCGAAACTAGATGTACTGCAGTCGGTAAGTAACTACAGGTCCGATAGGTGGCGTTGTCCCGTCGAACGCGAATCGTACATCGCGCTGTTAAGATTTTTCTTATGTTCTTAGTAGTTTTTAGTTTTTTGTGATCTATTCAATGAGTACTACATACGCACAGGAGAGACACGTTAGTTGTGATCGTTGGAGCACCTCGGGAGCCCCGCTCGCCGTTGCATTACAGGCGAAAGTAGATGTACTGCAGTCAGTGAGTAACTAGAAAACAGTCCGATAGGTGCCGCTGTACCGTTAGCGGAGAATCCTACATCGCGCTGTTAAGATTTTCCTGAATTTTGATGTCTCTGCTATAGTTCTTAGTTTTTTGTTGTCATTTCAATGAATACTACATACATATAGTAGTGGCGCGTTAGTTGCGACCGTTGGAGCACCCCGGAGCCCCGGCCGCTGTCGCCAGGAGACAGGCCGCGGCTGCGTTACAGGCGAAACTAGATGTACTGCAGTCGGTGAGTTGTTCGATAGATGGCGCTGTACCGTCGAACGCGAATCGTACATCGCGCTGTTAAGATTTTCCTGAAGACGTTGATGTCTTCGCTATAGTTCTCAGCGAGGGGGAATTGAGAAGACGTCCACTGAGTCTTTTGTTGTTTATTCAATAAATACTACTACATACGCAGTAGTGGTACATCAGTAATGAGTACTACATACATATAACAGTGGCGCGTCAGTTGCGATCGTTGGAGCACCCCGGAGCCCCGGCCGCCGTCGCTAGGCGACAGGCCGCGGCTGCGTTACAGGCGAAACTAGATGTACTTCAGTCGGTGAGTAACTACAGGTCCGATAGGTGGCGTTGTCCCGTCGAACGCAAATCGTACATCGCGCTGTTAAGATTTTTCTTATGTTCTTAGTAGTTTTTTGTTTTTTGTCGTCTATTCAATGAGTACTACATACGCACAGGAGACACGTTAGTTGCGACCGTTGGAGCACCTCGGGAGCCCCGCTCGCCGTTGCATTACAGGCGAAACTAGATGTACTGCAGTCGGTGAGTCACTAGAAAACAGTCCGATAGATGGCGCGGTACCGTTAGCGGAGAATCCTACATCGCGCTGTTAAGATTTTCCTGAAGACATTGATGTCTTCGCTATAGTTCTTAGTTTTTTGTTGTCTAAACGATGAATACTACATACACACAGTAGAGACACGTGAGTTGCGTTGCAACCGTCGGAGCACCCCGGAGCCCCGGCCGCCGACAGGCCTCGGCTGCGTAACAGGCGAAACTAGATGTATAAATATAATATTATACTACAGTCGGTGAATTGTTAGATAGATAGATGGCGCTGTCCCCTCGTCGGCGGAGTATCAACATAGCGCTCTTATTTTTTTCTGAATTGTCCGCTAGATGGTGTTGTGCGTTGTTAGCGACTCCTACAACGCGCTGTTATGATTCCAATTGCATTAAACATAAATTAAGTTAAGCTGTAAAATATATATATAGGTATAATATATACAGGGTGACCTTTTTTCGAGTGTTCAAATTTTAACAGAAGATTCCTTAATAAAAAATAGAAGAGAATGGAAGAGATCCTTTAATGGGATAAGTTCGCCTTTGTACAAATCTGTGTAATATTCATACTGTTTTTTTTTTGTTTTCTGTGTTTTTGTGCAATAAAGTGTTTTACTACTACTACTAAAATAGTAAATACGTGTTTTTTCTTTCAGTACCTTTCGGTATAAAACATCGTATAACCAATCGATCGATGGATATCGATGGAAAAAACAGACATGAAAAAATGTTTAACCCTTCTAATATTTAACTAATTCACAGGAATGGACGATGTTCGTGGCTCGCTCTGGTCTCGTCAAGTTCCCTGACGACCCGAGCAAGTACGCCAAAACTCTGCAGCAGCATAAGGAAAAGCAGCAGGCTAAGAGGAAGCAGTTGGAGGTCAGTTAATTATTTTCTTGTGTAACATTTTAAAATTGTATTTTCATGCATTTAGTTATGTTCTATTGCAAATAAATAATGATTGATTGATTGATTGAGTTGCTCGCTCACTCGCACTTGTACAATTTTCGGTCTGTCCATTCCGTTACTACCTTATAAAATATATGAGAAAATAACGGAATAGAAAAGACCTTTTAACAAAAAAATCTCCTACCAGGATATACAAAATATATGAGAAAATAACGGAATGAAAAAAGTACATTATGACACAAGTGCGAAAAACATGAAATTTGAAACGAGTGGCGGTGTTTTAAGTTCTAGTGCTAGAAGTGGGTCATTTTACGTCAAGTCCAAAACTTCGGAGGGCCATCTGTACTAAAAAAACGTCGTACGAGACACGTGCAAAAACGAAATTCTTAACTCGTGTCGATTTAAAACACTCCCTATCGGTCATGTTTTAAAACATCGCCACTCGTTTCGAATTTCATGTTTTTCGCACTTGTGTCGTAATGTACTATTTCTGCCCTCCGGTCGACAAACAGCACTTTGCCGGCCTTTACGCTAAATTAAGTTGTCGCCTGCCGGCTCTGATAAGCAGAAATATAGTATACCTACACACCTCGGCCGTTAAATAGGAAAGCCTAGAATCACATGCTTCGCCTCTGTCTTCAATTACACGTCAGGTCTTGGCATGTCATCTACTATTGACAAAAAAAATCGGATATTAAAAGTTCCGATGTCAAAAGAAAGTGAGAGAGACAAAAAAACATCCAATCTAGTATAAAAAACACTATTTCTCAAACATGCAATGAAATATTGCCTTTACGTTCCTTAAAATAGACTTTGAAGTATCGCTTTTAGGGCACAGTAAATTCACTGGAAATATAATATAATAAAATTAAATGGAATTTTATAACACTTTTCAGGCCTAGGCCAGCAAAGTAACTTTTTTTTTAATTTCGACAACATTGTCATTATTATTTCTTTGTATGTTTGAGAAAAGCACTATACATGCCTCAGCGTGAAAAGGGACTCCCGACATATGTCAACTTGGCCGGAAATCCTCATTTTTCCGGCCTCTGATGTAATGTACTATTTTATTCCACAGGAGCGCCTCATAGATCTCCAAACGGAAGTCCGCTCGCAACTCCTACTTCACCGGCCGTGGCGCTGCATAGAAACCCCTCTCGCCACCTTCCCTGCCACCCACCTGGGTGTCGCCATCCCCGTGGGCGCCATCTCGTACCCAGCCGTCACCGCCACCACCCACACTGTGTACGTCACCCCGCTACAGCTGGCCGAGTGAGTTAACGTTATAGTCTGCACTGTCGTCACCCCTACGAGGTCCTACCACCAGCAAATATTTTTTCTCAAACTTGCTACGGAATGTTGATGTTACTTACTTTAAATTAAACCCGGAAATACTATATATCCGGTGTCATATGCTAAGATGATATGTAAAGGAATTTCATGTATTTATTTCACACCTAGGACTGCTAACAAACTGTCTTTTGTTTTGAAACGTCAAATAGTGACATTAGGTCTTGACATTCAGCCACAGAAAATAAAAATAACCTTAGAACTAATGTCTATACCACCAGTTAAAAGGATACCTCAAACAGATTTAAAAAAAGTTAGGTTCGAATGTTTTTTTTTTTTCATATTTTACGATACTGTGCTATTGGTTTATTTACAAATTAAATAGTATGGTTCGGCGAAATCAGTTCGATTTATTTCATGGCAAGTTTGAGAAAAGCACTATACAAATCTCGGCGAGAAACAGGGTTACAGGTCGCGTATCCCTATCTGGCCTCAGTTCCTTCGGCCAGATATATCTACTTGGCCTGTAACCCTTCGTTTCCCGTCCTCTATAGTAATGTACTAATATGTACATAACTAATACGATATATGTTGTCGGCAGGATAAGACAGCTGGTAGCCGAACTGAAATCCGACGATGTGAAGCTGGAGCTAAAACCGTTGGAAGCCACCGTTTGCGCTGCTTAGTCTACTTCATAATACGGCAAACATATCTTGTGAATAAACCGGGTATAGCATGTCGGGCCATGCTTAGTGTAGGGTCCCGTAGTTGTTCAAAAACGACTGCGCTGATTATGTTCGTAATAGTCTGCGACCATATATAACATGGACGTCTAACGCCAGCTCAAAAATGCCCCCAAACACAGTTGTTCAATTGTGCTAAGATGGGCATACATGGGATTTTCTTAACACCGCGCATATTTCGGCGCAACATCTTTGACGAATGTTTATAGAATATAGCCAATCAAAACTTTGATGGACCAATCACAACTATTTTTAAATGGCGGTTTAAGTTTTCATAGGTTGGCATTGAAATTCATTGCCGTGATGCATTGAAGAGGTGACACTTGTCAACTAAAATGCAGGGCCGTTTTTGAAAGACAATTTAGTATGGCGTGCAGCTTCCATGTTTTATTTGTTCGTAGGTAATAGTTTTATTTTGAAGTATTCTTTAAGGGTTTTTTCTTTCAGGATTTTTTCATATTTTTTGAACCCGTCGATCAAAAGTTAGAGGAGAGGACATTTTTTCTGGAGCGGTTATCTCCGAAATTATTGACTATAGAAAAAAAGTTTATTTTAAGCCCCTTATTATTTTTAAGAGACCTATTTAATGATACCCCACACTTTACGATTACAGCAAATAAAATAAATCATACCCACTTCACCAGTTGGGGAGGTATGAAAAAAAAACTTTTTCTTGCTTTTATTCTACCATTTTGTTGGCATGATTAATTTGTATACCTGTACCAAATTGCAAATTTCTAGTACTAACGGCCACTGAGCTATGCTGCGGACAGACGGACAATACGGACATGGTGAAACTATAAGTGTTTGTATTTAGTTGACTATGGAACCCTAAAAATGTAGTAAAATTCATGCTTTCTTTATTGACAAGACATGTTTGCCAGACTATAATTTATATCGCACAGATTTTACAATTAAAACATCCGTTTATGAAAATTGTCGAAACTTAATACAAAATAAATACGAATATACTTATCGAATGAACGAATTGGGTCAAAATTCTTTTAGTTGTCTTATTTTGTGTGCCTAAAAAACGTGCCACCGTTGTGATTTTTGTATGAGATGATGTTTTGTTTTTCATTTTTGATGTATGGATTAAAATCTAGCGTGAAAAAGAAATACAACTTCACCGGATTTTCTTTATATACTGAGTCGAAACAGCAACTAAAAGCGTAACAGAGTGGTATGAAACAAGACAACGAAAAGAATTTTGACCCAATTGTCTGAATTTAATACAAAATAAATGCCAATATACTTATCGAAAGAACGAATGAATGACACTCGATTTGTTTTTATACTTCTGTGGCAAAAAAGCATACGATCCACTGCGATTATCCGATCTCTACATAAGTAGAGAAATGTGATGTCTGTACAAAAACACATAAACGGACAGAATTTCACTACTATCGAATTTAGTAATATGGAATTTCGAATCCCGGAAGAACTCCATTCAAAATAGCTATGTAAGTATGAAAGACATTTTGAAATTAATTTATTTAAGATGGCAACTACTTTGAGAATTTAGTATTAATTAAATGAAGCCAGTGTTCGTCAAGTTAATAAGCTTTCTTAGCCTAGTTGGTTCTGAGTTCGGATCACGGCGAGGGCATTATTTGTGTATTCATTTATTTGTCCCTTGGTCATGGCTGTCTACGTATCTACAGGGTGGAATATAAGTCGTGAACATTTATTTCGTTTTTTTAACTCTATAAACAACTAACAATTGAATGCGCCACAAGTTACTTAGAATAACGGCCTGTTTCACAATCTCCAATTAAAGCTATCTGTCAGATAAAAAATAACACTATCTCTTTCTTTCACCTGGAAGAATAAAGAGAGCGTGTTATATTTAACTGACAGATAGCTTTAATTGGAGATTGTGAAACAGGCCCTTAGTCTAGTTTTTTTTAATTTCTTTGTATTTTTAGTTGCTTTTTCTAATTATTAAGGTGTTTTTAAGAAAGTTTTTTAATTTTTTTGTATTTTTAGTTGCCTTTTCTAATTATTAAGGTGTTTTTAAGAAATCAAAAATTTAAAACGTTAAATGTAAAAAGTATCATTTAATTTCAGACAAAATTGGCGTTATTAATTACTTCAATTTGAAGAGGTAATTTAACTTATTCAATTAATTTTTAAAAATCCCTTTGGATATCCTAAAACCAAAAAAAAACCCCAAAAAATACAAAAAAGAAAAACATAACTTGTAAATTTTTAAGTAACTTGTGGGGCATTTAATTGCTAGTTGTTTATAGAGTTAAAAACGTATTACTGTTCACGACTTATATTTCACCCTGTATACGTGTCTACTGTCTATCTATTATATATATCGTCGCTTGGTACCCACATCACAAGCCTTAATTGAGCTTACCGTGGGACTAGGTCGATTTGTGTAAGATGTCCAAGATATTTATTTATTTAATACCTAATACCTGACACCCTGTTAAATGACATGTGACGAACACTGGGACATACCTTACTTGTTTATATTTATTCTATGTTTAGTGTATGTTAAACTATGTTATGAGATTTATGTGTAATTAGTACTATTGTGTAATTTATGAGCATGTATGTGAATAACTGAATCATATTGTATAGTAGGCTTTAAAATCACTATAAAGTTTAATTTATTTGCATCGTATGGGCGGAACAACTTTCTTGTCACTTGGCCCCATAATATTTAATTAAATAATTATGTGCACTAGATAATTTGTATATCAGCCGTTAATATGTACTTACAATTGAAATAAATGCTTATTATTGAATATTTGGTATTTTTATTTTTTTTAACGCACATTGCGCGTAGAACCTATGGCCGTTGGGGCGGGAAAGTTCTTGGAGTGGCGGCCACGTACCGGAAGGCGTAGCGTGGGTAGGCCCCCCATAAGGTGGACTGATGACCTGGTGAAGATCGCAGGAGTCCGCTGGATGCGGGTGGCGCAGGACCGGTCATTGTGGCAATTTTTGGGGAGGCCTATGTTCAGCAGTGGACGTCTTTCGGCTGATATGATGATGATGATTTTTTTAACGCAGAGTTTGGTAGACGAATATAAATACGCCTCTGCAACTAAAACTAAGACCAAGACAACGTGAGTTGCACGTGGGCATGGCGTGCGTGTTGTAACCTATGTAAATGACATATTAGATGGCACACCGCTTGCGTGACGTATAACGTCAAGTTCCTTCTTAGAAATCGGCAAGTATAGGAAGTTTTTTTGACATTACTGTTCTAGAGTAGGTAAGCAGGGCCAGATTTAGGGGGAGGCGGGGGCAACCGGGGCTACAGCCCCGGGGCCTCCACGAAAGAAGGGCCCCCACAAGAGAGATTTCGAAAAAAAAATTTCAAATTCCAACTAGTAAACACTAGTAAACATTTTTTCACCACACTGCTCGTAAACACGCTGTTTGTCCTTCAATTTCAGAGCGCAAAACTGTGTTTTAATCTCTAGAGGTTAAAGTATTTTTTTTTTAATCTTCTGGGTAGACTAAAGCAATAACTTATACGGCCTGAGAGTGCAATAAGCTTTTTGACGTTTGAACTAGACAGTACGTTCGAAAACTCAAAAGTTTCAAACAGATTCATACACATGAACCTTTCATAATATTATATTCAATATGCTAAAATCCAAATTAAATATCACATTTTGTTGTAAAAGGCTTTTAATTAAAAGTTCTAAAGATACGACAAATAAAAACAATAGGAAAATGAAAGTGTTGACACTATGCAAATTTCAGAACGCATCCGAATATTTTTTTCTTTTAAAATCTAAACGAGTTCGGTCGTGTTTTGTTTTTTTCATGGTTTTCTTTCACTCTTAATTTTCAAGTTTTCGGCTAATTGCGAGATGCGAAAGTGGGATAATTCCGAAAATCACAGAAAAATCGCCAATAACTACATGAGTCTCATTTTGGAATTATCCTGCATTTTTAAGCATTGCCACGCCAAGATAAATATTTGAGGTTATTGTTTTATTATTTGTTGATTTGTTTATTTTTTGGAAGTTGATGAGGACTTGCAAATAAATACTTTCTAATTTGTTATGTTTGAGTTTTATTTCGCATGTTTCCTCGCTTTAGTGTGGTGAAAAATGTTGTTTCACTCGGCAGCAAAGCTTGTTCAACTCTCGTGCCTTAAAACCCTCGCATCGCTCAAGATTCCATTTTATAAACCACTCGCTGCGCTCGTGGTTCAAATTCTGGAATCTTTCGCTTGCTCCGGTTTCCATATTTGCACGAGAGTTAAACAATCACTTTGCTCCCTAAGTAAAACAAATAACTATTTTAGTATTGAATGAGATCTACTCCGGGAACTAGATTTCAGCGAAATCATCAACGGTTTTTCGGCGAAAAAAGCTCTGGAGATTCAGTTTGTTAACGCTAAAATTTAATTTCAGATAATTTCCGTTTCCGATTATATTCATATGTTTGTTAAATAATAAAATAATCTATAATTATTTCTACAAAAAAATATTTATTGAAAAACTTGACCGAAAAAAATTGTCTACTTTATTTGGAAAATAATTGGGGGCCAGGGGGCCTCCACTTCTTTGTTGCCCCAAAGTATCTCAACCTCTAGATCCGGCCCTGTAAGTAAGCGTTATTCGTGTGGTGAAATCGAGCCTAAAAGACAACTGATGAAAAAGTTACAGATAAGACATTATACTTATGGGTGATGTGTGCTCTTCTCTAATTGACAGTAAGGTCACTGATAGCCATCGATAAGCCGTTCCCATGGCAACCCTGGACCGTCCTTTGATCACTTCATTAGATCTAATGAAAGGGTCACATTGATGCCTTTTGATTAGTATGACAAGTTATTGGGTATGCGCTATGCAGTTAAGGGCTCAGGGCACTGGTCTCACCGCGAGCTACTTAGGTACTAAGCTATGAACTTATGGGCTATAAGGGTCAACATTATTTTCATTGTCTTGTTTCATACCACTCTGTCACGCTTTTCGTTGCTGTTTCTACTCAGTATATAAAAAAATCCAGTGCACTTGTATTTCTTTTTCACGCTAGAAATTGAAAACTAAACATCATCTCATACAAAAATCACCACTGCGTCACGTTTTTAGGGACACAAAATAAGACAACGAAAAGGATTTTGACCCATAAACGAACAAAATATACCTACGCACTCCCGTGTAAAAAGAGACGCGGCGATACTCGCCCGGCGGTGATAGCTGGGCGAGTATCGCCGTGTATTTTATTTACACGGGAGTGCGTATCTTTTGTTCATGTTTATGGCACTGGTCTCACCGCGAGCTACTAAGCTATGAACTATGGGCTATAAACACGAAATATACCTACGCACTCCCGTGTAAAAAGAGACAAAGCGATACTCGCCCGGCGGTGCTAGCTGATAGTTGGGCGAGTATCGCCGTGTCTCTTTTATTTACATGGGAGTGCGTATCTTTTGTTCGTGTTTATAGCTCATAGTTCATGGCTTTGTAGCTCGCGGTGAGACCAGTGCCTTAGTATGACAAGTTATTGGGTATGCACTTGCTTGAAGAAGTTCAAGTAGTTGAAGTACTGCGACCATTTAATACTCGTAAATAACAATAACGTCTATTCTACAAACGTTTGTCAAAGATGTTGCGCCGAAAAGAGCTATGTCCTGCCCATTTTGGCACAATTGAACAATTGTTTTTGGAGGCATTTTTGAGCTAGCGTTAGGCGTTCATGTTATATATGGTCGCAGAAAGAAACATACAAAATAATGACATAAAAACCCTATATATAACACTAAATTAAAACTACGTAAATAAACCTAAAATATATCTAAAAAATGGGGCCCCTTAGAACTGTAGAATTTTTGTTACGTCGAAACTTCGGAGGGCCATCTGTACTGAAAAACGTCGTACGATACACGTGCGAAGAGGAAATTCGTTTTAATTTATCGCCATTCATCTCGAACTAAATTGTATCGTAATGTACTAATTCAGTACAGATGGTGCTTTTTCTGTGTACTAGTGCGAGATGTGGCTAATTTTTTTCAGGTTGAAACTTCTGAAGGCCATCTGTACTAAAAAATCTCGTAAGATACACGTGCGAAAAGTAAATTCTTTACTCGTGTAGATTTAACTTACTCTTCGGCCGTCGCACATGTTTTAATTTAAGTACCTATTGCCAACCGTTTCAAACTTAGGTTTTTTTCGCACTTGGATATTTTCACTATGGACACTCAATGAGGGTTTTCGATATTTTTTCTGCCACCAGGCATCGCTAGAGTAGGCGTCAGGTCCACACACCTAAAATATCGAAATTCTACTTTATTTGAAGGTCTATTGATGTTGTAATGGGTTACGACTAATACACTGTCGTCGAACTGAAGATTGAGCTCTAAAACTGGCGCGTAAAGTCACTGGTATTAAAAATATTGCTATAACTTTGTTCATTTCATGGGAATTGACTTGGAACTAATTTATTTGTTTATTTTAGAAAACATTATTCCTAAAGTAATGGTTTTCAGAATAAATAAATCTAATAATATGTTGAAAATTAAATGCGCGTATTTATTTTGACAGTTCGTTAAACGTTCCGCTCAGTGCTGCCATCTCACCTCCCCATAGTGGCAGAAAAAGTATAAAAATCCCTCAGTTTATAAAATTAACACCAAAACTGAGATTTTATTGAAATTTAGTGCTTCATTGTCGTGAGAAACCTAACTAAAATTAAGATTTTTAATTTCAAGCTCATTGGTATCCTTAAAGTGATAAAATTACTTGTATCATAATGTACTATTTTATAAAAGTTAATAACAAAACATAAACAGCCACATCTTTCGATAAGCACCCAAGTAACAAGTATCTATTCAAAAATAACTGCGAACGCACGTGCCATCAAAGGCTGGTATTTTTATGAGTGCAAATCGCCCGTCCATAATAAAAGTTTACAAATTACTCGCTCCCTACAGAGGATTATATTAAAATCTATCCCTTGCGACAAAACGATACACTCGACACACATAAGTGTAACTACATGTGTTGGAACACGAATTTCAACCGTATTTTTTAACGGTTTAAGAACTATAATAGTTTATGAGTATAGGTTGGATAAGACCTTTTGTTGTAAAGGTATGAGAGTTGTCGTAAATTACCCTAATCTGAGACTGGAAATGGTACAAAAGACGAGGGTTCCGTATAATTTAGTTTTTATCAGTATTTAGACAGAAGATAAGTTAGGAGATTTTTTATTTTAATAATCACTATGGGAAAGCTAGTCACTGCAGATATTAAGCAATTATAAATCAAACAAGATTAAGTTATAGTCATTCTTTCATAAATTAATATCAACCTACTTAATTAATTTTTTTTGAATAGATAACTTTAAATATAAAGAAAATACACATAAATATTAGTTACCTTATTAGCTACATCATGCTAAAAAAACAGTATAATACTGCATGTGTATTTCATAGGGCAATTTTTTGTTACTCTACTGAACAGCATGAAGATACTCGATAAAAAAAAACTTTTTAAAACACTTTTCAAACATAACTAGATCCTATTTTTTCGGAACGATTCCCATCACGTGTGCTTAATAAAGTACGTAAATTCAAGTGTTATTAAAAAATCGCTACTTAAGTTCGCAATAAATTATTTATATTTCTCGGTGTTTCTATGCGATTTTCTTACGCGTTTTTATTGTTCATTACCATAACCACTTTATTTTCCGTTTTATAAAAGCAAACGAGACTATTATGCCAGAATAGCAGACAAACATGCGTCTGCTACAAGATTAACAAGATAACCGAAATGACTCCTTTATTTATACGCAGTTCGTCAATCATTTGGGAATGGTAATGACTTGATTTGTACGACGGAATAATCGCATGGAACTACCCTTCTGCTCTAATTGACAACGTTTCAAAATTTTTGATGTTCCTAAATCGAAAACCATTTCGAGATAAACGCATGTAAATCACAAATATATATTTTTAAAATTTTTTTTCGCAATATTTTGTTAAAAATCCTAAAAATAGTTTAAAGGGGAAGTGACGTCACATAGCTGACTGAGAGCTGCCACTATAACCAAAAAATCTTGTGGTTGAAATGTCACTTGTGTTTGGCAGTGACATTTGACACTTGTTACCGTTTTTCGTCGTTTTCTTACGTGTATGAAACAGCACTTGTGACGTCATTTAGCTGATTTTTGACGTTTGTGACTTATTCTCTTTCTGCTCGAAGTAGTAATAAAAAGGGATTTTCGCACTAAAATAGCAATTTTATTGAAAAATAAATTAAATACGTGTATCTTTTTATATTGAGTTCTTTCAAAACAGACAATAAAAACTAGGACTAAAAAATATGAAATGTTGTCAATAGGTAAACCGTAGCTAGATCCGACGGACCCCTAAATCGGCATACGGCCACCTGCGGGACCCCTTGTCGAGGGTCCCGACATTGTCACTAAACTTGTTGATGACACTTGATAGTTATTTGCGAATTTGTGTAATGGGGTAGTCTTGTGATCTGAAGAGTCTAATCTGTAGTTTTTATTATTATTTATTCATTTATCTGAAGCATTAAGTAAATATGTGATTAAAGAAAGTGTAGTTGCAAAAATGGGTTGTATCGAAAATTATATTTTTGTCAATTTTTATATTATTACACTGTACTATCGACCACCACTGTACTATTGGCCGCGTGGTGACGGCAGTAAGAATACATTTGTCACCACCCCAACTCCTCCTGCGGGTGTCGTAAAAGTCGACTAAGGGATTGATGTGTCACTGACCAATATTTGATAAAAGATTGATGATGGGCAGCAGCGTCATCATAGTCGACACATTACTGCGATCGCCAATCCGCTTGCCCAGCGTGGCGATTATAGGCATTTACCTCCTAATGCGTCTATACGCAATTACGCATAGTTAATAGGAGAGGCCTACGTCCAGCAGTGGACTATCATAGGCTGATGATGATGATGACTATCGACACATTGAATCCTGACCCACAAAAAGAGCTTGTCATAGCAACATTGAAAGTCAAATTGTACGTCAGATGCAGCAATTTTATTTTCAAAGTTACTATGACAAGCTCTTTTTGTGGGTCAGGATTCAATTTTGTTGATATTACTTTAGATTATGATGATATAAGGTCAACCGCGGGTAAAGGCGTCAGCGTTTTATTAGAAAAGATATACGCTGATATAAGCGAAAATTATATTCTATTGAAATATTATTTTCCTTCGTCATTTCTACAACTCTTTAACTCTACAATGAGTACAGTTATTTTTAATTGCAATATAACTAAAGGATATAAACTTGTTTTAAAAAATAGGTAGTTTGGTATGGTTTTTACCATGCGTCTTCTTAAAATAATTGATAAGCAATCCCAAAGTCGCATTTACCCCGGTTGACCTTAAATGGGTACATATGAGTAGATAGCGTAGGTCTATATTAATGTAGGTATTCTAACAATAAATTTACGAGTAGGTATTCTATACACGACGATACAAAGCCAATTACACACACAAACATTGCTTCCGATAGAACAATTCATAACAGAATATCAGCCGAAAATATGCGCCGTTTAATTTACAAAATAGTTATCGTCGAGTTCAAACGAGAATAATTTCATAAAGTGGCCTTTGATGTGCGCTTCGATACACACAGCCGAGCATGCTGGCGAGCATGCTAGCGTACATCTAGCGTGCTTATTATTATTATTAAAGCCTATACAGAGTGTAATCGTTAAGTGTGGCCAGGCCATTATTCCGTAAATATAACAGATATCAGAAAACTTCCAACTGATATCGAAAGTACGTTACCCAACGAGTAAAATTACATTGATAACTTTTTCTAAATAGATGAAGTAACATTAAAAATGCTAACTTTAGCGCTCCCATATATACCAAGAAAAGAAATTTCTATTGATGTAGTGAGTGATTAATTAATATATAGTCTGTAAGTCAGCCTCTGTAGCCTAGTTGGCAGTGACCCTGCCTACGAAGCTGGAGGTTCCGGGTTCGAATCCCGGCGAGGGCATTCTTTGTGTATTTATTTATCACAAATGTTTGTTCCTTGGTCATGGCTGTGTATGTATCTAAGTATCTATACGTATCTATCTATTATATATATCGTCGCCTGGTACCCACAACACAAGCCTTAATTGAGCTTACGGTGGGACTAGGTTGATTTGTGTAAGATGTCCCAAGATATTTATTATATTTAGTATGACGTCTTACAGCCTTAAAGAAAGTCGGGTGTCGTAAGAGATAAAACTGTTATAGTCCAGTCATTTTAGTAAGTTCACCTCGGAATTCGAGATACCCAGCTGTAACTTTATAAATACTTGTATATTGACACCCTAAAAGTTGTCTCAAAACCTACATATGGTAGGGTGTGCGCAACTATTAAATTTCAAGGTCAAAAGGTCACAAAAATCGTCTTTTTGGGCTTTTTCTGTAAATATTTCTATTCCTATGGGTTTTTTACTCTTTATGTGTAAATCAATATTGTAGAATACAAAATTCTCTACAACTCTTGCATAAAACATTTTTTATACAGTGAACCGTTTTCGAGATAGACGGCGGAGAGCGCGCGGTAAAAACATCACTTCAGGTCAACTGGTGCCTCCAGTCGAAAACGCGCCATCTTATTTATAGTTGAGGAACTAACGATAAATCAATGATTATAACTATTTGACCATTTTTATAAATTATATTATTCTATTTTATCATTTTTTTCCTAACTTTTCCACTTATTTTTCATATTAATTTATTTAACAACACTTACCTTGCTCATGTAAGCGAGAGCTTGCACACGAGAGCGTTCACATTTGCATCTCGTATCTTTGAATCCCTCAACGCGCAATTATAAAATCTTTCGCTTGCCCGGGACTCAACATTTACACGCACCAAAAATCTGCTTTGCTCTTTTGTTGAACAAATATTTATTGCGTCTGGAGCTATCTAATATCAACTCTAATTTTGAAAAACTATCACAGTCGAGAAGCTCGGTAATCGTATTGGTAGCCTAGAACAGAGAGTTCAGACTTTGGAGAACAGTTTCGAGCGACCAGTCAGCGATACGAGCGGTATTAAGGAATTGACTGACAAAGTGCAACGCCTAAAGATTTTTTATAGGTTTAATATTATTATACAAAAAATAAAACTATGAAAACGGATAAACTCGCGTATATTAACTAATTTTAACTTCATTCCGACGTTTCGAACACTTTACAGGGTTCGTGGTCTGCGGAGTCTCAGTCATCCGCAGACTACGAACCCTGTAAAGTGTTCGAAACGTCGGAATGAAGTTAAAATTAGTTAATATACGCGAGTTTATCCGTTTTCGTAGTTTTATTTCACGTGTAATCCTCGCGGTAACCGAAGAAAATATTATTATTATACAAGTTTAACACGATGTAACGTTGCACGTTACACGTCTCATTATCAATCATCAAAAACAATAAAATAATAGTAAATTAAATCAACACATAACATTAAAATCAACAAATAAATAAATAAACAACGTCAACACTACTGTGCGCGATGATACCGCTCGAGGTGGCTTGATCTTGCTATCCGCGTTCTGATTGGCTGAGACGCTGCGATTTAGAAAGTGGAGGTGCGCGCTGCGCCCGCGGTGCTGCAGTCATTCCTCGAGATTCTTTAACACAGTTCGGACCTCTGCCGGTTGCGTTCACCAGCTACTGGTGTCCTCATACGCGCCGGCAAATTTAATCAAGTAGTTACGTTATAACTGCGGTCTCGTCCTTCTGCTGCTAGTTAATATAAAAAAGTTATAAAACGTAGGTACGGTGCCATTCGTACCTACAGTACATTACGTTTCTTCTCGCACCCCGATAGGGTAAGTGTTGAACAAGTGTTACTATTTAGCAGTGCTTAGCTTTAAGTTAGTGCTTGATTTTAAAACCTACTTCGCCTAAGTGTTGTTAAATTGATTCTATTGTAACTTCTTTCCATTAATGACTTAACTAAACGTTAGTGTAGTTTCTCGTTTAGAACATTAATTACAACGCAAGAAATATAGTTTAATGCGCCGCTTGCTAGCGCACGCTCCGCCATTTTGTGTAGCATTTTATTTTAGTTATACCTTCTTCTATTTTTATTAAAAGTCAGTCATTTCCTGCTTCTGCTTATCCCTTGATTTATATAAATTAACTCCGTTCTGATAGTGAACACTTACACCAACTGCTTACGGCTTCTCCTTGCACCTAGGCGCACTTCCCAGGCGGGTTCACTATCAGCGGAGGAGTTTAGAATGAATTTTGACTGTGACGTTTATTCACAGGGTGCGACTTTTAGGGCTCAAGTGCTGCCCGCCGTTTTATGCCCATTACGTCGGCCACCAACACTACTTGCTCCGGCGTTCCCGAGCCATTCCACCAGCTCCAACTCCGCTGCCTCACTACCCGAGGACCACGACAGCATCCGCGACTCAGGGGAGTGCCGATCTACAGCGTCAAAGGAAAAGTTAACCAGACGGGCTTAACCCACGACCTCAGTTTTTATTAATAAACCTTTTTTTATTTGTTGACGCTCAGTTTTTTTTTATTTTCTAACCACATCCTGGGGACTGACTGTCACAACGAGGTAGAATTTTATTTTGCATCCGAACGAGTTATCTTTTTTTTCGTAACGAAATGAAAGTGACGGATTATAATGAAGTTTAAATGTTCGAAGTTTGCATTACACCCCGCAGCATGAAAATATGACCTACGACTAAGCATAAGCAACGCCAACGATACGGAAAAAATTAGAGTTTTTTTTTTCAATCTCAAAGCAAAATTGCATTTGACTCACTAGTTTCAAGCAGCAAAACCGCTATATTCGAGTCGCTCTACTGAAATAGTTATTTATTATACAAGGGGGCAAAGTTGTTGTTTAACTGTCGTGCCAATATTGAGACCTGAGCTAGCGAAAGATTCCAAAATTGAGCCACGAGCGTAGCGAGTGGTTCAAAAACTGGAATCTTGAGCACTGCGAAGGTCTCAAGGCACGAGAGTTGAACAAACTTTGCCGCCAAGTGTAATACAACTTTTTTCCCCTCACTATCGCGAGGAAATATGATTACAAATCTCATCCAAATGTAAATTAACTTAAAGAAACTATTTGAAACTCAATGTCGAAACGTATCGTAGAATAGAGTTACTTATGGAAATTAAATATTGCCAATGGCTTACAAAGTCACATGAGAAACGACCAATTTAACATGTGAGCTCCGATTGCGCATGCTTACTACGGTCATACAGATCCACTTATACTAGGCAGTAGGGGGCTATAGGAATTAGAGAAATGTCAAATTACTTTATTCACAAGTGTATAAAAAGCGTTTTTACCCGCTCGTATTAAAGGATAAACGAGCGCTTTACGAGCTAGTGAGGGGAAAAAATATTTTTCACACCACCTATTCGAATACGGGTCTTTTCTTCCCTGCTAGGAGGGATCAAAGTGGCACTTTTCAGTTCAAGGACTTTCTATTGCCAGCCTAAAAAAATACAACGAAATATTAAAATAAGCAGTACGTTTATAATTAATAAAAATTTCTTCAGAATCGATTATTTGCATAAATATTAATTATGTGATATATATCTTTTATTTTTCTCATAGGTGGTGTGAAAAGCAGTATGTGTCACACGGTATCAAAATTATTTCGTTTTGGGCGTTAACGCTTGAATCCTTCATTACGCTCAGGATTCCACTTTTGTGGAATCCGTCACTCCATTTAGGATTCAATATACGCCCACGCCGGAAATATACCGTTTTGATCCCAAAAACACAATCTACTATTTCACACCACTTATTCGAATACGGGTCTTTTTTTCCCTGCTAGGAGGGATCAAAGTGGCACTTTTCTGTTGAAGGACTTTCTGTTGCTAGCCTAAAAAATAGCAATGAAATATGAAAATAAATAGCAAGCGTACGTACTTAATCAATTACGAATCCATTATACGCAATAATATTAAATATGTAACGTCTATTATTTTTCTCATAGTTGGTGTGAAACACGGTATATGTCACACGGTATCAAAATTATTTTTTCCCCTCACTAGCTCGTAAAGTGCTCGTTTATCCTTTAATACGAACGTGTAAAAACGTATATTATTCACTTGTGTGGCAAAGTAATGACCTTGTTTTTGGTATAATAAAACGTAAAATGCTCATGGAAATTGTTCCATATTAATGATAATTAAATAATTTGTTTGAGAATTTAGTGTAAAATACAAACCTTTATACAGGGTGGGCCCTGTAACCTGTAACTAAAGCAAAAAATCAAATGGAAGACTCCTCTGACTGCCTCTAGTTATTCGCAAAAGGTCCCAGTGTTTTAAAGTTATCCATTAAGGAGAAACAGTATGTTAAAGTTACGACCTATGAGTGATGTATCTAGGTATCACAACATTGTACTTTATTAATGATTAAACATATTGGTAGTTCAGTGGACATAAAACTAAATGAGCTAAAAAGTTTTTTTGAACTCATGGTATTTTAACTGGTTTAGCAAAAAAAAAAATTTTTTTTTTGTGTTACACCGATTTAACTTTTTTGGTATAAGTCGGCTGCAGTAAAACTACATAAAAAAAGGAAAAAAAATTTTTTTTTTTGCAATAATTTTTTTTTTTAAGTTTTAACTATTAAATTATGACTATTTATTGGGTTATTAGTGTACCGTTTCATTTTTTGCTCCTATTACAGGCCACACCCTGTATAATATGATGATTTTAACATATAAATCCTAAAATTCCATAAGTAACAATTGTTTTAGTGAATGATGATAAGATGACTAGATGCAATCACAAAACGCAGAAAATGTCAACGTCAACATTGTCAAAGAATATTATAGGTTATAATCTTTATTTACCGACTCGAACACGCATAAAAATAGTAAACTAAACAAATTTCAGGGTGTTCTGTTATAATTTTGTAAAAATAATGAATGAGAATGATTTAATAATGCATTGGCGTTGGTGTGCAACTACAGGAATGTGTAAAAATAGTGCTGCGTTTACTTTTTCGTGCTAAGTTTACTGGGACAAAATCTTGCATTAAGTACATGATGCATTTGGAAAATTATTATCACTAACCCGATGATGATTGTAATGTGAACAAATAATTACCTTTTTTGAGTTTCCTCGCTATAGTGAGGGGAAAAGTTTTGTGTTACACACGGGTGCAAATGTATTTTACTTCTCGTATGTTACAACACTCGCTGCGCTTCAGGATTCTATTTTAGAACCACTCGCTTCGCTCGTGGTTCAACTATAGAATCCTTTCGCTTGCTCGTGTTTCAATTTCATACTCGCGGGTAAAATACAACTTTGCACCCTTGTATAACAAATAACTATTGTCTTGGGCGTTAACGCTTGAATCTCTCATTTCGCTCAGGATTCCACTTTAAAAATATAAGTAATATTTAATGAATAGAGATTTAATTAGCATGAAGAAAAAGATATAACATAAAAAAATTGTTACTATAAATATTATAAATCATTGATTTATCGATAGTTATACAACTATTTAAAGCGCGTTCTCGACCGGAGGCACCGGTTGACCTTAAGTGATGCTCTTACCCCGCGCTCTCCGCCGTCTATTCTCAAAACGGTTCAACGTATAAAAAATGTTTTTATGCATAAGTTTTAGAGAATTTTGTATTCTACAATATTGTTATACATATAAAGAGTAAAAAACCCATAGAAAAAGAAATATTTACAAAAAAAGCGCAAAAAGACAATTTTTGTGACCTTTTGACCTTGAAATTTAATAGTTGCGTACACCCTACCATATGTAGGTTTTGAGACAACTTTAAGGGTGTAAATATAGAACTATTTACAAAGTTACAGCTGGGTATCTCGAATTCCGAGATTCTTACCAAATTTCAGCTAAAATGACTGGCCTATTAGAGATTCGTTATTTGTACGTGAATACATTGTAGTAAAATAATAATACTACCGTTTATGAAATAATTAATCTAATATTTATTCTTAAATAAATATTAGATTAATTATAAACAAATGTCTCTGTCTGTCACTTTTGCGTTGCTACATTTTGGTTAAAATTCCAAAACATTCGTGGCTCTATATGCCTCAATTGGGTTTATTCTTTTCGGCCGCATTATAATTACTCCGCAAAAGTGTGGGCAGGCCCAATACTGAACAAATAATAACATTTTTCTTTGTTTCAGACGTTGCGGTCCGGTTTGGCAACTTCGTGTCGCCTTGACGTCCGTCAACGCCATTTAAAGACTTTTAGTGTTATTGTTTATTTTGTTCACACTAATTTATGTTTTTACTTTTATTGTGTTGTGTTGTGCTGTGTTGTGGATGCATGCCGCCACCCTATCAGGTGATGGCGCGTCAAATGTGAGTTATACCTGTGTACAATGCGACAACTCTTTTAAGAACCAGAGAGGCCTTAATATTCACATTTCCAAAAAACATCGCAATTGTCTCAGCCAAAACGGCCCCGCTCTAAATTTAGTCCCAGTCGTACTACCGGCCCCCCTTTCGGACAATCCAAATTCAACCCCTTTTCATGTATACCTGAGTGATCTAAAGAATAATGTGCCCGTTGTTAAAAGAGTTCCGCGCGGCGCCAGGATTTCCGTCGCTAGACACCTTTCTGGCCTGATTACGAAATGTGTGGAGAACAACCAAATTGATGATTGGCATAAACTTTTTACTTTTTCGTTTAATACCCTCCATGTCAAAAAAGATGAGGCGATTTCCTTGACGCAAAAAATCAAAAACAATTGTGTTTCGAATATAACTCCACAGTTTTCGCTAAATAGGTGTGCCTCATCCACCTACAACAGAATTAAGTTAATCGAAAATAAAATTAGCGACGGCGATCTTAAAAGTGCCGCTCGTCTACTATTCACAAGTGACGTACTGTCGCCAGATACTGCTGACACTCTCTCGGCCTTACGATCTAAACATCCCCCGGCTCCTGCAACCCCGTACCAGTTAGACCCACCCACAGCTGACCGGGCCTGCCTCCGAATCGAAGCGAAGGACGTCATCGACGCTATAAATTCTTTCAAAACCGGTTCGGCGGCTGGCCTGGATGGGATCTCACCCCAACATTTGAAGGATCTAACCTCTCATTGTTCGGGCGACGCAGGTGAACAGCTCGTCTGTTCCCTTACTAAATTAATAAATTTCATGTTTTCAGGCAAAATGAACTCGCAAATTGTCCCACTTTTCTTTGGCGCTAACCTGATTGCCCTTTCAAAAAAGGACGGAGGGGTGAGGCCTATTGCTGTTGGGTCAACTCTACGTCGTTTGGCATCCAAAATTGCGGTTAGACACATTAAGTCAAAATTACAGTCTATTTTCGAACCAGTTCAGTTAGGTTTTGGCACGAAAGGTGGGTGCGAAGCAGCCGTCCATGCTTTACGCACCTATCTTTCACACGATGATTGTGAAATTGTAGTCAAAATTGATGTAAAAAACGCCTTTAATTCGGTAAATAGGGACACTTTGCTGGCAGAAGTAAAGGAACAAATTCCCGAACTCTATAACTACCTTTATCTCTGCTATGCAGATCCATCTAAATTACTATACAAGTCCCACCAATTATCATCTGAGGTGGGATGTCAGCAAGGTGACCCCCTTGGGCCAGCAATTTTCAGTTTAGCCATAAATCACATAATACAAAAAATTAAATCAAAATTTAATGTCTGGTATCTAGACGATGGGACCCTAGGAGGTGACGTGGATACCGTACTGTCCGATTTGTCTCTTATCAAAACTAATTTTGAAAATATTGGTTTAGAACTAAATTATAGTAAATGCGAACTCTTTATTCAAAAGACTTCCTATAGTTTGACTGTTTTAAAATCCAAATTTGATTGTCTGACTCCTGGTATAAAAATAGTAGACAAATATTCACTTTGCCTCCTGGGTTCTCCTATTTTTGAAGAATCCTTTCCCGATTATATTTCTAACTCGATTTCTAAATTCCAAAATCACGCAAATCGTCTACTCGAAATTAGCCCTCATTATGCTCTTGCGATTCTTAAGTTTTGTCTTTTTGTCCCTAAATTGACATACGTGCTCCGTTGCTGTCCGTTCTGGAAAAATATTAATTTATTAACACCTTTAGACGACTTAATCAAAATTACCATAGAAAAAATTCTAAATATTCAGCTAACGGAGCGTTCCTGGTCCCAAGCATCCCTCCCTATACGGTATGGGGGTTTAGGGATACGAAAAATTTCATGTGTGGCTTCTCCTGCATTTTTGGCATCCGTCCACAGCACGTCTGATCTCACAGGAAAGATCCTAAGGGCTCTGCCTATTAACTGTGAGACTGCGGGTTTGGAGGACGCCAAAAATGCATTCAAAATTGCTTGCCCTTCTAAAAATTTTCCTGACAACCTAAAATCGCAAAGGAGCTGGGACAATGTGTATTGTGATCTAACATACAATTCTCTTCTAAACAGCTCTGCAGGTCCGGATCGTGCGAGACTTTTGGCGGTCGGAACCCGGGAAGCTGGTTACTGGCTGCATGCCCATCCTTCGGCTAGTACTGGTACTTTCCTGGATCCGGCCTCTCTTAGGCTCGCAACCGGCCTGAGACTCGGGGCCGCGGTATGTACCCCTCACTTATGCTGTTGTGGCACAGACGTGGACCGACTGGGACACCACGGACTAAGTTGTCAAAAAAGCGCAGGCCGTATTTCCAGACATGCGACGCTTAACGACATAATCCGCAGGTCTCTTGCCACGATCAACGTACCTGCTCTTCTTGAGCCTACTGGTATTATTAGGGATGATGGTAAGAGACCTGATGGTGTGTCTTTGGTTCCTTGGAGCTTGGGACGGATGTTAGTATGGGATGCTACTTGCGTAGATACCCTGGCACCGTCCCATCTTCAACGAACTACGTTTAAGGCAGCCGCTGCGGCTGAAAATGCCGAATTTTTAAAACGTAATAAATATAAGGGCCTCGGCAAAGAGTACGATTTTGTACCGTTTGGCGTAGAAACTTTAGGTTCTTGGGGCCCCAGCGCACGCAAATTGTTTGCTGAGATCGCGAAACGTCTGGTTGATGTAACTAGAGACCGAAGAGCTGGCGACTTCCTCGCACAACGCATCAGTATTGCGATACAGCGAGGAAATGCCGCCAGCATCCTCGGTACAATGCCACAAGGGCCAATCTTAGATATAGGTTAGGTTAAGTAGATTAGTTAGATTTAATCTATGTACATAAATTGTAGTTTTGAAAATGAATATATTAAAAATTCTTAAATAAAAAAAATATTCGTATTAAACTAGTCTTTGAATGAACGGTTACGTACTAAATGAATGGAAGGGTTTGAAGTTAATATTTGAGATATTTCTGATTTTATTTAAAAAAATTATTAAGTGTAATTTTACTCGTTGGGTAACATGCTTTCGATATAATAAATAAATAATAATAAATATGTTTGGACATCTTTTACACAAATCGACCTAATCCCACGGTAAGCTCAATTAAGGCTTGTGATGTGGGTACCAGGCGACGATATATATAATAGATAGATACTTAAATACGTAGACAGCCATGACCAAGGAACAAATATTTGTGATAAATAAATACACAAATAATACTCTCGCCGGGATATGAACCTGGAACCTCCAGCTTCCAACCCTCCAGCCTCCTGGGCCACTTCCAAACTACGCTCAGAGACTGACAAAATTTAATGCCTGAAATAGACTAGAATTCATTTATTTGGTGTAAAAGGTAAATGTAAATTGAAATATGTATGTATGTATGTAAATTCTTTATTGTACACAAAACACAGGCAAGAAATACACATTTTTACAAAGAATTTGACATAATACATCGTAACCTAAAAATAATAGTACATTACGACAAAAGTGCGAAAAATAGATCGATTTAAAACACTCCCTTCGGTCGTGTTTTAAAACATCGCCACTCGTTTCGGATTTCCTTTTTGCACGTGTCTCGTACGACGTTTTTTAGTACAGGTGGTCCTCCAAAGTTTTGGACCTGACGTAAAATGAGCCACTACTCGCACTAGCGCGTAAAAAAGGCACCATCTATACCAAAAACATAATTATTATTTACATCTAATTTCATGTAATTAATTTTAGGCTATCGGCTCTTGCAAGGCGTGTGTATCGGTATAATAAAAATATTCAATAAAGCGCGGTGGTGGCAGGCAGGTTAACTTTTATATTGCCATCCGGAGAGGGGACACAAAGGTACAGATAAATTAAAACAATATCACTGTTGTGACGTCGAAAGATGTGGCAAGTTGATCCCCGTCGTAAGCTTTTCGAATTTGGTCAACTTTTGTTGCATCATTTGTTATTAACCTAGAGGTTCATAACAAATGATGCAATAGACAATTTATTTTTAGACGATCCACAATAGACAATTTATTTTTAGACGATCGCCCGTTCCCGTTTTTAGCGTCAGCTAGCAGTAGCTGCCCTAAAAATACGGTGTATGTACTTATAGGTATTATGATTGCATTCAGAAACCCACCTGCCGCTTTAGGTGAATAATTATCATGTATTTGCCGCTTTATTTCTTACTTGTATTTTGTCATTTTATGTAATTTGTATTGACGAGCACAATGTGGATTCTTATGGATTGACTACAATGTAATTTATATAGTAATCAAATGTTGTGCAAATAAATAAATCTAAATCAAGCGTGGCGATTACAGAAATATCCCCCCAAATATATTCTTACTGTTAGCTTTACAGTATTATTCATATTGATATTTATAGCGTTCATTTGTATGATAAATTGTAATCTTAATACCCTCTTATTAATTATCATCTTGTAGAGCAATTAGCCGAAATGCTGCCACAGTAGCTCATTCTATAATATTCCTTTAACTATGTTTCTCCACGAAGCTAACTATCCAGTGAAGGTTTAAATTATGACGTGCAATTACTTGAATATACCTTACTATTCACAAGAGAAAAGTAACAAGATAGTGGTCCTAGTAGGCGCTTATGTCGTTTTTGTGTTAAGTTTGTGAGAGCGGGGATGATATGAAGTTCAGAATTTTATGGATGTTCCTTAATTAATCCAGGTTTTGAACTGCTATAGTAAAAATACTGGCCAAGAGCATGTCGGCCCATATTTTACATGCATTACTTATTTCATATTCACGCACTAGTTTTCAGAAAATCTTGATTTTATCATCAACATGACCTTCCTCCAAATTAATGATATTTATTTTTGTATCTCCTTGGGAATCACGGGCTTACGAATCCCGGTTTTTTTATAGGCTTACGCGGGGATACAGATCCAACACGTAGAGCCCCTTTGGAGAAAGGGTCTAGCAGGATAAGCTAACAAGAGTTGCCCCCTCAAGGGATTTGGTTGTAATTTGAGGTGCAGTAGTGAGAAGCCCTAAGAACACTGGATGCGTAATATCAGCCTCCGATTTTCTTTTGTTTAAGACTTATTCACGAAAATGTCATAAATCATGGTAATCTTCAAACTGTGATATTAACTAAACCAAGTAAGCGAGAGTGACCAAATAAATTCAGAATTAAAGAGCGTGAAATGGGGTTCATAATGCATATTTTTAAAGACATTCATATCTTCAAACTTGGATGAAAAAAAAATTTTTTTTTTTTTTCGGTTATATTTTTTGCCACTTCTCGCAGAGGCACAACTACCAAAAAAATTACTTAATAAGCCACAACTGACAACTATGTATACATTTAAAAAGATTTCGAAAAATCATGGTGCGTCATGTCAAAAAAAAAATTACGAACGTATGTTTTCGCACCATCTGTACAAGAACACGACAATCATTGATAAATCATTTTTATTACCATTCCATTTCAACAAATAATTCAGTAGAGCAATCAGAACAATACAATTCTTCTATATTTACAGAATCATACTCTTCATGGTCCCAAGTATGACTGTATTCAATTCCACAATATTCACATTTCGTTTTAAGGGCAATATTTTCATCCGAAAGGGAAGTGATTTATCAATGATTGTCGTGTTCTTGTACAGATGGTGCGAAAACATACGTTCGTAATTTTTTTTTGACATGACGCACCATGATTTTTCGAAATCTTTTTAAATGTATACGTAGTTGTCAGTTGTGGCTTATTAAGTAATTTTTTTGGTAGTTGTGCCTCTGCGAGAAGTGGCAAAAAATATAACCGAAAAAAAAAAACATTTTTTTTTTCATCCAAGTTTGAAGATATGAATGTCTTTAAAAATATGCATTATGAACCCCATTTCACGCTCTTTAATTCTGAATTTATTTGGTCAATCTCGCTTACTTGGTTTAGTTAATATCACAGTTTGAAGATTACCATGATTTATGACATTTTCGTGAATAAGTCTGAAACAAAAGAAGATCGGAGGCTGATATTACGCATCCAGTGTTCTTAGGGCTTCCCACTACTGCACCTCAAATTACAACCAAATCCCTTGAGGGGGCAACTCTTGTTAGCTTATCCTGCTAGACCCTTTTCTGCGTTGTACACCTGCTGCAACCCATTCACGGGGACATCAATAGATATCCGTAAACCGGTTCCAGCAGGCGTATAGAGACTATTGAGAAGTAATGGAAAAGACTAATGGGCTATGGTGATGGAGGATGGATGGATCACAAATGGAACTATAGAAAAGAGGTCTGGACACCTGCCATAACAATGATTTCTCTTTGCTATCGAGGCAGGCGGCCCCCGTAAGTAGCGTCAGAAGAGACAGCCAGGGGCAACACCGGTGTAGGCGGCTCAGGAGTGTAGAGAGGTATACACCGCTTTCTGCACAGTGGCTTGACAGCCGCTGCACCAACTCGCGACTTATGCAAATTTACACTTCCACCCCTGGAGCATATAGCTCTGACGACTCCTCTCTGGACGGCCAATTAAGGCAAGCCAGAACTGAGAGTCCTACGGGTCCCCTTGAGGTTCCACTCCGACCGACGAAGACACGCCGGAGGCGGGGACCGTGACCGACTCTCGGGAGCACTCGGGTCCGTGGGGTCGTTACTCCCCAACAGCTCGCCACAAGCTGCCCTGCGGCCTGATATTTATTATTACTAACGTCAAAATCTATGCGTAATAACATGTTTGACGATATGTGTCAAAGACATCAAATGCTACGGAAAGTCAGTCTTTGTTAACATTTTTGTTTTACTTACGAACCGTACCTACAGATAAAGCGAGTTTTGCCTCGTCCGCCGAGCTCCATGGCTCATGCACTGTATGATTAATTATAATGTTGTTCCGAATTAATAACGCCGCAAATTGGTTCGGGATAAGGCCACGTGCATACTCGCTAAACTGAGGATTCATAGTGGAGACAAAATGGATATCATCATCATCATCATCATCAGCCTATGATAGTCCACTGCTGGACGTAAGCCTCTCCTATTAACTATGCGTATAGACGCATTAGGAGGTAAATGCCCATAATCGCCACGCTGGGCAAGCGGATTGGCGATCGCAGTAATGTGTCCACTATGATGACGCTGCTGCCCATCGTCAATCTTTTATCAAATAATGGTCAGTGACACTTTAATCCTTTAGTCGACTCTTACGACATCCACAGGAGGAGTTGGGGTGGTGACAAATGTATTCTTAAAAATGGATATAAGGTCAATTAAAAAGCACTAGAAAGTAGGATTTCTGTCGAACCAGGGGGCTACCATGATCTCTTTAATGCGATTCATTTTAGGATGTGCCAGTTTTTGACAGCTATTCTTGACTGATGTATCTCGGAAGGTGGCGACGTTAAAGTGGGACTGGGCTGGACACGTCTCCCGCATGCCAAGTGATCTGTGGGCCAAGATTACCACAGAGTGGCAGCCCAATATTTCGAGACGGAGAGCCGGAAGACCCTGTCGGCGATGGCGAGATGAGCTTGACTCGTTTACTGAAGGGATGGTCAGACACTGCACAAAACCGTGAAAAGTGGAAAAAATGGGGGGAGGCCTTTGCTCAGCAGTGGGATAATACAGGCTCCTAAAAATAACAATTCTTGACTTATATCACAAAGTACCCAAATAAATAAACTAAATAATCTCTGCTTATATGATATGACTATACCTCGATATTTTTCTAGCAAGAACGAAAGATTGACAAAATTAAACATCGACATAACTGCTATCGATGAGTTCATCCTGTTCTCATAAAAATGCTAACTCCGCAAAAACAGGTAAGAAATACAGGGCCCATCTAGGCTGTTCCACCATTGGCCATCATTGTTCTAAATATATTAATCATTTCCTATGGCTTTAGAGTATATTAAAATTTTATTAATCTTTGCAATTTTGATATAATTTGCATATCTTGTATGTAGTACCTACATACAAGATATGAAAAACATTATATGATTTGCATTCGTGTAATTTATCTGTAAGCTACGGCAATTTTTTTATTTATTAAATTTATTTATCGACTACAATACGACTTATCGATAACAGTTATGTCGATGTCTAATTTTGACTAATCTTATAGAAAAATATCGAGGTATAGAATTCTCATAGATATGACATTATACAATACATACCTATTGTGTTATTTTATATCGGTATTTATTTTTCAATTGTTAAAAAACAGCACCAAGGCATACCTACTGTCAGGCATACCTAGTTCCAGTGTCAGAGAGGGGGGGGGGGTTAGGACAAGTCCCACCATTGCCGCCCCCTCCCCATAATCGCCACGCTGGGCAAACGGGTTGGCGATCGCATCACAGTAGTGTGCCCACTGTGATGATGCTGCTGCCGATCATTAATCTTCAATAAATAAATGGTCAGTGACACTTCAAATCCCTTAGTCGACTCTTACAACACTCACGGGGAAAGTTGGGGTGGTGACAAATGCCGTCACCACGCCAAACTTACTGCCGTCACCACACGGGTAAAGGCGAAGACAGGTCGCTAGTACAAAAAAAACAGCTCATGTAGACGTTCTGAACGCTGCCTTACCCCCTCCATCGCAGGCACGGTAAATTGGAAAATCGTTATCCATCCCCAATCCTAACAATAACAGGCTCTATATTATTCGGTGACCAGAGACAGGTTATAAAAAAGACTAGACATACCTATTCTTTGAATGTTTATCCTGACCGCATGTGCACGATTTCCGATTCAAAAAAACCCAATTGAAAATCTGACAGCATGGAGCACAAGTTCAGTTTTTTACATTAAGTTTTTTTCGGCCACTTCTTGAGCGACGGTCTTTGAGAGAGCACGTATAGATGGACGATGAGTGAGATGAGTGGAGATGAGTTTACTACTGTTCAACAACAAGAAAAATAATAAATTATAACTAACGTGAGACTCAAACATTTAAAATATTATCGAACCGGTTACTCACGTATTTAAGTTGATCATTGCTTGCTGGTGGTTGGACCTCGTGCAGGGTCCGCTCGGATAGCTACCACCATCTTACATGTTAACCTGCCGCTAAATAGTTAATACTTACTGTGGTCCGGTTTGGGGGTAAGATAGCCGGTGTGATTACTGGCATAGATAGAGGCAATCCATCTAAATCGTCAGGGTTGGCAGCGCATAGGCGATTTTTTGGTCACTATGTCCATGGGCCTCAGTTCCCACTTTCCATCAGGTGGGCTGAGAGCTCAGTTGTCTACCTTATCACATAAAAAAAGACATGTTTCGACCCATTAATGGGTGGGACATTTTCCTATGGGGTTCTAAGTCTAAGTTATAATCTAAATACCTATTTATTTATTTATTTTTATTACCGTTATTTTTATCGTTAACTTTATTATTTTTTATTACTATCTTTTCGATTTTGTACGTTTGTCAGACTATATTTGCCGTCGGTCTCTGACAGCGTTAGAATCTTTGTAATGAATGGTTGAAACCGAAATTGCGGCTGAAAACGATTATTTGAATATCTAATTGATGGCTTTTTTGTTTAATTACTTTGAAGGTATTTTTGTAAATTAATGTTTAGAAACGTCTACAGCAAGACGCGTTATAATTATGATTTTGGAGTATCGTTGATTCAATTTAGCAGACGAATTCACAGATAGCGGATTGACTAATATGTATATATGTATAATGCTGAGGGTCACAAGTATACCTATATATGTATATATTATATATGTACCGGGTGTCCCAAGATTATGGGACATGAAGGGAAAGTACCTGAAATATCGTAGATAGGATATTTTGCTGAAAGAAGACTTTATTTTATTTTGAAAATTAAATAATACTGCATTCCGAAAAATCCAGAAAAATTTAGCTTTTTCTTTATAGGAAGAAATATTTTCAGCTCATCGTCGAACTGTAGGCGGTAACTATCGTCGCAGTGTAGTTCCAACTCACACCGCATTCGTCGCCGAGCGCTAGTGTTGTTTAAAGTGCATTAGTGAATTGAATACCATTTTTAGGCTCGTCGCTGCCGCAGCCTTGACAGCGCTGATAGCAAGGCGGTTTCCTTAGTGAATAACAATGCAGCAGTGTATATATATACGTATTATGTTGCAGGTGTTCGCGGGCGGCGGTAGTCGTTTGCCATCATTCGACTCGTCTGCTCGCTTGCCTCCTATTAAATTTAAAAAATCTATTCTACATGTTGCAATATGTATAACCCCTCAGCAACATCAAATAAAACGGCATAAACCGATTATCGAGCAAACTCGGCAAAAAAACAAGCAACCGAATGTAAATCGCGCATAGACAAGATTTAATTGTTTTTCGGCGCGCGCCGCACAATGGATGACAAATTGCGACAAGGTTTATTGGCGCGGAGCGGCGTGCCACCGGCACAGAGGTGTGGAGCCGACAACTTATGTTATATTTAGATTTAGATTAAGCTATTATGTGCTTAAAAAACATGTACTTGTACTATACTGTACTTATGAAATCAAAATATTATTATTATGTCCTTTATTTAACTTTTCTCTTAGGTAGTAGTAGTAGTAGGTATTTTATAAAATGAATATAAAATTAAAACACAATACAACATACAAAAACAATACAAAATATAAACACTTTATAAAAAACTAACCTAGGGTGCCGCCGGCAACAGAGCGGGCCCAAGCTGCCGGTGGTTAAGGTCGCAGAGAGAGGAACCGACGGACTATCCGCTCCGTATCCAGGATTATCGCATTCTGCATCCGACCCTTGATCCAGCCATCTAGCGAGAGACTCGTAAGGTATTATATTATATTATTATTATTATTTAATAAAAAATATTCATAAGATTTTTTTACTCACAAGGGCAGACCAATCGCTAGAAAGACAATCATAAATGTTGTGCATCTTTCCCTGTCACCCCTCCTAAGGCTTCATCAGTGAGACAGAGACAGAACCTCAAAATGTACTTGTCTATAAGTAAATTTTAAGTCGTCATCATTATGGAATAGTTCATCCCAGTTGCAATTTTGTAAAGCAGAGTCAAATAAGCCACCAATTTTTTAGCCTCCATAGTCTGCTTGGTAGTAAACATGCCTACAAAGCTATAGGTTCTGGATGTTTAGCCAAGTTGCCAATCGCTAACGCTTAGTAGCGTATCGTAGTTTTCCCTCTCCGTCACTCTTTCATATTAGTGCGACAAAGACAGTTAGCTGCCTTTCATTTATGATTAACGATTAAACGTTAGCGATTGGCAACTTGGCTAAGCCAGGAGTAACGGGAATACACTTAGGTTTTGGCCACCCCGTGTAAATCGTTGATTTTCGTGATTTACTTAAGAGAAAGTCTCAACTTATTTTAATATCAGTATTATGTACCATTGGCTGTGTGGTGACGGCAGTAAGAATACATTTGTCACCACCCCAACTCCCTCTGCGGGTGTCGTAAGAGTCGACTAAGGAATTGAAGTGTCACTGACCATTATTTGATAAAAGATTGATGATGGGTAGCAGTGTCATCATAGTGGACACATTACTGCGATCGCCAATCCGCTTACCCGGCGTGGCGATTATGGGCATTTACCTCCTAAGGCGTCTATACGCATAGTTAATAGGAGAGGCCTACGTCCAGCAGTGGACTATCATAGGCTGATGATGATGATGATTATGTACCCGTGTGAAAATAGACGGGTCATTACTAATTAATAAGTAGAAGACAACTCTACGCCACCCCTGTTCCACTGTGATTCACTATGTACATTCATAATGAGATAGCGACTGCGTTATTATAGCCATTATTAGCTCGCTTTATGGCGCCGCTGTATAGCGTCGTATAGCAACGTATAGAGCTATATACAGCGCGTAGTCAAGGCCTTTACACATGACACGTTCCGTCGTAAAGGCTGAACTACACTATATTGGTTTTTGTGTGTCGTATTTAGATTAACATATGAAATAAATATCTTGGGACATCTTACTCAAATCGACCGAGTCCCACGGTAAGCTCAATTAAGGCTTGTGATGTGGGTACCAGGCGACGATATACAGGGTGTTCGTTTCGATATGCTATAAATAAGACAGGTTACTTGGGACATTAATAGAAGTTGTCTGGTATACGGGCTTTTGGAAAATTCGATAAAAAATATTTTTTTTTGTTTTCATACATAATAAATGAAATGGTAAGTGTGAGAGAACCTTAATAATAAAATAAAAGTTAATCTCAGGTAACTGACGGCACATGTCAAAATAAGTAACATTACATTAGAATGTAATAAAGGTTGCAATACACATGTTCAGTGATTAAACTTATTTTTTTAATAACTCAATAACAGTAAGAGTTAAAACACTAGTTTCTTAGAGAAATTAGTTATATTTGACTTAAATAAGCTTCCGTTAAAGTTATAGCATATGAAGAAAAACACGCTGTATATAATAGATAAATACATACAGATACTTATATACATAGACAGCCATGACCTTGACCAAGGAACGAATATAATTATGTGATAAATAAATTCACAAATAATGCCCTTGCCGGGATTCGAAACCGGAACCTCCAGCAGCGTCACTACCAACTAGGCTACGGAGGCTGACAAAACAAAAACTATTGTGACATATAAATAAATAAATATCTTGGTACATCGTACACAAATCGATCTAGTCCCACAGTAAGCTCAATTAAATGTCAGTAGAAGTACGCTCTCATTCTATCGCGTAACTCGTACCTTTTCCGAGTGCACCATAGTTTAATAAATCACTATAGAAAAAAATCTAAAAGGCAGGGTGAAAAAAATCGATACTCAAATTAACGATAAAATAATTGTTTGCCAACAAAACAAATAAGGAAATTAGAAACAAAATGTCGGTTTGGCGCGGTCGGTAGGATCACCTAACAGCCATACAATTGTCAAAAACGAAATTCATGGGAATGTAGAAAGACAAGGAAAATATTTGAAGTTAAAGTGTAATAATTTTTTTTTTCATCATATGACTATAAATTAGAGTTTTTTTACAAGCTTTACATTGCTAATTTCGCTATGCCTGTTTTTCATCTGATTTTGGCCCCACATCCACCCTTGTTGCTCAGGGTGCTTAGACAAGTTGCCAATCGGTAACGCTTAATCGTCAATCGTAAACGAAATGCAGCTAACTGTCTTTGTCGCACTAATATGAAAAAGAGTTACAGAGAAGGCAAACTACGATACACTACTAAGAGTTAGCGATTGGCAACTTGGCTAAGCATGTAGGACAGCTCCTAAGTATGTGAATTCTTCTACTTTTTCATCGACAGAATAGTGAATAAAGTGATGGAATAAAAACAGGCGCTTTGCTCAGCGTGTTGACGCTGAAATTATTTATTGGAAAGTGTTATATCGTAGTTAGCTCCGCCCTAGTTCAATGAATAGAGCCTTACGGGTCAAACGCAAACCCATGTTCGGAGTCTTTCCGGCGGACAATCTAAAAGCCTATAAAGCTTGATTTTCTTATGAAAGCCTTATCTTCATTAAGACGGAGGTACTTCTATTTCATTGCGTTGTATGATAAAAATCATTACTACCTGTCCACAGGCTGTTAACTATCGACCACAAGAAAGAAAAGTGCGTGTTCAGCTGAACTGTAGAGCCCCTATTTCCTGTGGCCAATAGTAAGCAACTGGTAGGAGTGTAGCCGTGATTTTTATCATACAATTGAATAGGAAAGGAGTGCCTTTAAATGACAATAAGGGATTAATAAGAAAAATAACTCAGCCTTTAACTTTTACAATGTCCACCGGAAAGACTCATTAACATGATTTTGAGTTTACCCTTACAGATGTATTTCAAAATTATTATCCTTCGGTTTATCACGAAAACGCCCAAATGAATATTTAACATGATTTTGAGTTTGAATCTTACAGAGTTCAAAATTATTATCCTTCGGTTTATCACGAAAACGCCCAAATGAATATTGCTGTCGCAATTAGCTTCAGTATACATTGCACTGTAGCTAATTGAGACAAGAGAGATAAATAAATATCTTGGGACATATTACACAAATCTACTTAGTCCCACGGTAAGCTCAATTAAGGCTTATGATGTGGGTACCAAGCGACGATATACTTATATAATAGATAGATACTCATCATATCAGCCGAAAGACGTCCACTGCTGAACATAGGCCTCCCCCAAAGATTGCCACAATGACCGGTCCTGCGCCACCCGCATCCAGCGGACTCCTGCGACCTTCACCAGGTCATCGGTCCACCTTGTGGGGGGCCTACCCACGCTACGCCTTCCGGTACGTGGCCGCCACTCAAGAACCTTCCCGCCCCAACGGCCATCGGTTCTACGCGCAATGTGCCCCGCCCACTGCCACTTCAGTTTAGCGATTCGGAGAGCTATTTCGGTTACTTTGGTTCTGCTGCGGATGGTCTCATTTTTAATCCGATCACGCAGAGAGACTCCTAGCATAGCCCTCTCCATTGCCCTTTGGGTGACTTTGAGCCTTCTTATGAGACCCATTGTAAGCGGCCACGTTTCAGTACCGTATGTCATCACTGGCAACACACACTGATTAAAGACTTTCGTCTTCAAACACTGCGGAATATTGGACGAAAATATGTGTCGTAGCTTCCCGAACGCTGCCCAACCGAGTCGGATTCGACGATTGACCTCTTTCTCGAAGTTGGACCTACCTAACTGAATAGTTTGCCCTAGGTATATGTATTCGTCTACAACTTCGAGTGTAAAGTCTCCGATTATTACGGGAGTTGGTGCTACATGGGAATTCGACATGATTTTCGTCTTATCCATGTTCATCCTAAGACCAACTCGCTCGGAGGCTTTACTGAGGTCAACGAGCATAGTACTTACGTCCTCCAAGGTCTCAGCCAAGACTACTATATCGTCAGCGAATCGAAGGTGAGTGAGGTACTCGCCGTTTATGTTGATACCCAGCCTTCTCCAGTCCAGAGTCTTAAAGACATCCTCCAGTGCAGCGGTAAACAGCTTAGGGGAGATGACATCTCCTTGCCTAACTCCCCGCTGCAGCAGAATAGGCTTCGAGCTCTGGTCTTGGAGTCGGACTGACATTGTGGCGCTCTCGTACAAACACTTCAACACCTCGATATAGCGGTAGTCGACTTGGCACCGTTGGAGAGACTGTAGTACTGCCCATGTTTCGATCGAATCGAAGGCTTTCTCGTAGTCCACAAACGCTAAACAGAGGGGCAGGTTATATTCTTCGGTCTTCTGTATAACCTGGCGAAGCGTATGGATGTGGTCTACGGTACTAAAGCCTCTTCGGAAACCGGCTTGTTCGGGAGGCTGGAAGTCATCAAGCCTGCGTGCAAGACGATTCGTAATGACTCTTGAAAACAGCTTATAGACATGGCTCAGAAGTGAGATGGGTCGGTAGTTCTTCAATAAAGCTTTGTCACCTTTTTTGAAGAACAGTACCACCACACCTCTGTTCCATGCCTTTGGCGTTCTCCCTTCCAGTAAGACGGAATTGAACAACTTCTGAAGGGCCGTAAGGATCGGTTTACCACCCGCCTTCAGAAGCTCAGCTGTAATTCCGTCCTCCCCAGGCGCCTTCTTATTTTTGAGCTGTTCAAGAGCCATTCTAATCTCGCACAGGCTGATGTCCGGGATATCTTCTGTATAGTGTCGGGTCAGTCTAGCTCTGAGGTCTTCCGGTAGATCAACTTCGGGTCTGCTAGTTGACGTGTACAGCTGTCCATAAAAACCCTCTATCTCACTCAGCAGCTCAGATCTGGATGTGACGATTCTACCATCCTCAGTCTTTAATTTGGCGAGCTGGCTTTGCCCAACAGACAGATCCCTTGCAAAAACTTTAGAGCCCTTGTTCCGCTCGATGGCTTCTTCTATACACTTGGTATGGAATTGGCGCATATCGCGTTTGAGGGACTTAGAGATTTGTCTGTTGAGCTGCCGGTATAAAGTCGCATCAACTGAGGATTGTAGAACCAGTTCACTCCTTTTTTCCATTAGCTTCTGAGTGGAGTCGGAGAGCTTTCTGGTCTTGTTTGTCCGCTGGGCCTTAAAAAACTTAGACCCAGCGCTATGGACAGCTTCCACAAACCCGTCGTTGAATACGTCCACGTCATCGCCTAGGCAATCGAAACGGTTTTGGAGTTCCAGCTGAAAGCTCTCGGGGTTTTGGAGATGGAGTGCAGGACGGAGCGTAGACTTCATCAGTCGCGAGCGTTCTAGCTTAGGACATATATTCAACGTGCCTCTTACCAGGCGGTGATCGCTACCGGTTTTAACCGTACTGATCACAGAAACATCGTTGAATATATGTCTCTTCGTCGACATGATGAAGTCGATCTCGTTTTTAGTTGCACCGTCGGGACTCATCCAAGTCCATTTTCTGTGCTCGCGTTTCTTAAAGAAGGAGTTCATCATGTAGAGTCCCTCCTTCTCCAAGAAACCAGCCAGCAGATGGCCCCGGTGGTTCCGACGTCCAACCCCAAATTGCCCCACCCTCAGTTCGTCACCATCTCTCTTGCCCAGTTTCGCGTTGAAGTCCCCCAAAAGATAGATAGATACTATAGGTACTTAAATACATAGACAGCCTCGACCAAGGAACAAATATTTGTGATAAATAAATACACAAATAATGCTCTCGCCGGGATTCGAACCCGGAACCTCCAGCTCCGTAGGAAGGGTCACTGACAACTAGGCTACGGAGGCTGAATTCGGCTATTCCGTGAACATTTATGAAGGAATAAGATTTTGCACTACATCTATAATGTTTTTATGTTTTGAATTCCTGTATTATGTTACTTTAAAATATTATGTAAATTAACCTGCAGATTATAAGAGGCCTACCAGTGGACTAAAATAGGATGACGACGTGTATGTTTTTATTATTACAAACTTTGTATTAACTTCACTTTGTATGTTTGCAAATCTTGCAACGAAGAATTAAACCAGTTGCAGTAAACCAATTGAGCCGAATTTTGGTACACTTACGTAAGTTGGATGACAATACATTAATATGGTAATTTGGAACTGGTCTGATGATGGACTTGGTACCTAGGTATCCAAAGTAACACTTGCTCCCGTGAACCAATTGAGCTGAAATTTGGTATGCTTTCGTAACTTTGGTGGCAAATTTATAATTTGTTTACTAGTACACTGGCGTAAAATAGCCACATAATAAAACAGGTTTGCAGGTGCCTGTACCCTTGTCATAAACGATTCGACAACTCCCTTAGCAGCTAACAGCAGGTTTTCATTTCGCTGGTGTACACAATAAGCCCGGTCTCCCCTCTAAGCGACCCGCAATCGTATGATGCGCTTTTTGATACGATCACCCTCCGTAGGGTTGGCGATGACTGAAAAATAAAAGTTTTGTCGAAAAAATAAATGTTTCACTTCTCATGCTCAAAAAGTGCACCTTCATGTCGTGCGTAGACGAGATAAAATCGGATTTTAAGTCTAGAGCAAAAAAGTATTTTTTATTGAGCAATAAAATAGTATAGCTGACAAAACTTGTTATATTATTTTATTTATATTAAGTATTATGTATTTTCTGTAATAAATTTAGTAAATCACATTAAATAGATATCGATTATCGTTCAAAAATGCTCCGAAATGTTTGACTTGGCAGAAAACTGAGCAATTGAAACTCAGATCACAGGTAGAGAAAAAAAATGAGTTGGCGGGTATAGGTTATATATTTTTTCCCCTCACTAGCTCGTAAAGCGCTCGTTTATCCTTTAATACGAGCGGGTAAAAACGCTTTTTCTTGTGAATAAAGTAATTTGACATTTCTCTAATTCCTATAGCCCCCTACTGCCTAGTATAAGTGGATCTGTATGACCGTAGTAAACATGCGCAATCGGAGCTCACATGTTAAATTGGTCGTTTCTCATGTGACTTTGTAAGCCATTGGCAATATTTATGTTCCATAAGTAACTCTATTCTACGATACGTTTCGAAATTGAGTTTTAAATAGTTTCTTTAAGTTAATTTACATTTGGATGAGATTTTTAATCATATTTCCTCGCGATAGTGAGGGGAAAAAAGTTGTATTACACTTGGCGGCAAAGTTTGTTCAACTCTCGTGCCTTGAGACCTTCGCAATGCTCAAGATTCCAGTTTTTGAACCACTCGCTACGCTCGTGGCTCAATTTTGGAATCTTTCGCTAGCTCAGGTCTCAATATTGGCACGACAGTTAAACAACAACTTTGCCCCCTTGTATAATAAATAACTATTCTTCTTTCGCTATAAGACAACTTCATTGTGAAAATTGCAGTGAAAATGTGTTTTACTTTGCTCGCAAACGAAGTGAAAAGCAGAGTGTACAACAAGGGCATAAATGTCCATTTTTATCCTCGTCTACTATTTTGGTAGGCAAAAAATTGCCTCGGTTGAAAATGGGTCACTTTATGCCCTTGCTGTACAATTTAATATTGATGCAACTTTTGTCGCCGACTGCACATTATTTAGTAATTTGTCAGCCTCCATAGCCTAGTTGGTAGTGACGCTGCCTACGAAGCTGAAGGTTCCGGGTTCAAATCCCGGCGAGGGCATTGTTTGTGTATTTATTTATCACAAATATTTGTTCCTTGGTCATGGCTTTGTATGTATTTAAATATTATATATATCGTCGCCTGGTACCCAGCGCACAGTGTGTAATAAATCACTGTGTTTATACACAATAAATACGGAAAGCTGAACTAGTACCGTTGGCCGTTTGGTGACAGCAGTAGGAATATATGGGTCACCACCCCAACTCCTTCTGCGGGTGTCGTAAGAGTCGACTAAGGGATTGAAGTGTCACTGACCATTATTTAATAAAAGATTGATGATGGGTAGCAGCGTCATCATAGTGGACATATTACTGCAATCCGCTTGCCAAGCGTGACGATTATGGGCATTTACCTCCTAATGCGTCTATACCTACGCATAGTTAATAGGAGAGGCCTACGTCCAGCAGTGGACTATCATAGGCTGATGATGATGAACTAATACCAAAAAACAGAGGGCACTCGCCAAACTTCATTGACAATGGACATTTTAACAACCTACTCAACATTTGTGACACCCTTTAAACATAAAATGTCGCCGGCAGCCCTATTGTCAATAGGGTTGTCCCCTGGTAATTAAAATTCCACGTCCTAATATCGCGGGCCATATATTAAGTGCCCTAATCGGTGGAACCGACAGCCCTGCTTATTGGGTTTTATTGCTTTTTTATAAGTCTCTCGTTTAATCATTTGTTTGAGGATTATGCAATTATTTAAGTGAATATTTATTTTATTAAATATAATGTCAATACTTGTGTTTCAATAGCTGTTAGGTTTTACAGGGGGTACCAAAATAGTATAACATCAATTAATTTTTAGCAGCGCATCGCTCGTGATATTATTAATGTAAGAAGAACTGCTAGTAGTATAGATATAGATGCATAATAATATTGTGAACTTGTACAATAAGAATTATTTTTGTTTATTGTTATTCTTTATTTATCTCTCTTCTTAAGTTAGGTTTTTATAAAAATGTCTATAAAAGTCAATTTTTTTATGTAACAAATTCTTTAATGCATGTTATTTTAATAAGATGTATTATTAATACTGTTTTGAAAAAATAAGTCCACCTGAGTTTCTTACTGGTTCTTCTCAGGAACGGTATAGGGTTAGAACCAGTAGTAGATTCTCTCTCTTGATAGTGTCAGACGATTCGAAAATGCTTATAATAAGCTTACTTGAATAAAGAATAGTTTGACTTTGACTTTGACTAACTGCGTCGACGATGGAGTCCTTTTCTGGAAGATATATTTATTAAACGGTACAAATAAACAAACGACAAAAGTTGACAACTAGCAACTTTAATTTTTTATATAGAATAGGAGGCAAGCGAGCAGACATATCGCCTGATGGTAAGCGATCACCTTCGCCCATGGACACCCGCAACACCCATGGTTCTTACAAGTGCGTTGCCGACCTTTAAGATGGGAATACGCTCTTTTCTTGAAGGTTTGAAGATCGTAACGGTCCAGACATACCGCAAGCGACTAAATATTCCAGAGTTGCTATGTGAGGCAGGATTTTTCTAGAAAAACACACAGTTGAGGACTGCCAAACATCTTAATGGTGATGGAAATGTTGTCGCGTAGGACGATGGCGGAAAAACGCTGCAGGGATTAATCCGGATACCTCGGAGTAGCAATTAGCAATGTACCGAGGGGAAGTTTCATAAGTTGCGAAACTCCTATAGAGAATGTTCTCGGCAATTTAAATTTTATATGCAATCTAGTGATGCCAAAACCGTTGTATATACAGGACTTTTAAGGTTATAAATGCGATAGAAAATGCAGAGCAAGGCTACATTTCTACGCAAAGCCAAGGAATCTAGCCGATCTGAAATATCGATTATCGACGATTATTATTTCACGATATCTGAATATTGTCTACTAATTATTGCTCTATATATTCTTGGCCGTGTGGTATGTGGTTCTTTGGCCGTATGGTGACGGCAGTAAGAATATAATATTTGTCACCACTCCAACTCTTCCCGCGGGTGTCGTAAGAGCCGACTAAGGGATTGAAGTATCACTGACCACCCTTTGATAGAAGAGTGATGATGATGGGCAGCAGCGTCATCATAGTGGACACATTACTGTGAACTGCAATCCACTTGCCCAGCGTGACGATTATGGGCATTTACCTCCTAACTCGTCCAGCGGTTGACTGAGATAGGCTAATGATGACGTGTACGTCTATATTCATGACACCTTGAAAAGTTTTGGACTGAGCAACGTAGCGTCGACACGAAGGATGCCGGCGGCTTTCAGTCGCAACAGAATGCATAGCTAAGTTGCCAATCGCTAAAGGGATATCAGACGGTTCATTCGAGTGAATATTCACTAGACTTGAGTGATTCCTTTTTAGGGTTCCGTAGCCAAAATGGCAAAAACGGAACCCTTATAGTTTCGCCATGTCCGTCTGTTCGTCTGTCCGCAGCATAGCTCATTGGTACAGATATACATATTAATTATGCCAACAAAGTGGTACAATAAAAACTAGAAAAAGATTTTTTTTCGGGCACCTCCCCAACTGGTGAAGTGGGGATGATTTTTTTTATTCGCTGTAATCCTATATTGTGAGGTATCATTGAATAGGTCACTTAAAAAAATTGCGTTCCCCCCCTCTAACTTTTGATCGGTAGGTCCAAAAAATATGAAAAAAAATCATGAATAGTGGGCTTATAGAATACTTTAAAATAAAACTGTTTCGAACATAATCGGCCCAGCCGTTTTTGAATAACTACGGAACCCTACACTGAGCATGGTCCGACATGCTCTTGGCCAGTTTTTTTCTTTTATTCCATGTTCACACAGTTTAGCTAAAATTACATACAATTTTCGTTCATTCGGAGTGAAAGTGTATGATTCAGAATTTATTTCTTATTAGTTGATATTTCATTAGTGCGACAAAAATAGCTAGTTCACTTTCATTCACGATTCACGATTGAGCATTAACTATTGACATCTCTCCTACTACGCACCCAGAACTCAACTGGGAAAATACCTTACAATAATGACAGCCTAACACTACACCCTTTCAAGTATTCATGTTGTTTTCCTGGAGACGTAGAATTATTATTTTTATTTGTTACAATTATTGTCAATATACAAACTATAATTCAAACACAATCTTGTATTGTTTATGAATAAAGATACTATGACTTGACTATGACTATGACTATGACTTGAATTTAAAGATTATACAGGGTGTTTGGTCAGCGGTGTCGAAGCTTTTAAGGGCTTAAACTACAATCAATTTTACCGATAAATTACCATGCAATTTTATTTTGTGCCAACGGTAATTAAATGGCGGCAATTTTTAAATTTCAAACAGACGAACACCGATGCATGAGGTATTTTTGGAATTATACGTTTATTATCGGTCCTATCTTTGCAAAAAATCTCGTTAGGGAGCTCATTAGATAAGCAAACTAATTAAGCTAATCATTAGACTCAATAATTTCAACAACAAGGCCAAAAAAAATATTATAAATGAAAAATTGTAAGATATTCACCTTTATTTTTCAATTAATTTAAATTTGCATGAAAACTAGGTCATTAAGATAGAAAGATACACAAGTGCTCAAACATGCACTGGATGGATGGAAGGCGGCCACTTCGTTCACTAGTGAGCACACTGCTGACATTCATTTGTTTATGGATTTTGCATCGGGAACGCTAAATGTAGCTATTTAGGTGCATGTTTAAGCACTTGTAATTCCTAAAGTACTTAAGGTACAACTGTAATAATGGTGTTATTTTTTAGCTAACATCCTGTATTAACAAATAACAACACCAAAAACCTATCTTAACGACTTAGTTTTCATGCAAATTTAAATTAATTGAAAAATTAAGGTGAGTTTGTTATTATTTTTAATTTTTAAGTGTTGGCCTTGTTGTTAAAAAGTTGAGTCAAATGATTAGCTTAATTAGTTTGCTTATCTTATCTAATGAGCTCTGTAACGAGATTTTTTTTGCAAAGATAGGACCGATAATAAACGTATAATTCCAGAAATAGCTCATGCACCCGTATTCGTCTGTTTGAAATTTTAAAATTGCTGCCATTTAATTATCGTTGGTTTAAAAGCTCCGACACCGCTGACCAAACACCCTGTATAAATATTATTTTCTTCGGTTACCGGAATCATTACATACTTTATTTAAACGGATTATTCCTATAATATATATTGCCTTAAATTAAACTACATCCCGACATTTTGAAAACTTTACAAAGTTCGTGGTCTGCGGGCGACTGTCGTTTAAATAGTTTTATTACAAGAAAAGCAACTTTTTAACCTAAAAGTGTTTTATCTGACGTAAACTGACGTGATTGCCCTTTATTACTAATAAAATAGTAAAAAAAACTAAATAAGACGTTTTTTCGTATTCCTGACAGCAAACCCTTTTATATAATACATTTGAGTCATGAGGATGGATTTCAAACAACAGTCCGCCACTCCTATTAGCTATTAACTACGCGTATGGACGCATTAGGAGGTACCAAAATGTCCATAATTAGCCACGCTGGGCAAGCGAATTGGCGATCGCAGTTGTGTTTGCTATGTTAAAGTTTGCAAATCAAATTGGAAATTTGTCAAAGTCAAAGTGAAGGTCTTACAATATTAATGATAAAGCATCACCATGTTGTTCCGCAAGCCATACAAAATTGTGGGCTTAATTTTAATGGACTGTAACTACATGCTATGCACAGTTGCCATTATTGTAGTCTAGCAAAAATTCCTTAACAGTGTAGTACTTGATGTCATCTAAAAACCACGAATATATTTTATAAACAAATGCTTATTATAGATTGTAAAAGATTAGATATAAGATTATCTCGCCTACTTACATATTATTAACATTAATATTGTACCTACTGTCGTAATTGGCCCGAGCTCTGGCTGTAAATAAGCCATTAATGGCTTTAGAAGTTAAGTTACATGAAACTCTGCGTTAAATAAATTGTTTTTTTAACTATAATAAAATAAAAAAGTAAGTTTTATCCACTAAAAAATTAAATAATGATTTTTTGAAACTAAGCATATTTTCTATGTTTCTTATGTCGTTTGGGACTTTATTATAATTTTTTTCTAATTGACATAGAGTTAAAAAAATTGATTCGTTTGGGTAGGACACATGTAGGAGAAGATAATTCTCCGGCGCTAAAGTTAGCCGACGTCTGCCGACGGCCCCCGTGCCGAGCGGTGTTTCGATCGTTTTATTGTGACATTGCTTATTGGTTAGTCGAGGTTGCAGTTACAAACGGACTTAAGTCGGTACAGTAAGTAAGTAAGTAAATGTTTATTTGTAAATATACTTGTAGGTACATGTATGGTAACAGTTGATCATTATTATAATATAAGTTCGCTATATTTTGCAATTCCGTACCAAGTGCATAGAAGAAGCCATCGAGCGGAACAAGGGCTCTAAAGTTTTTGCAAGGGATCTGTCTGTTGGGCAAAGCCAGCTCGCCAAATTAAAGACTGAGGATGGTAGAATCGTCACATCCAGATCTGAGCTGCTGAGTGAGATAGAGGGTTTTTTATGGACAGCTGTACACGTCAACTAGCAGACCCGAAGTTGATCTAGCGGAAGACCTCAGAGCTAGACTGACCCGACACTATACAGAAGACATCCCGGACATCAGCCTGTGCGAGATTAGAATGGCTCTTGAACAGCTCAAAAATAACAAGGCGCCTGGGGAGGACGGAATTACAGCTGAGCTTCTGAAGGCGGGTGGTAAACCGATCCTTACGGCCCTTCAGAAGTTGTTCAATTCCGTCTTACTGGAAGGGAGAACGCCAAAGGCATGGAACAGAGGTGTGGTGGTACTGTTCTTCAAAAAAGGTGACAACGCTTTATTGAAGAACTACCGACCCATCTCACTTCTGAGCCATGTATATAAGCTGTTTTCAAGAGTCATTATGAATCGTCTTGCACGCAGGCTTGATGACTTCCAGCCTCCCGAACAAGCCGGTTTCCGAAGAGGCTTTAGTACCGTAGACCACATCCATACGCTTCGCCAGGTTATACAGAAGACCGAAGAATATAACCTGCCTCTCTGTTTAGCGTTTGTGGACTACGAGAAAGCCTTCGATTCGATCGAAACATGGGCAGTACTACAGTCTCTCCAACGGTGCCAAGTCGACTACCGCTATATCGAGGTGTTGAAGTGTTTGTACGAGAGCGCCACAATGTCAGTCCGACTCCAAGACCAGAGCTCGAAGCCTATTCTGCTGCAGCGGGGAGTTGGGCAAGGAGATGTCATCTCGCCTAAGCTGTTTACCGCTGCACTGGAGGATGTCTTTAAGACTCTGGACTGGAGAAGGCTGGGCATCAACATAAACGGCGAGTACCTCACTCACCTTCGATTCGCTGACGATATAGTAGTCTTGGCTGAGACCTTGGAGGACTTGAGTACTATGCTCGTTGACCTCAGTAAAGCCTCCGAGCGAGTTGGTCTTAGGATGAACATGGATAAGACGAAAATCATGTCAAATTCCCATGTAGCACCAACTCCCGTAATAATCGGAGACTTTACACTCGAAGTTGTAGACGAATATATATACCTAGGACAAACTATCCAGTTAGGTAGGTCCAACTTCGAGAAAGAGGTCAATCGTCGAATCCGACTCGGTTGGGCAGCGTTCGGGAAGCTACGACACATATTTTCGTCCAATATTCCGCAGTGTTTGAAGACGAAAGTCTTTAATCAGTGTGTGTTGCCAGTGATGACATACGGTACTGAAACGTGGCCGCTTACAATGGGCCTCATAAGAAGGCTCAAAGTCACCCAAAGGGCAATGGAGAGGGCTATGCTAGGAGTCTCTCTGCGTGATCGGATTAAAAATGAGACCATCCGCAGCAGAACCAAAGTAACCGAAATAGCTCTCCGAATCGCTAAACTGAAGTGGCAGTGGGCGGGGCACATTGTGCGTAGAACCGATGGCCGTTGGGGCGGGAAGGTTCTTGAGTGGCGGCCACGTACCGGAAGACGTAGCGTGGGTAGACCCCCCACAAGGTGGACCGATGACCTGGTGAAGGTCGTGGGAGTCCGCTGGATGCGGGTGGCGCAGGACCGGTCATTGTGGCAATCTTTGGGGGAGGCCTATGTTCAGCAGTGGACGTCTTTCGGCTGATGTGATGATGATGATGAGACATGTTCTTTCCGTGGACCCTTCAAATGTACACGTACAGCTTGGGAAACCACCAGCCGCTAGACGGCTGATCACCAACAGCTCTCTCGACCCAGCGGGACCCTTTTTTTTTCGTGGGGAAATGCGTTACGCATACCACCCGGGCGCGAGGGACGGACTCGGGTGGTTATGTGGGACTCCCAGGGCTAATGAGGCCCTGGTCTACCCACTAAAACCCCACGGTCTGCCACCAAGATGCTTTAAGGCGAGGTTACGGGTACGCCTGAGCACACTTCCGCGACCCAGCGGGACCCTGCCTGGGTGCTCTCTAGGGTGGGTCATTATTCAAAAATTTCGATTTTCTGGAGGGCACAGTTACAAAACGGTGCCATTTGATGTTTGATTATCACTTTTATTTCTATATATTTTTAATTTAAGTTTTTTTGCCTCCGGATTTGAGTAGAATTTTTCCTTTAAAATATTATTTTTAATATTATTTTCGACCTTTTTTCGTCTCTTTTGGCTCCGTAACTTTAGAAAAGCTATTTCCATGTGAACACTTTACTCAAACTTAGCTCATGTTGCAACAAAAAGTAAAAACATAAATATCAAATTCAAATTCAAATTCAAATAATTTATTTCAGAACTTTTGATAAAAATATCAACTGTGATCAGTACAAAATATAGGCACTGAAGTTTCTATGAAATCTTTCAAATAGATCCGGAGGCAGAAACTTAATTCCGTTGGCCAAATCATTTTTCCCCTCACTAGCTCGTAAAGCGCTCGTTTATCCTTTAATACGAGCGGGTAAAAACGCTTTTTACACACTTGTGAATAAAGTAATTTGACATTTCTCTAATTCCTATAGCCCCCTACTGCCTAGTATAAGTGGATCTGTATGACCGTAGGAAACATGCGCAATCGGAGCTCACATGTTAAATTGGTCGTTTCTCATGTGACTTTGTAAGCCATTGGCAATATTTATGTTCCATAAGTAACTCTATTCTACGATACGTTTCGACATTGAGTTTTAAATAGTTTCTTTAAGTTAATTTACATTTGGATGAGATTTGTAATCATATTTCCTCGCGATAGTGAGGGAAAGTGAAAAGTTGTATTACACTTGGCGGCAAAGTTTGTTCAACTCTCGTGCCTTGAGACCTTCGCAATGCTCAAGATTCCAGTTTTTGAACCACTCGCTACGCTCGTGGCTCAATTTTGGAATCTTTCGCTAGCTCAGGTCTCAATATTGGCACGACAGTTAAACAACAACTTTGCCCCCTTGTATAATAAATAACTATTTCACACTCTTTATCGACCTAATTACGGAACTATTTACAACTGTGCCCAGTAAAAATAAATACTTTTTTTTCTTCATACATTAGTGACCCACCCTAGTGCTCTCGCTGGGTCACCATTTCTCTCTTTCCTAGCAGACCCACAACAACGAGCCAGCACTGCCACGCACGGAACGAGTCACCCACAGCCGCGCACCAAGCACCAGCCTCTCTCTTATTCCATCTGTCTTCCCTTTGAAGACTCAGATAGGACTTCGCCTTGCCTTACTGCATCATCATCATCACCCTACGAACAAATAAAACATGGAAGCCGCACGCCATACTAAATTGCCTTTCAAAAGCGGTCCTGAATTTTAGTTGACAAATGTCACCCCCTCTTCAATGCATTACGGTAATGAATTTCAATATCAACTTATAAAAACTTAGACCGCCGTTTAAAAATTGGTCCATCAGAGTTTTAATTGGCTATATTCTATAAACATTTGTCAAAGGTGTTGCGCCGAAATATGCGCGGTGTTAAGAAAAGCGCTATGTCCTGCCCATCTTGGAACAATTGATTTTGTGGGCATTTTTGATCTGGCGTTAGAAGTCCATGTTCACACCACCAGCCTCTCTCTCACTCCATCTGTCTTACCAGGACTCAGATCTGACTGTGCCTTGCCTTACCGCATCATCATCACCAAAATCATTTCTCTCGCCATGCCCATACCAAATTTTCCTTCAACAGCCTCTCCACCATCGTGGGATGCCCGGCCACAGCTGCAGTAGCGGAAACGTGGGAGTAGCCACATATACTCGGAGGAGTATCGTTTGCATAATCATTCAGTTTGGCAAAAAAGAGTAAACATTTAAAAGAGGTGATCCAAATCAGTTTGTCCCATATTCGGATTCATTTTAATCACATATTTATATTAATTTTAAAATAACGAGACTATGGTGTTGTCATTTTATTAATTTTTTACACTTTTTACCACTTTTTTACATTTTACATCATTATTGCGATTGTTTTTTTTATACAACTGTAAATATTATAAATGTCTATAATTAGACATAATTGTGTACGTTTAAATACATAAGTAAGTAGAAATTTAATGTGATATAACGCTCGTAATATGTAATTTTAGAGTGAAAATCGTAAAAATACAATACCTATAGTTTATGAGGACTCCAGGGTCCTAGTTGATCCACGCTTCTGAGGGCCGCAGAGCTGGCACCTATTTTTCACAAAGGATCAGCATTGCGATCCAAAGAGGAAACGCCGCCAGCGACATGGGGTCCAAGCCGCAGATAGACCTGGTATTCTTTTTATAAGGGGGTTTTTTTAGGTAAGTATTTTTGAAATGAAACTATGAAAACGGATAAACTCGCGTATATTAACTAATTTTAACTTCATTCCGACGTTTCGAACACTTTACAGGGTTCGCGGCCTGCGCATGATAATTATGATAACTAGTTAATTAATATACCTACGCGAGTTTATCCGTTTTCATAGTTTTATTTCATGTGTATTAATCCTCGCGGTAACCGAAGAAAATATTATTGTAAGTATTTTTATCTTTTGCATTTAGATTATTAGTTTTTATTTTAGATAAGATTTCTTTATTTGTGTGTTTATTTCATAATTTAAAATAAGTTTATACAATAAAGGCAATTAAATCCCAGAAAGTTTTTAATATTATACTTTCGAAAATATTATTTTCATAGATATTCAATCCTTGGTTATTTCGCAGTCACAACTTATACATCATTATTTGTTTGCGTTCCTAGTAATAATAAACACCTTTTCCCTCATTTGGTAGGATTTTTTTTTCACTTCGACACATACATACAATTACTTAAGTTCGTTACGACACTTCTAACTGGCAGAATCACAAATTGTGGAATGGATCTAAAGTTGTTGCCATAACACATTTTTATACATATTTTTATGTTTTTTATGCGTGATAAATACCGTGTACTTAAATAATTTATAGAAATATGTTAATAGGTGCACTCCTTCCAAAAATCCGTGAGCAAAAAAGGCTGGAAAAAAATTTGTTATTAAACTCTGTTTTTTTTTTATGTGACGAAAGTAGACAACTGAGTTTTCAGCCAACCTGATGGAAAGCAGGAACTGAGGCCCATGGATATAGTGACCAAAAAATCGCCTATGCGCTGCCTACCCCGAGGACTTAGATGGATTCTCTCTATGCCAGTAATTACACCGGCTCTTACCCCCAAACCGGAACAGTACTAACTATTTAGCGGCAGGTTAACGGGTAAAACGGTGGTAGCTATCCGGGCGGACCCTGCACGAGGTCCTACCACCAGCAAATGTCGGTCCAACAATTTGTCAGTTAATTGTTTTTTACGATTTTTTACTGACAAATAGTTTGACGGAGTTTAATTGCCATACGTCTTAAAATATTGCCAGTTTGATATATTCTTACTATGTGTAACACCAATTGTAAGTATATGCACATACGTCGTTTCGCGGCTGAATTGCAGCCATTCGTCTTCGATGTGCAAATGCAATAGCTCCAATTTATATGCACGCCGCACCTTGGTAAAGGTCGATATATTCCAAATGCGTATGTCTGTCTAAAGGTGCGTTCAAACTAAAAGAGCATTCGCTGTTCTATCCCTCGTTCTACGAAATCAACCAATCACGTTTTGTGTCACGATCGAATTTCGTAGAGTGGGGGGTTAGAATAGCGAATGCTCTTTTGGTTTGAATGCACTTTAATGGTATACCGGGTACTTAGATTATGGTACATGAAGGGAAAGTACTCTAAAAATTGCTATTTGTTTAGAAGTCGGTTATTTTTAACCTAACACGAACCGATTACGGTATTTTTTTAAGGATTATCGTTATCGTTTCGTGTGATATTGAGTTATTCGACCATTTGTCGTGCACACGTATGCATGCTTAATGCAAACTTACTTAAGACTTATTTATAAGGTCCGACCGAGACCCATATTTTAATCTCGACCGAGACCGAGACCGAGACTTGGTAGAAAGGATAAAAAACGTACAAATTACATAAAAAATCCCTAGCAAATACCTATAGTAAGTCCAACGTCTAAATACAGCAATTATATTTGGATATTTTCTTTTCTAGAATTTTTTTTTATGTAGGTACCCCATTAAACCGGTATTCGAATTTTAGGTATTTTTATCGATAGTATGATAGGGGTCACTCAATTTAAATTATTCCTTCCGTTCATTTTAAAGTGAAAATATTACACGTGTCAATATGATACCAATAAATAAAATCACAGTAAGTTCGAGAGATGGCGTCAAGCTCGCCAATTACAGCTTATTACGAATCTCGGCCACGGCCGAGAGTCCCGGCCATTTTTGGCCGAGAGCCGAGGGGGATATCTCGGCTTGATTTTTGGCCGAGAATGCCGAGACCGAGATCTCGGTCGGACCTTACTTATTTATATGGTTTTCTCATGAATACCATTGACAGAACCGGACCAAATAAAAATGAGACCAATTAGTAACCAATTGGACCAGTCGGAAGTTCTGAGGTAACGAACATAAAAAAAAATAAAAAACATAGTCGAAACTCCTCCTTTTTTTGAAGTCGTGTGAAAATAAAAACTGTCATAAATTTTGGCCAACAATTTATGTTGGTGGCACACAAACAAACGGCCATTCCGATGGTAAACGGTAACTGTAGCCTATAGACGCCCCAGATTGGAGAAACAGTAAATTTACAATTGGGTATGTCAAGTTTTTTGAAGTGGTGTAAATTATATTTTATTTGGATGATAGGCTTCCTAAGGATCACGAAAAACCAGTTATTTTATTTTTATAACTATTAATTTATTATTAATATTATTTATAATATTTTTAATTTATGGCTCACAAGCTAAACGACTTTTGCGCTACTGAAAATTAAAAAAAAACACATGATGGTTGTCAAATATGTCACTGTCAAAAATAACTACGTCTTTCAACGGTTTTGTTCGTTCGATTGCATTTGGTGGTTTCAGTGATTTATAGAATATTTTTAACGACCTCAGCACGAATTTTGGACTCTTGATCTTGCCGCACTACTCCATGACCCCTGCACGATATTTTGGACAACGTTTGGATCTTCCTGTGACTACCTACGCTCTGCTTTTTGGACTACGTTTTCTTGCCTTTCTGACGACCCTGGTTTTGACTATTGGACTGCTTCACGTACATCTAGATACAATGAATAGTGACTGCAACCGAACCGTGACGGAGTATTACAGAGATATGCTCATGTGCTTCGTACCCAGCTGTAAGAAATACAGACGCGACTTTCCCGACTCAGCTTTTCTATGTGTACCAAAATGTTTTCAACCAACTTGGTGCCACGCGTTGGATATAAATTGCCCGAAACGGACCCTATATGTTTGTGAAGAGCATTTCAATGTGAGTGTAGTGACTATTCTATGTATCAAAATTATACTCAATAACACGTTTTTATTGTTATTATTAGTATGCGTTTTAAATATTTTGAAAGACGTAGTTACTTTTGACAGTGACATATTTGACAACCATCATATGTTTTTTTTAAATTTTCAGTAGCGCAAAAGTCGTTTAGCTTGTGAGCCATAAATTAAAAATATTATAAATAATATTAATAATAAATTAATAGTTATGAAAATAAAATAACTGGTTTTTCGTGATCCTTAGGAAGCCTATCATCCAAATAAAATATAATTTACACCACTTCAAAAAACTTGACATACCCAATTGTAGTAGCATGTGTCAATGTGGTGAAATTGAGGCCAACTTTATAAAACGCGACCCTGTGCTTCACATATAATCAGAGATCGGACTAATGTGCGTCATTGTTCGCAATAATATGGACATGACTCCAAAGTTGATTGACTTAATTAATCATTTAAAATCATTTTCAGAAAATTACCTATTTGACCCCGGGAACTACGAAAACCTTTGTAAATACTCATCTTCGGTACAAAGCTTCGGAATCAGATGTCAAGAAATTATTCGTTTCATTTTTCATTTAATCAACTTTGGAGTCATGTCCATATTATTGCGAACAATGACGCACATTTTGTCAGCCTCCGTAGCCTAGTAGGTAGTGACCCTGCCTACGAAGCTGGAGGTTCCGGGTTCGAATCCCGGCGAGGGCATTCTTTGTGTATTTATTTATCACAAATGTTTTTTCCTTGGTCATGGCTGTCTATGTATTTAAGTATCTATATGTATCTATTTATTATATATATCGTCGCCTGGTACCCACATCACAAGCCTTAATTGAGCTTACCGTGGGACTAGGTCGATTTGTGTAAGATGTCCCAAAATATTTATTTATTATTTATTTATCCGATCTCTGCATATAATTTTTACTTTAAAAAATGCCTCATCCACTGATCTTATAACTCGATCGTAATATAATGCCTTCTCCACGCCTCGGCTTCGTAGCTCTGTATCGGCACAGATTATGATATTAAATTGTTTCAAGGGGAGGGGGCAAGACGCGCAGGGCCGAACTTTGCGGGAATCTATACTAATATGTATTTTTGTACTATTTCGTTGTGCGTATAATTCGAACTTCGAACTGTGCAAATTTCGAGTACTCTCTGTCACTTTAGTGACGCCTTTTGTTGGGGTGACACGTACAAATGCTCGATTTTTTTACTCAGTGGTAGTAGGCCTGCGCAGTTCACAACGAGTTTGTGCCTACTAAATTAAAACAGACCGTTAGATGGCTGTTTAATTTTCCTATTTTGTTACCATGTCTTTAAATGATTATTTATACTTTTATGTATTCCTCAATCATTATAAAAATTATAATAATAGTATTAAACATGAATAATTAACAATATTCCACTATACAAGGTGGAATTCGACGAGGGACCTTTACGGAAATGGGAGATAGTTAAGGCTATACTGAGCAACTTTTACTATGGGACCAACCCCGAAATCGTAAAAAAAAATGACTTTCATACATTGTGTATACATGCCGTACCTTTTTGTATGGATAAGTTTTTTTTTATACGATTTCGGGGTTGGTCCCATAGTAAAAGTTGCTCAGTATAGCCTTAACTATCTCCCATTTCCGTAAAGGTCCCTCGTCGAATTCCACCTTGTATAAATTATAAATATTAGATGTCATATACCAAAGAAAAACGACCAAGATCACCTATTTACTGTCTGAGGTGGGGATCGAACCCACTGTACTCAGCTTTCGCGGCTGATGCCTGTATCCCTCGGCCACTCGGTCTTCAAGACCTAAAAAAATTATATAGTATTAAGTAGTGTGACTACTGGAGAAAAATTAAAAGTAGAAATCAAAATATTTAGTTAATATATAATTTGATTTGTGTTTTCGCAATACGTTCAATATTCCGCTACTTTTGGCATGAGGTATTAGATTCGAGACCTGTTTCTTCAATTTACTATAATTTAATTTAAATAAGATCATGACATGACGCTTGCAAACTAATAAGACGAAATGTTAAGAAAAAATAAGTCCTGCCGTGTTTTGTGTCGGCAAAAATTATAACACTCCTTCTCGAATTAGCAATGTAAACGTACAGTCAGTTACAAATTCATGTATCCACTTTTTCATCTTACTGACTTTATAACTGACCGTACAAGTCGCAGAGGAGTGGGGGGAGAGGGCTACAATGAACTATTAAATGCGATTCAGTTTCGGTTCGGCTTGTCGGTTTTTGACAGTTATTCTATATAACTGACACATCGCGATTCATATTAGGTCCTAAACTGAATCGCATTAGTATATCGTGGTAACCCCTACGAACATTCTCCAAATTACCTAAAATTACTGGAAATATTAATGAGCAAATTCTCATGCAAGATGCTATTAAGAACATTCTCTTCCAGATTAGCGATTATTATAGGTAAAAAAACTTTAGTAAGTCACCTGTTGTATGTAATAGTGACCTATTCAAATGATACATGTTTAAAATACGAACACAAACAAAACAAATGCTTGAATGGATAAGTTAGGTACTACTACATACATACAACAGCCTTATACATAATGCTCTCAAAAGTCGACAATCGCAATATTTGACGTCGCGGTTGCTACTACTATTAGACTGGTCTAATTGTAGTAGCAAACGCGTTTGTACCGATGAGAAGTTTCATAAGTTGCGAAACTTGTATAGATAATGTTCTCGGGAATCTCTATTTAACAAATAATCTAATCAAGCCAAGACCGTACTAGATACATGCCTTATGAGTAGACCCCGGTATCGGAGGTGCAAAATGGTAGCTGTCAAGTTCTTAGGGATGGGGTAAAAATATTTGTGATGTCGATAATTAAAGTTACATATCGATAATTTTTCTGTAACATTATAATAAGCTGAGACTTTAATTAAACGCACCTATTTACGATATAAACTAGGACTACATAATTACAAAATCAAAAAAATATTTATTTAATGTTATGTAACATCGCCATACTTTTTATAGAGGCAATTGTCGATGAACCTTCTGAAGTTTGGGTTTTCGAATTTGGTCCAAGTATGTTACAACTGACGAAAAACTTAAGCAGATCTCGGTTACAGTTTAATTGGTTTAATTTTTTTTCTTTTTTTATGAGTGTTTTCATACAAGATTGAGTTGCAATACAAGATATGCAAGATTACAAATATTGGAATGGAATATCCTTTATTAAATGATCAATATTAGTAAAACATACGTTGTTGATTTTCTTTTGATGGCAATTCGACTCCATGTGCTTTTTTATATTCCAACATCTGGAAATGATGTGTATTCTGCAAATTGTATATTAAATGTTTTTCATTCATTTTTGAAGTTCATGGTGTTCAGCAAGAAAAGAAGTGACTCCACTTTCTATTGTATAAAATATTTTAGGCGAATACACTCGTAAACACGGCTAAATAATCGAAGACATCGTTGTAAGATGACTTTGACTATCTATTGACATAAATAATTTATTATAATAAGTATTTAATATCTCAAAAGTTTTTATTCAATGTTATGCAACTCGAAACATAATAAATGTAATAGCGACCAGAGATTTGTATTGTAATAGTAATGATTTATATCATCATCATCATATCAGCCGAAAGACGTCCACTGCTGAATTTAGGCCTCTCCCAAAGATTGCCACAATGACCGGTCCTGCGCCACCCGCATCCATTATTTATATATTAAATGTTAATTATTATCATTGATCCCAAAAAAAGGGATACAAATAAATGGTCCTTGTACAGCAGGGTTCAAAATTGCATGGACAGTTTATGAATTAATTCATTCATAAATTGTCCATGCAATTCTGAACGCCAAAGTGCATAACAAAAAAATAATTGTACAAAAAATTGAGTATCGATATCGACATCACAAAATGGGTTTACCTATCCCTAAGTAAGAACTTGACAGCTATCATTTTGCACCTCCGATACCGGGGTCTACTTATGAGTTATATTTACCTGTTTACTTATTTACGTTTTATAGAATTATTTATGACACATTTTTATAAGTTCTCATACAAATATTCTCAATGAGAACTTACTCTTAAATTGAAAATACTCGGAAAGTTTCCGAGTATATTCCTGCAATTCTGAGAATGTTGCAACTTGTACATTGCTAGTCTCCTACTATTTTACTATTTTTACTGGCGACTAACTCAACAAGCACCGTACCTACTTAGTAATTGGCCTTATTCATAATCATAATTTATTTCCATTTATTTGCATATATTAAGAGTTTCCAATAAATGTGCGTAGACTACAACCTGGGTCGCGTCTTATAAAGTTATATTTTCCAATTTCGCTGTTTGCCTCTCTAACGCATGCACGTATTGGCCAGAAATAGAGGCAAACAGCAAAATTGTGTGACTCAAGTACTTTACATGAGAACATTCTTACGTAATTTGGAAACTCTTACACGCATTCCAACATGTGTGGATTTTGTTTGACACAAATGTTAAGCGTTTGTATCGATAATCATCGTGATATGTTCCTCCAAACAAAAGCCACTGTAATCGCTGTACAGTTTGTTTCTGTAAAAGAATGGTACTTTTTTCTGCACGTTGCAGAACATTCTCAAAATTGCGGAAATATACTCGGAAATTTCCGAGATTTTCATGAAAATTTAAGAGTAAGTCCTCATTGAGAATGTTTCCATGAGAATTTATAAAGAAGTGTTATAAAGAATAATGTATTTCACAATTGAGTAAACAACGCATAAAATATACCTTAAAAGGCATGGTCATACAACGGTTTTGGCATGATTGGATTGCTTGTAAAATTCAAATTGCCGAGAACATTCTCTATAGAAGTTTCGCAACTTATGAAACTTCTCCTCGGTACATTGCTACTCACAACACAATTTATTATAGTCTTCAAAATCAGTTGCCGTAGAAATTCAAGTCACATTAGATCGATATACAGTAACTAAAACTCCCAAATGCCTCCCTGCCTCAATCAAAGGCTTTAGGCACCGCAAATCACTGCGGGACCACACCCCCTAAATCTGGCCCCGCCCCCCCGCGCACGCGCATCCGCAGCCAATCAGAGCCAGCCTCTCCCCCCACCACCCCCCAAATCATGCACCCTCAATTGACCGCTCTATGCGATGTCATTTTTTTCCCGCCAAACCGATCGTCCGCCCCGCCCTTCCAATTTTAAAATGCGCTTTTAATCATAAACCGCAAACGCGTCTCGCCAGCCAGTCGTAGTCAATTAAAAAAATGTGATTTCGATTCGAAATTTGAATTTTAGTGTTCTGAAATGCAAAACAATGGAACGGTCAATTCCTTCAGTGTATCCAGCGAATTTAACGGATTTGTTAGCTGTGTCGTATCAAGAAAGAATTGGGGATGGTTTCGACCGGTCTTCACCCGTGTCTACGGAGGAAGACAGCCAGTTTGGAGTGGATTTAACGGGGAAGACCGGACTAGCGGGAAAGTCGTTCACGATCGCAGCCATCTTGGGGCTGTCAGGAGCGGAGCAGGACGCGATGAATTTGAGTGTGGAGCGGTTGCGGAGCCCACAGCTGGGCTATTGGGCTGGGCAGGAGATACAGAGGCTCAATGAAGGATTTTGTAGGATGGCGCCGCCGGGACTCAGGCAAGGTAGGTCATTTGGTACTGTAGAAAAGAGATTATTGGTACGATTTAAAAAAAAATACATAATTTAATTCATAAGTAACAATAACTACACTCGCGGTCAATGAATACGGGTCAGGTGGATTTTTTCATAGAAAATACTGGATGCTGATTATAAATATTTAAAATAACTATTTATAATACAAGTGGAACCATTTATACCATAAGATTGTATTGGAATTTCCCTGAAGTTTTCACCCGATCCGTAAACACGGAATTTTATCGTCAAAAATAGCAACTCATATTCATATTCATATTTTTTATTGATAATAGTATTACATATTACAAGTCAGGATTCAAATTACAAGATTTCAAAATGATCATGCTAACTTAATACTACCTAATACTAAATTTATAATAATAAATCGCATAAGTTAGATTAAAATAATTAAAGAACTCGTATTACCAAACATTTTAGGTGGTTTTTGTAAAACGTCTACATTTTTGTTTATACAAACCGACCTAACCTCAACTTTTAAAGTTATTTTGGATTTATTTATAAATTTAGGGAAATTTAAATACAACCTGATTTAAAAATAGATTTTACCTACACTATAATTAAAGGTAAAAAAATGTTTTAAATCCAAGCTTTTATTATGAACCAAAAAGTGCCATCAAAGTAACGAAAGCACACCAAATTTCAGCTCGATTGGCCCACTGGAGCAAGTGTTCCTATAAGATACCTTCTAACTCCATCATCATACCAGTTCCAAGTTACCATATTAATGTATTGTAATCCAACTTACGTAAGTGTACCAAATTTCGGCTCAGTTGGTACACTGCAATTGGTTCAATTCTTCGTTGCAAGATTTGCAAACATACAAAGTGAAGTTAATATAAAGCTTGTAAATATTTTGAAAAAATCTTTGAAATCTCCATGTTTGCATTATTTTCTAAGAAAAAAACCACCGGACCCGTATTCATTGACCAAGTGTGTATAAATATAATAAAATGGTTAGATAAACTCTCGTATATTTATAGTTCGAGAAATATAAATTGAATGTTTATTTCTATTATAATGTAGGTACAATTTCAGCATCCTCGGTACAGTGCCACAAGGGCCAATCTTAGATATAGGTTAGGTTAAGTAGATTAGTTAGATTTAATCTATGTACATAAATTGTAGTTTTGAAAATAAATATATTAAAAATGTAGGTAGAAAGTTACCAATTTATATTTCACGAACTATACACGCGACACTCGCTAGTCGCGAGGCGTGAACGCGGGTTCAGTGCTTGATAATGGAGACCTAGGTTCTCCGAAACATGTCGCGCGTGGTCACTAAATGGGTCAAACGCAAACCCATGTTCGGAGTCTTCCCGGTGGACAATCTAAAAGTTAAGCCGCTCGTCTTTGGAACGCTCTCCCCACCGGCATCAGACAGTGTCCGAATAGGTTTGCTTTTAAGAAATCTTTAAGGCTATACTTTGCTAGCAGAACTTAAGATTCCTGGTATTTCATTTTTGTATGTTCCATCTCTATGTATTATAAGTAGGTACCTATATGTATATTATTACGAAGTTTATATGTATGTTTATTATATTATTATTATGTACGTATTAAGTATACTGTAATCTAAATGTTTGATGCTTTACTCACACATAAGTAATATAAGCTCTTGTTGCATCGTCCACAGCCTATCTGCTTTGCCCGAAGGTTGACTGGTAGAGAATGCTTTTTAGCATTAAGTTCGCCTTTTGTACAATAATCTTGTTATAATAATAAAGGTTAAATAAATAAATAAATATAAAGCTTGCTTCTTATGAAAGCCTTATCTTCATTAAGACGTTCTCCTTTTTCATTTCGTTGTATGATAAAAAGCATTACTACCTGTCCACAAGCTGTTAACTATCGACCACAGGAAAGAAAATAATAATAAAATAATAATAATAAATAAATATCTTGGGACATCTTACACAAATCAACCTAGTCCCACGGTAAGCTCAATTAAGGCTTGTGTTGTAGGTACCAGGCGACGATATATATAATAGATTGATACATATATACTTAGATACTTAGATACATACACAGCCATGACCAAAGAACAAACATTTGTGATAAATAAATACACAAAGAATGCCCTCACCGGGATTCGAACCCGGAACCTCCAGCTTCGTAGGCAGGGTCACTACCAACTAGGCTACAGAGGCTGACATCTTCTGAAAGGAGAAGTGCGTGTTCAGCTAAACTGTAGAGCCTCTCTTTCCTGTGGCCAATAGTAAGAGCAACTGGTAGGAGTTATTTTATCATACAATTCAATAGGAAAGGAGTGCGTTTAAATGACAATAAGGGTTTAATAAGAAAATTAACTCTCATAGCCCTTAACATTTAAAATGTCCACCGGAAAAACTCATGACATGATTTTGAGTTTGACCCAAATAATTATATGAGTTTAACCGTTTAGGTAATTATCTTTATAGTTAAAGGCGTTTAAATGAAAACTAAATCTAATGTCATAATTTTTGTGTTACGTGTATAATGTGTAACAACTTTTGGCAGTGATAAACGGCGACAAATTCAAAGGACCATGCGTCAAAATAGACTCAGAGCCAACAAACATGAGAGTTGGGCTATTAAATAGGTCTTTAAAGCCACTTCATTACAAAGGTACAAAGTCGAATTCCATTGCAGATACTTTGAACTTTCTGTATAGCTGTGACAACTCACAAATCTATATGAGAAATATCCAAAAACAGTATGGTGGAAGTACTTACTAGTGCGCAACATGTCAACAGAGAATATTTATTTGAATCACGATATTTTGCTTATATATAAATCTACATAAAGTATTGTTATATGCGAGAGGTGTTTGTTAGTTTTGTTAAATAGTATTTATTTTCAATATCAAAATTCAAAATGGTGACTAAAGACCGAAGAGCTGGCGACTTCCTCGCACAACGCATCAGTATTGCGATACAGCGAGGAAATGCCGCCAGCATCCTCGGTACAATGCCACAAGGGCCAATCTTAGATATAGGTTAGGTTAAGTAGATTAGTTAGATTTAATCTATGTACATAAATTGTAGTTTTGAAAAAAAATACAAAAAAAAAATGGTGACAATATCAAAATTTCTCAAAATTGCAAATTTTCATAGTCAACTCCGTTGTAGAAGATAGGCCTATGTTCAGCAGGGCCGTACATGGCACAAATCGCTGAAATGATGATGAATTAATAATGAGTCAAGGCACAAGCACATTGTTACATTAAAAAACATCGATATCGAGACAAAAAGAAATGATTCAACCTGCGACCATATATAACATGGACGTCTGACGCCAGCTCAAAAATGCCCCCAAAACCAATTGTGCCAAGATGGGCAGGACATGGCGCTTTTCTTAACACCGCGCATATTTCGGCGCGACATTTTTGACAAAATTAAATGTCTATAGAATATACAACTTAACAACAAAACTTTGATGGACCAATAACAACTATATTTAAATGGCGGTTTAAGTTTTTATAGGTCGACCGTGATGCATTGAAGAGGGGGTGACATTTGTCAACTAAAATTCGGGACCGTTTTTGAAAGGCAATTTAGTATGGCGTGCGGTTTCCATGTTTTATTTGTTCGTTCAACCCTTACGAAAAAGTAATGCCAATGCATGCTAACAGGATCTGGGTCATTGTCAGATTTAGGTTATCGTCTTTTCGGTGGACATGCCTAAAGTTAAGGAATTCCTGTACTAATTTTGGGATGAAACAATTGACGGTACAACTAGGTTCCCCGGTCTATATCCCTATGCAATGAAATCGTAATATAGATTTATAAAAGCTGTCAACTTTTGACCACCGAGTGGACAACTTTTGTTTTTCGGTTTGACAATGACCCATCTAGTCATTTGCCGTCGGCGGCAGTTAAGTATATAAGTATACGGTTTCATCCGTAACATTTTCTCTGAATAGCCTTGTAAAGGTCCCTGTATCTTTAGACAATTATGTTATATTTATACAATTATGATGTATGCCGTGTGGTGACGGCAGTAAGAATACCTACATTTGTCACCACCCCAAATCCTCCTGTGGGTATCGTAAGAGTCGACTAAGGGATTGAAGTGTCACTTACCAATATTTGATAAAAGATTGATGATGGGCAGCAGTGTCATCATAGTGGAACACATTACTGCGATCGCCAACCCGCTTGCCCAGCGTGATGATTATGGGCATTTACCTCCTAATGTGTCTATAGGTCTATACGCATAGTTAATAGGAGAGGCCTACGTCCAGCAGTGGACTATCATAGGCTGATGATGTGATGTATTTAACTAAAGTAATCGCATAATAATAATGTAGGTATTTCGGTGCATGGCGTAAAGAAATTTTAACATTAGTTCGTAATAAATTAAATTCCCTTGTCTTTAACAAAAAATCTCGAGTTAACAAGTTAATTATTTATTTATTAGAGAAAATTGACGACCACAGAAGTAGATATCCTACCGACTGCGCCATGTACCTATTGTAAACAAATATCGTATTTAAATAAAACAAGCGCATAATTATTAGTTTTGGTCCTAAAGACATATTGATAAACTCACACAAAGGGGAGAAGACCCCCGCTCAGAGTCGTTTCTGGTGCAGAGGTTGGCCATAGCCATTCAACGCGGAAATGCTGCGAGCGTTATGGGCACCTTTGCACCGGAAGCGTTAAGATGCTCTTAACTTTGTCTACGAGTATTTTTACCAATTAGTTTAGTGTATTGTTAGTTTTATTGATAAGATCCAAAATGACAAACAATATAATACTTTGCGGCTTGCTAAATTAGGAAACGTTTATAAAAAAGGAGAGTTAGTCTTTGTTCACTCAAGAGTCCATTACGATAAAAAAACGTTATGAACATTATATAGTGACCATTTTAAATTTTTATCGCGTGTTTGTCATGTAATAAACATTACAAAATGAACGAGTTAAACCTAACGAATCCTTTACTTTCAAACTGATAGTACGGATACTGGTTTTATTTTTTTCTTAACCACAACATTTTTTCGAAGGTCTCAAAAGGTTTGAAAGTTTCTTTACGCATGAAGGCTACAAATATTATACGTAGCAGCATTATAAAATAAATAACTTGTAAATGATAGTTTTGGTATTATTTCAGTTGATTGCATATTAAATATTGTGATTTCCATGAGGTTTTTTTGTGAATCCATTCCATTTTATTCATCATCATCAGCCTATGTTAGTCTACTGCTGGACGTAGGCCTCTGCTATTAACTATGCATATAGACGCATTTATCGCCACGCTGGGCAAGCGGATTGGCGATCGTAGTAATATGTTCACTATGATGACGCTGCTGCCCATCATCAATCTTGTAGAATGGTCAGTGACACTCCAATCCCTTAGTCGACTCTTACGACACCCGCAAGAGGAGTTGGGGTGGTGACAAATGTATTCTTACTGCCGTCACCACACGGCAAGTATCTATTTTAATAGGTACATGTAAATGGTAAAAATGAATACGAGACTCGTATTTTTCATTTTTAATATAAATAATTTTAGTTTATAGATTATGTGCCGAGCCACTATACAGTGTGTGGTCTATCATAGGGGCGAAAAATATTCACTACTTTTAAGGTTTTTGCAACTTTTTCTCGATTTTTTTATGTTCTAAAAGTAATTATCGGGTATCGATAAGTTAAGTGAAATATATTTTTTTAAATATGTCTATACAGGCTAGGTAGAGGTGTAGGTATAACCGTACGTTAAATGCGCAAGCACTACCATGCTAGCCGCCTCCTATTCGAATGGTCAAAGGCGCCTACCCTTACAACATATTGCATATACCCGGGGAATTCAACCTGTGTCCGCTAAGTCGGAGTGGCCGAGTGATTTAGGCACCCGCAACGAAAGCTCAGGTCATGGATTCAAATCCCACCTTCAGCGTTGGTAAACTCGGTATATTACCTTTGGAAAATGACATCTAATATTTAAAATGTGTACATTATGGGTAATAATAGTGATACTATATAGTGTCTTCGTTGGTCGGAGTGGAACCCCAAGGGGACCCGTGGGACTCTCAGCTCTGGCTTGCCTTAATTGGTCGTCCAGAGAGGAGTCGTTTGAGCTATACGCTCCAGGGGTGGAAGTGTAAATTTGCGTAAGTCGCGAGTTGGTGCAGCGGCTGTCAAGCCACTGCGCAGAAAGCGGTGTACACCTCTCTCCACTCCTGAGCCGCCTACACCGGTGTTGCCCCTGGCTGTCTCTTGTGACAGCATTTACGGGGGCCCATATAGTCGTCAACAAGTCACCGCCTGTCTCGATAGCAAAGAGAAATCATTATTACAGCAGGTGTCCGGACCTCTTTTCTATAGTTGGTTGGTCATTAGTCTTTTCCATATAATCTCCAATAGCCTCTATATGCCTGCTGGGACCGGTTCACGGATATCTATTTTTGTGCCCATGAATGGGTTGCAGCAGGTGTAAAATACAGCAAATTTCTCCAAAAGGATCTGTATCCCCGCGCAAGCCTATCAAAAGACCGGGATTTATAGGCCCGTGATGAAAGAGTGATACTATTTAAGTAAATACACAAATCGAAATATTTATAGAAATTATTTGATTTGTTCCGTAAAAAAAAACTGTAAAATCGGGTGCCCGTCTCTTCGTATAATGTTCATTGTGCAGAAAATGTTTTGGCCGAAACATTTGGCATATTGTTGAATGGCATAATAATCGTTACGCCGAATTATTTTTATGCATGACACATATAGAAGTCCTAAAGTATGTTTTGCCGAATATTCGTATGCCGATTTTTAAATTATCTAAAATGTAACTTACCTAATATTAATTGTATAATTAATTAATACCTTAACTAATATTGATTGTCATAAAAAATATTTCGCATTATTATTGGAGTGGCTAAAATACCAGCACTAGTCTTTTCAACTAACTTAAACTACATCAATATTAAGTTGTCACGTCTATCAAATGGAATAATTAGCTATTTGTAGATAACCTGATTGCAGAAAAACGAGAGGGGCAGAACCGATACGGTTAAGTTAGGTTAAAACATTAATCTTAGACATTTTACAATACAAATACTAGGTCTGCTCCAGCTGCTAGGAGAAAGACCAAATAAGGTGGGACGGGGGGGCGAAGCCCCCCACAAGGGGGGCTCGGGGGGCGGAGCCCCCCGCATGAAAAAGAAAAACATTTCAAAATCATGTAATCCACCTGGATAGGTTCGTTAGGTATCTTTTGTCCCTTAGAGCGGAAATAGGAGCCCCGCTAGGGGCTCCGTCGACATGTTGGCGGATCGTATTTCATTTTAGTAGGCGTTATGTTTAGCAGCAATTTTAGAATGTACAATATTAGGATCATCAAACATATGCATAATAAAATTTCGGCAAAGGAATCTTAGACACAATAAGCATTAGGATGAATAATGTTTCGGACAGACGACTTTAGGCGCAAAAACTTCGACACATGAAAAATATGCGAAACAATAATTCGGCGAAACAATTTTCGCCGTAAAATTCTTATGCGACATAATATTCGGAACAATACTTTTATGCGATTCGATATAGACCCGTAAAATCAGCTAAGTTAAATTAAGTTAAATTCATTGAAACTACAATTTCTATACACAAATGAAATCTAACTAACCTAACCTCTAAGTATCTTAAGAATTGCCCTTGTGGCATTGTACCGAGGATGCTGGTGACATTTTCTCGCTGTATCCCAATACTCGCAACACTGATGCGTTGTGCGAAGAAGTCGCAAGCTCTTAGTAGATTTTTCATTGACCAATAGCTCGGCCTTAACGATGTAATTTTTTTTGCAATCGACCTATTAGATTTATCGGGCCCTCCGCTTCCTTTTCATGTTAGACGATCCCATTGTATAGCACAAGAGCGCTAGGGCCCATTTCTCGAAAGCTTGTAACTTGTAATACAAGTGAAAATCTCTTTTTTAATACTATAAATTATACAAAAGATTTCCGCTTGTATTACAAGTTACAAGCTTTTGAGAAATGGGCTCCTGGGCTCTGGTAGGCGGCCCTCATCATGATTGTTTGTTGCAGACAGCCCGCGGCCGGAGTCTCGGCCGCCGCAGCTGAAGACGCCCAGAAGCCACGCGCTCTCCTGCAGTAGCAGGTAAGATTACGAGTTTCTTGGGTCGTCGTCATCAGCCTATGATAGTCCACTGCTGGACTTAGGCCTCTCCTATTAACTATGCGTAAAGACGCAGTAAATGCCCATAATCGCCACGCTGGGCAAGCGGATTGGCGATCGCAGTAATGTGTCCTCTATGATGACGCTGATGCCCATCATCAATCTTTTATTAAATAATGGTCAGTGACACTTCAATCCCTTAGTCGACTCTTACGACACCCGCAGGAGGAGTTGGGTGTGGTGACAAATGTATCCTTACTGCCGTCACCACACGGCCCGGCACGGAGTTTCTTGGGTCTTATATTGGAATCCTTTTTATTTTGCAAGCTTTATATTAACTTCACTTTGTATGTTTGCAAATATTGCAACGAAGAATTGAACCAGTTGCGGCAGACTAATTGAACCGTGGTATAACTATAAATTTGGGATGACAATAGTAATTATTAATTAATTTGCTGGTGGTAGAACCTCGTGCAGGGTCTGCGCAGATAGCTACCACCGTCTTACCTGTTAACCTGCCGCTAAATAGTTAGTACTGTGTTCCGGTTTGGGGGTAAGATGCCTGTGTAATTACTGGCATAGAGCCAATCCATCTAAGTCCTCAGGGTAGGCAAGCGCATAGGCGATTTTTTGATCACTATGTCCATGGGCCTCAGTTCCTGCTTTCCATCAGGTGGGCTGAGAGTTCAGTTGTCTACCTTCGTCACTTAAAAAAAAGGTAACTTGGAACTGGTCTGATGACGGAGTTCGAAGGTATCATTAGCAACATTGATTTCCGTGGACCAATTGGTGCATTATAAAGCCATGTTTTTATAAAATATGTTTACCTTTATTCTAATTAAGGTTCGTTCCATGTTGCTGGATCAAGTGATCATGTGTCAGAGCATTTTTTTGGGTCTACGAAGTTTATTTCTACAATCTACATGCATTTCCACTATATAATAATGACCAGCACATTGTGGATTTCTATGAATTGACTGCAATGTAATTTATAGTAATCAAATGTTGTGCAAATAATTAAATCATAATCTATATTCACTTTTGCTAATTTAAAAGGTTATCAACATTATTCTGTACTTTAGCATAGCATAGAGATGCATAGTGCATGAATAAATTTTGGCCATCATCATCATCATCATCAGCCTATGATAGTCCACTGCTGGACGTAGGCCTCTCCTATAAACAATCCGTATAGACGCATTAGGAGGTAAATGCCCGTAATCGCCACGCTGTGCAAGCGGATTGACGATCGCAGTGATGTGTCCATTCTATTATGATGACGCTGCTGCCCATCATCAATTTTTTATCAGATAATGATCAGTGACACTTCAATCCCTTAGTTGACTCTTACGACACCCGCAGGAGTTGGGGTGGTGACAAATGTATTCTTACTGCCGTCACCACACGGCAAATTTGGCCAAGTCACAGCGAAACTCAACTCTATCAAATTCAAACTCAAAAGTTTATTGCATATTGAACTCTATAAAAAAAAATAACGAAAATAGCTACCTGTAAAAAAATGTCCGAACCTAGTCCAGCAATATTGATGTCCTCTATTTTATAATACCGTTTGCTTGCCATTGTACAAAGCGTAGTCTGACAAGCTAAGTGTAGAACAAGACGACAAAAAACGTTGGTGCGAAGATTTTTTTTGTCCGACATATAATTATTTCGTAATCTACATTATGAGACAGAGTTATGTATTTAAATTTATGAAACATATTTCAATTTTTAATGTGAATTTATTAACATTAATTAAATCTAACTAATCTACTTAACCTAACCAATATCTAAGATTGGCCCTTGTGGCATTCTACCGAGGATGCTGGCGGCATTTCCTTGCTGTATCGCAATACCTTCGGTCTTTAGTTACATCAACCAGACGTTTCGCGACCTTAGCAAACAAGATGCGTGCGCTGGGGCCTCCTATTTAAAAAATAAATTCAATTTCTGAATTCAATAAAAATCTAAAATAAAAATCTTTCAGTTCCGGACGAAGCAAACGCATCAGAACCATTTTCACACCGGAACAGCTGGAAAGGCTGGAAGCAGAGTTCGAGCGCCAGCAATACATGGTCGGCCCAGAGCGACTGTACCTCGCACACGCGCTACAGCTGACAGAAGCCCAGGTTAGTTGCAGCTGTTCAACCACTGGAAGACCTGTGGCCTATACCACAAAACTTTACAAGCGTACAATTCTACAAAATTGTATAAAATCCCATACAAAAAGTTGACAATTTTGTAGAATTGTACGCTTGTAAAGTTTTGTGGTATACCCCTCTGGAGGACCTGGAGCTACATGGTCTGACCTGATTGGTTGTTCTTTGAACACGTACCTCAAATAACAGAGACAGAGGTGAATTCAGCAGCTAGAGAGGCTGAATTCGAGCGCCAGCTATACATGGTTGGACCAGAGCGACTGTACCTCGCACACGCACTACAGCTGACGGAAGCCCAGGTTAGTTGTAGCTGTTCAACCGCTGGAGGACCTGGAGCTACATGGTCTGACCTGATTGGTTTTTCTTCGCACATGTACTTCAAACAACAGAGACAGGTGAATCCAGAAGCTAGAGAGGCTGAATTCGAGCGCCAGCAATACATAGTCGGCCCAGAGCGACTGTACCTCGCACACGCGCTACAGCTGACAGAAGCCCAGGTTAGTTGCAGCTGTTCAACCGCTGGAGGACCTGGAGCTACATGGTCTGCCCTGATTGGTTGTTCTTCACACACGTACCTCAAATAACAGAGACACAGGTGAATTCAGCAGCTAGGCTGAATTCGGGTGACAGCAATACATGGTTGGACCAGAGCGACTGTACCTCGCACATACGCTTCAACTGACAGAAGCACAGGTTAGTTGCAGGCGTTCAACCGCTAGACCTGGGGCCCGTTTCTCGAAAGCTTGTGACTTGTAATACAAGTGGAAATCTCTTTTTGACACTATAAATTAGATAAGGAATTCCGCTTGTATTACAAGTTACAAGCTTTCGAGAAATAGGCCCCTGGAGGATCGGGAACTACATGGTCTGACCTGATTGGTTGTTCTTCACACACGTACCTCAAATAACAGAGACACAGGTGAATTCAGCAGTTAGAGGCTGAATTCGAGCGCCAGCTATACATGGTTGGACCAGAACGACTGTACCTCGCACATGCGCTTCAACTGACAGAAGCCCGGGTTAGTTGCAGGTGTTCCACCACTGGGAAAACTAGAGGAACTGTAAGTGGTTGTTCTTCGCACACGCGCTGACAGAGGCACAGATGAAATCAGCAGCTGAAAAGGCCAATCCAACGCCAGCAGTACATGGTCGGATTAGAGCGACTTTATCTCGCACATGCTTTTCAGCTGACAGAGGCTCTTAGACAAGTTACCAATCGCTAACGCTTAATCGTCAATCGTAAAGGAAAGGCAGCTAACTGTCTTCGTCGCACTAATATAAAAGAGTGATAGAGAAGGAAAACTACGATACGCTACTAAGCGTTAGCGATTGGCTACTTGGCTAAGCATCCAGGTAAGTTGCAGCGAGTTGATGTTTGGACCTGCGAGACCATATACCTCGCACTAGCTACAGCTGCTGGGGGCCTAGGTGTGCAAGAACTGGAAGAGATGTAGACCATTGTTGACACATCATCAGCCTCTTCACTCCACTGCTGGAGAGTAAGAGGTAAATACCGACGCTGGGCAAACGGATTGGTCATCGCAGTTATATGTCCACTATGATGACGCTGCTGCCCATCATCAATCTTCTATCAAAGCATGGTGACTGCCACTTCAAATTTAGTCGGCTCTTACGACACCCGCAGGAAGTGTTGGGGTGGTGATGGTGATATATGTATTCTTACTGCCGTCACCATATGGCTGACGTGTTGACGTGTAAATGACGCAAATCAACTTTCTTCTGTTCCAGGTGAAAGTATGGTTCCAGAACAGGCGCATTAAATGGCGCAAACACCACCTGGAGGTGACGCAGCAACGCCTCGCCGTGCTGCAGCGACATCGGCCAGAGGGCGACGAAGACCTTTAGACTTGACTTCAGTCTTAGGACCGGCTAATCAGCTGTTAGCCAAGGAAAGACAAACGAAATCCAAGCAGATTTAAATTAGGAAGATATATTGCCAAAACACCTGGTGAGAGAGTTTTACGCATAGAACAAGACGTAGATCGCCACGGATCGGCACGCTTCGGCTAGGCCGACATGGCTTTGTATTAATCGCTCTTATGGCGTCGACGTAAAGATTTTTTCGGCCGGCTTAAGCCGATTCTGCGTCGATTGCTTTGAAGAGACCCTAAGGCCGAAATTGCACGATAATAGGTCTCTCTATATGCCTCTTTCTCTTCACGTGGGAATAAAAGTGTGGCATATAGACTAAAATCTGTAATTCTACCAGAAAGATTTCAATTGATAACCACCAAGCCTACTACTAACGCGACCCTTGAAATCTTCACATTTCGAGAGTTGGCTATTGGCTATGTAAAGTTTTCTGAAGGTATGAATATTATATTTTTCCCTGATAGCCGTCGTCTTAAGGTTCAAGAAAATGCGGCTCTTTTATTTTTATATCCTATAATTTGTTAAAAATCTTTTTTAGTACAGATGGTGTACTTTTTAGGCTCTAGTGCGAGAAGTGGGTCATTTTACGTCAGGTCCAAAACTTCGGAGGGCCATCTGTACTTTAAAACGTTTTAAAACGTTGTACGAGACACTCGTTTCGAATTTCATGTTGTTCGCACTCGTGTCGTAATGTACTATTTTTTTTTAATTTTGAAAAATGAGTGAATGACACAAGTGATATTGACGTTGACGTTTTTCTATTTCAGTGTATTTGTGGCGGACGAAAGCATTAGGCTCTGTTCAGCCATAAAACTGCACAAATGTCACCCCACTCACTTAAACAAAGATTTTTAATAAATTATAGGACATAAAAATAAAAGAGCCGCATTTTCTTGAACCTTAAGACGATTGCTATCAGAGAAAAATATATTATTCATACCTTCAGAAAACTTTACTTAGCCAATTTTGTAGTTAACGATGGGGCCGCAGATAATATTAGCACTTTATTTTACTAAGACGAGGAACTTATCATACTTATGATTTATGTACAGTCGAGTGCATTAATATATAGGCATATTTGTAAGGGATCAGTATGGAGAAGTGTATATATATTAATGCCCTTGACTGTACTAACAATAAGTACCTAAAAATCAATCGTACCTACCTATAACCTATTAGTAACTAGGGTAATAATAACCTAATATGGTGCAAAACGAACTATAAAACAATTGTGATGTGACACTATTCGCGTTAAGTGATTTAAAATTAACAGTGAAATTAGTGTAGTGACATTATGTGTGGCAAAACATAGGTGTTTAGAATATAAGAACTTAAAAAGTGACGATATGGACGTTTTACGGGCACATTTTAAAAGTTTAAACGTACTTACCTACTGTATAATGTTAGACATAGTTTACATTTGGCTTGCTGTAGGTACTATGAAACTCTTGGTTATTTTTCGTTATTTTTTTAAACAGCAGTACCACCGCCAACCTTGTTAAATGATCTTTCGTTGGGGTCTTCCATCCGGATTCGCCGGATTTGTCCTAGTTTAGCGGGCGTCCACATCTTTTACAAGTCTATACTTTTCCCAACGTTTAAAAATGTATCTAATTTGAATCAATATTATCTTATTCATAATAGTACATTGTGTATTAAGGGCGGTAAATAAGAAATTGTGAACGAATGTGAAATAAAGCCCATGCCGAAGGCGCGGCCTTTACTTCACACGCTTTCATACTTAATTGTGGCACACACAATGTTTTTCATCGCCTGTGAGGCAAAAAGGTAAATAAGACAATATATTTTCACAAAACTACTCTAAAATGGTCTAAATCATTTCTCAAAATCAGGCATGACTTAAATTTATAATTTTTATAACAGAAATCCCGACGCGGTGCGCGCCGCGCTAGAGTGCGATGTAATGAAAAATATTGTATGCCTCTGTTATTTTTATTGTCATTTTTGTCAAAGAACAATTGGTTTCCCACAGTAAGTAGGTACTTATTTTTGCCATAAGTGTTTACAAGCCTCATATAATATAATGGTACTCCCACATTGGATGTTATTTCTATTATATAACGTTATAAAAAAAGTGTAACAGGGATAATGTTCCAGAATACTAGAATGTAAAAGACAGAAAGATAATGTTATATAACATTTTGTAATGTGGGAGCACCATAATACATAGCTCTTTATGTATTAGTTGTGTAAACTAGGGAAAATTAAAATACAGTCAAATTGTCACAATTTATCCATACCTGTAAAATGGTTTCATGTTTTTATAAACTAATAAAATAATAACTTTAAGGGCCTCCACTGACGCAGGCTCCCCGTAGCGTAACGTTCGTCTAACGAGAAATAGTATGAACGGCACTAACTGGTGCGATCGCGTGCGACGGATTTTAATATTGAGCGGGACCCGCGAGCGTGCGCACTAGGGAACTCCTTCCTTATTTTACAATTTTGTAGGGTGTTTGATCAAACAAAGGAGCTTTTTTCCCTCCCAATTGCAATGTTCTAAGGGGCACCCTCTCAATTCGTTAATTTATACGTAAACTAATTTGTGATTATTTGATTGGAAAGCTCGGGTGTGTATAGTATATTTGGTAAGAAATGTACATTTTTGGTCATTCATTAAATAAGATCTTTTAAATAAGCCTCAGTTATTTCCACCCTGTATTTCACTTGCCCTTAAATTAAATCGCAGTTAAAAGTTGGCCACTTGTTGAAGAAAATTTGAGTTTTGTTCATATAAAAGCCGCAGGTACACGTTGGCTCAAAGTGGGCCAATCAGGCAGACAATCTGGACCAAATCTGGACCCAACTATGCGAAGTTGACCTATGGTCGAGAGGCCCTACCGCAAACACCAAAGTTCGTATATTTCGCGGATTTTTCTCCGTCACTCTAAAGACGCCTTCGTTGAAGTTCATTGCCTCACGGACTCTAGAAGTCGGCTTAGTTGTAAATTATAGCTTTCTAAAACGCTTAAGACGTCTTTTCGATTGTTAAATATACTCTGTCCATCAATACCTGGGTCGCGTTTTATAAAGTTACAATTTACAAATTCGCTGTTTGCCTCTCTTTCTAGCCAATATGTGCGTGCGTTAGAGAGGCAAACAGCGAAATTGTAAATTGTAACTTTATAAAACGCGACCCTGTCAGTAAAAAAGGCAGTAAATTAAAATGTTCAATGGGCAGACAACTCTTCGTACCTATATAATATTTTCAATTAGTTTTTACTTTTACTTTTTACTTTTGTTAGTAACAAACAGGTTTACCAGAGTATACATTTATTTTCTCGTTTTTAACGGAGCGAAAGAAACGAACTTAGGCCATTTTGAGAAACGCACTGTGATGCGATTTTTGATCGCAACTTGCAACTTATGACATTGGCGTCTGTCAAGTGTGAATAGTGTCAATGTCATTTCGTGATTCGTGTTGAGCGACCTTTAAACTTTGTTTTGAAGTTATTTTCGTGTAAAAAATATCCCTAAGTCTCGCAAGCTGGAAATAAATACAACAAATAAAAGTAACGTGTGTGCTATTTTGTAGAAAAGTATGAAACTTTTAAGAGAGTGGACTATTGAGGCGCCATGGGGAAAACTAGCGAGTGAGTAGTGTTTACCTATTTAATTTTTTTAAATGGAGTCTGTGTACCGTGTGTACATAATGTGTTGGTAAAACTAACTCACATTAATAAAAACTAAAACGTAAAATTGTTTTTAAATAATATGTCCTTGTCCTCCGCGTTATACTTAGATTGATCTATTGAAATTAAAACCAAATGAATTAATGAATATAGTCGCAAAGAAAGAAAGAATTATGAGTGTAACTTCAACCTAAATAGGCTTTTTATTCATAATTTGCCAATAATCAAATATCCTTTAGCAATCACAATTAACTGGACGAGGTTATAATAAAATTGAGATATAAGAACAGAGATGTAGTCTTAAAGATTCTTTTCATGTATATGTAATGATTTGTGAGACATTTCCTATTTTTGCGATATTTGCCAGTGATATCCTGGGGCAACGAGGCAGGCCCCCCGGTGCTCCTAGTGCACGGTCGGCAAGACAGTGCGGCCACCTTCGAGCCTCTGCTGCGGCTGCTTCCGGACACTTACCACTATGTGGCGTTAGATCTGCCTGGACATGGACGTTCTGATCCACTGCCTACAGGTGGGTTTAACAGCATATCCCATTTGTCAATATAATCTTAAATGTAAACATACCTAAAAACTGGCATTATTTCTAAATCATGCACTTTTAGAACACAATCTTAATTTTATTACCATATATAATAATAAGCCTTTATTTCCGAATATTACATCATAACAAGATTACAAGATGTCTCTTATTTCGGTGTGCCTAATGGCAAAGGCCTCCTCCAGCCCTTTCCACTGTGTTCTGTCTGCTGCTACTCTTGTCCAAAAGGGTCCTAATGTTAGTTTAAAGTCGTCTTCCCATCTTCTTGTTTGGCGACCTCTACTTCTTGAACCATCCCTTGGGTACCAAACTGTCACCTGCTTGCTCCATTTCTCCTTTTGTCCGCGAAGCATATGGCCAGTCCATCTCCATTTCAACTGATCTATACGGGATAGGATGTCTGTTACCTTTGTTTTACATCTAATGTCTATACTTCTGACTTTGTCCATTAGTTTTAGACCTAGCATGCTCCTTTCCATGCCCCTCTGACATTTTGCTAGTTTCTCCCTATGGTATTTGGTCAGAGCCCAGGTTTCACAGCCATATGTGATGCAGGGAAGGATGCAGGTGTCAAAAGTTTTCTTCTTGATTTTTATGCCTAGTTCTTTGCTCTTCATTATCTCTTTTAAGGCCCAATATTTCTTCCACCCTGTTGCAATTCTCTTGTCGATTTCTTTGGACATTTGGTCTTTTGGCGATATTATCTGGCCCAGGTATAAATATTCCTCTACATATTCTAGCTTCTGTCCATTGACGGATATGTCTACGTGCATGGCGTTTGTCATCATTTTAGTCTTGTTCGAGTTCATCTCAAGTCCAACTTCTCTACTTTCGTCTGACAGAGTTTGTATCATGGATTCCAATTTCAATGGGTCCTCTTCCAGTAGAACTAGGTCATCGGCAAATCTTAGGTTGTTTAATCTTGAACCATTTATATTTAGTCCCAGATGATCCCAGTCTATTTTTCGGAACATTTGTTCTAATACTGCAGTAAAGAGCTTTGGTGAAAGTGGGTCCCCCTGCCTTACACCTCTATTTATTGGAAAAGTATCGCCCATGGATTCCAACCTGATGCTGGCTTTACTGTCTTTGTAAATATTTTTGATGATGTTTACATAAGCATTTTGGATTCCCTGCTGCTTTAGGCTCTTCCATACCAATTCGTGTTTGAGGCTGTCAAAGGCCTTGGAGTAATCTATAAAGGCCAGATAAATGTTTTTGTTGTATTCATTGTACTTTTGTATAAGCTGTTTGATTGTATGTATATGGTCTATAGTATTGTAGTCTTTCCTGAACCCCGCCTGTTCTGCCGGTTGATTTTCGTCCAACTTGCCTGATACTCTGTTTAGGATTACTTTAGAGAATATTTTGTACACATTTGAAATTAGAGAGATGGGCCTATAGTTTCCGATATCTTCCTTAGAACCCTTTTTATAAAGCAGTATTATGTGTGATTCTGCCCATTTGCTCGGGATGATGGTAGTGTATAAAATTTCGTTGAAGATCTTTGTTAGTACTGGGCATATTTCTTCGATTGTTCCTCTTAATAGTTCATTTGAAATCCCATCCGGGCCAGGAGCTTTTTCCATTTTTTGACTGTTTATGGCTTTTTCTACTTCTGAGGCAAGTATTTCTGGTATAGTCTCGATACTCTCTACTATATGCTCTTCCTGTGGTGGCATGTTTGGCTGACTAGAATATAGTAAGCGGTAATAATTTGTTGCTATTTTTTGGATTGATCTACGAGAGGTAATTTGTTGTTCTTTATCTTTAAGCTTTGGTATCCATTCTTTCCCTTTTTCCTTGAGAACCTTAAGCGCTTTCCTTGTTCCTCCCGTTTTGTTAATGTGTTCCTCTAATGTTTGGATTCTTCTATTTTTCCTGTCTTTTCTCATACTTTCGCGTATCTGCTTGCTAATGTGGGAGATTTCTTTTAGGTTGTCTTTCTTAAATTCTTTTATCATCAAGGTTTTCCTATGTTTGATTAGTTTTAAAGTCGTTTCGCTTAAATATGACTCTTTACTTCTGGGTGTTCGTGTTGCTGCCTGATATTTTAGCTTGTTTTCTACTAGTTTATATTTTTCATTGAGGTCTATATCTGAAGCTACGACTTCCGTCAGATCTATTTTGGTATCTGTGAGGTTGTTGTTTCTGGTGTTTGATTTTAAGTGGTTCGCTAAAATTGCTCTCGGCCTAGGCATTTTTGTATCACTTCCCTTGAGGCAGCTGCGTACCATTCTGTGGTTGGTATTGAAGTTTAAGCTTTGCACTACACCTGTATCGCTAAACAGCCTGGCTTTGTTAGTTAGTATATAGTCAATTTCGTTGTGAACCTTTCCATCCGGAGACCTCCAGGTCCATTTAGTATTTGGCTTTTTGCGGAATTTAGAATTCAAAAGTGTTAAATTATGTTCAAGCAGGAATTCTACCATTTTTTCTCCATTTTTGCTTCTTTTCCCATATCCGTACTTCCCTATTATATGTTCCTCGCCGGCTTTCTGAGCGCCTACTTGGGCATTGAAGTCTCCCATAATTGCTATATTGTTTTCTGAATACTTCTCGGTAATTTTCCTTAGGTTTTCGTAAAATTGGTCTATGTCCGATTTGGTTGCTTTTTCTGTCGGGGAATATACCTGTATGATGGTCCAATGTTTCGTATAATTTGGCAAGATGATATGAAGTACCGCTAGTCTGTCTGATATCCCTTCGAACCCTATAATACGACTTTTGTGTTTCGACTTTACCAAAAATCCTATTCCTCTTTGTCCAGGTATTTCACCCTTGTGGTACATAATATATTGGCTTCTTTCTTCTATTCCCTCCCCCATTCTTCGCATCTCGCTTATCCCCAGGATATCCCAATTAATTTTTTCAATGGCTAACTCTAGTTCTTGCAAACTTTCTGGTGTTCTCAAGGTTAATGTATTTAGAGTACATAGATATAGATTTTTTACTTTTTCTCTTACTGGTTTATTTTGATGTTGGCAGACTTGTGTTACAGTTTGGTTTACATACTTGTCTAATACTGTTTGTTTCTTTGTTTCTAAGATTTTAATAGCAGTGTTTTTGTTTGGTATTTGAGTACATAAATTTTGTTTCAATTTTCCAGTAGCTAAATTTGGTAAATTTGCTACAGCTGGAGGGTGGCAGTCTGTCGTCCCACGGGGACCAGCCGGATTGGGACCTAAATAGTTAATTGTGTTTTCGTAAGTTTGTTTTCGTGTGTACCGGTTCCGGCTGGTGGGTAATTGTTATTGGTCGTTGCTTTCAGAGTTTTCAGAAAGTGAGTTTGGTCGTGAGCGCCTCGCAAAAAACTCTAGTGCGTTAGTTTTGTTGAGTTTCTTGGGGGCCGTTTGACTGGCTCCTCCTCCGTTGTGATGTGTTTGTTTGGGTGTTTTAGACGGTGAGCGTTTTCTTTTATCATTGCCTCTTTCCTGGTTGGGTTTTTCCTTTATAATCAATTTATCGTAACGTATAATGGCAAGCTTTCCTTTTCTTGTTTCTTCTTGCTGTATTAACTTTAACTCATTTCGGATTTGCAGTATGTCTTTCGGGAAATCTTCTGTAGCATACATATTTTCTGGAAAATGTTTGTTGTTCTGTAAAATCGCTAGTCTTCGCCATGCCAACGTTAGTTTTATCAATATGGGTCTCCTTTTCGTATTGTCTTTTTTCCCCAACCTGTAGACCTCACTTATTTCCCACTTGTCGAAGTCGTCTAATTTAGCTTCCTTTGCCATGATGTTAAGAGTTTTCAATACCAGTTCCATGAGACCATAATGGGATTCTTCATTTTCCTCTATTCCATGGAGTATAACATTATTTTTCCTTACGGTCTTCTCTAAACTCTGGATCTTGCTTTGTAACAATGTCACCTCATTTTTTAGCCTTGTATTCTCTTCCGTTATGGGGTTTAATTTCTCATCCAATGTAGTTGTCAGGGTTTTAGAGAAATTTTCCGTCATGGTGGTCGTTTGTTTCGTAAATTCTTCTTTTATTTCTTTTGTTCTTGCATTAAACGCTTGATTCATTTTTTCTAATAAAGAATCCATTTGCTTTTGCTCCATTTTTCAGGTTGTGACTAGTTTTCTACTATTTGGTAGTCTTTCTTTATGTATGGCCACACTGGTGTTGAGTGGGCAACTCTAATCGTTGACTGAAGTGAATTTCGCCGTGGCAACACAGAGACGATTTGTCATAGACGTCAAACGTCAAAATGTCATCTACCAAATACGTTATAGGTTATACTTATATCGCTAGTTATTGATATATATAACGTTTTTCTGGTGATTTTGGGCACTTTTCGCTTCGAAATGTTCACTTTATTCGTAAGATTATTGTTTCTTATGTGCCTCGAGTTGTGATTAATCGATACACGTCACTTTTGTCCCGAAATAGTGGTTTTTTGCACTCGATTTATATTTATAAACACACAAAGCACTTTATGCACACCTCACTTGACAGCTGTCAGAACCGGACTCCATAGACTTGACGAAATTACCTGTCCCTAAACAAATAATTTTAACAAATTCTTGTTATGATAAAAAGTACCTATTGGAAATGTTAAAAAGTATTCAAAAAGACTAAAAAAAGTGAAAAGATTTTTTTTTAGTACAGTTGGTGCCTTTTTTAGGCTGCAGTGCGAGAAGTGTGTCATTTTACGTCAGGTTCAAAACTTCGGAGGGCCATCAAAAAACGTCGTACGAGACACGTGCAAAAACGAAATTCGTAACTCGTGTCGATTTAAAACACTCCCTATCGGTCGTGTTTTAAATCATCACCACTTGTTTCGAATTTCATGTTTTTCGCACTTGTGTCGTAATGTACTGTTTTGGTGTCTGTTATTTGTCTCATAATAATTAATGCAAAGTTAAAATCTTTTGGAATGCTCGCGAGCACCCTGCATAGCAGTCCACTGCTGGGCATAGGCCTCCCCAATTTCACGCCACACTTTTCGATCTTCGGCTGCTCGCATGTATGCCCATCATGGAATGCGTCTATACACCTAGTTAATAGAGACCTACGTCCAGCAGTGGACTGAGCTGATGATGTGATGTATCTTCAGGAGTGCTGCCGACGAGACTGCACTTTGTGGGTGCGGTGCAAGTTGCAGTGTGGCATCTGCGGTGGAAGCAGTTTGTTTACATCGGACACTCTATGGGCTGTGAGGCAGGTAAACGAGATCCTTGGAATATGTCTATTGATTAACCGTTTCAGTATGGATGACACGCCAGGCGTATCATAATAGTACATTGTGCATCAAGGGAGGTAAGTACGGAATTAGTAACGAGTGTTAGAAACCCGACGCCGTCAGGCGGAGGACTTTTATGACTCGAGTTAGTATTCCGCTTACCGACCGTAATGCATACAATGTTTTTCATCACACTATTGCCAACCAAAAAATAAGTTTTAAGACATAATATTATTAAATGGCGTACTGACATTTCTATTACTCCTTAGGGAATTTCACTTTTCTATTACTCCCGTTACGCGCGCTTAGACAGCAAGTGTGATGAAAATGTTTTTAACGAATGGCGTATGACACGATAGGCGTGTCATCATATTCTATGGCATAAGGCACGCTTGGCGTATCATGAAAAAATTGTTCGCCGCCATAGAGAAAAGTTTTTGAAAATGGAACACGCAACGAATCGGTTAACACGATCGACGCCGGTGACACAGCGTTTGTATTCAACAAAATCTGACACGTATGTCAGTGTCACACATCGCCTGTTTAAAGGCAAAACCAACTATTTCGGTAAAACATCTTGTAGCAAATACTATTCTATGTCATTGGCATAAATACGATTTGTCAAAACCAACTTCAAGGAAATAGTTGGTTCTGCCTTTAACCCGATGACATGATCAATGTACCTAATCATATTCTTATGCCACTAGCATAGATTAAGTTCTTACTCCAATGCCCGTGGCATAGAAATACGAACGTTATCGTTTTGACATAAGTGCTGTGTCTCTGGCATAAGATTCCCATGTTTTCGGTCACACATGCGTGTTACTGGCGTAGGAGTCCTATCAGATAATTTCGATCGGCAGGGTATTAGCACTTAGTGAAACAGTACCGGAGGTGAACGTGTTAAGCATTCCATGCATACAACATGTCGTCGGTTGACAACCAAAACTCACCAAGTAACAAATACCAAATACCTACTTGAAATAGAGATCGTATCTAAGTTCTGATTCAATACCGACATAAGAGGTTGCTAAGAGTAGTGACAGTTTTTATAGTGAGTTTTGGTTGTCAGCCGACGATGTAAACCCAATACAGGTGATAAACCGAAGATAAGCATGATGACTGTAGTTAAAATCAGGGATCGGAACCGGTTTTTTAGAAAAACCTCGAAATAGCTAAATATTTTAAAATGTTTTACACTTTTTATGCAGTTTTCAACATTTTATGTAATTATTAACAACGTATTTTTGAATTATATTAACAAAAACATATATACCGAAGAACGAAAAAGAACGGAATTCGAACCGGTCTTTTGTATGGAAAAAAACCATTATCCGATCCCTGGTTAAAATAAATTTATATTAATTTAGTGATCGTTATCATTGTTATCAACGTACAGTCGTGCACTTTTCGTGGTATGGTCGACAGAACAAGGAAACATATATAACACGTTCGACGCAGGTGACACAGCATCTGTGTTCAACACAATTTGACTCCTATGCCAGTGACACACATATGTGATCAAAGTAAACTTAATCTCATGCCACTACCATAAATCAAGTTCTTACTCTTATGCCAGTAGCATTGAAACCGGGCCGGATTTAGGGGGAGGGCAACCGGGGCTACAGCCCTCAAAATAGAGATTTCGAAAAAAAAATTCAAATTCCAAATTCCAACTAGTAAACACTAGTAATTTTTTTTTGAGTATTGAAGGTGATCTACTCCGGGAACTAGATTTTAGTGAAATCATCAACGATTTTTCGTCGAAAAAAGTTCGGAAGATTGCGTTCGTTAACGCAAAAATTTTATTTCAGTTAATTCTCGTTTCCGATTATATTTATGTTTGTTAAATAATAAAATAATCTATAGGTACTTGTTTTCACAAAAAAATATTTATTGAAAAACTTGACTGAAAAAAAATTGCCTACTTTATATGGATATAATTGGGGGCCAGGGGGCCTCCACTCCTTTGTTGCCCGAAGCCTCTCAACCTCTAAATCCGGCCCTGCATTGAAATACGAACGTTTTTGACAAAAGTGCTTGCACTCGCTGCTTCTACAATTGTACGGTAACTCACGTGTTGGTGGCGTTTTAATTCAAAGGAAAACGTCAGATTTTAAATTTCGCGTTGACACTACAAAATATTCTACGAGTTGCAAACTTGAACGTTGATTGACCCTAACATTAATTTTGCAGCACTATTCTTCAACACAGTGTACCCGGAGAGGATAACAAAGATGGTCCTTCTGGACCCCGGGCCGGCCCTGGCCCGGCTGATGGTCGCAGACCCGGTGGAATACTTCGCATCCTTCCACCAGTATTACTATGACCATTATGAGGAGTTTCAGCAGAAGAAACTTTATAGGTAAGTTACGTGAACAAGACAATACTGTCCTGCTATGCGAAATAGCGATATCTCAGAAATAGAGGCATTTGGAAATGGAATCGTCAGCTATAGAATTTACGGTTTGCATTAAATTTTTCTTTTAGATATCGCTATTATGCTTGGCAGGGCAGAATGGTAGATTATGTCACAAGCACAGAATTAGATTTGGATAGAAGAAACAAGTTCATTCATTTGTATGGCGGCCGAGCGTGTCAGATTTTTACTGAAGTTGTTACTTGCCTATGATTTTAAATATATCTCAGGCCCTTGAGTATTCATATTTTTTTGTGTTGCTGCAATTAATATTACTTAAGGAGGCATTATTAATGTTTTTGTTCACTTCAACTTACAAAATTTGACGCCCAAAAGCTGCAAGCTGCGATTAAAGACGGACAACTCAGTGGATTTCACTGAGTTCATTTGACACGCTAAGTAGATACGTTTGCTTGATCTATGGTATATATGACATCTGTGGTCACAAGGGATAAAAATGATATATTTCCGGCGAGGGCGTTCATTGAAGCCCAAATGAAGCGACGGATTCCATAATAGAATCCCGAACGTAGAGAGGCAGTAAGAATACATTTGTCACCACCTCAACTCTTCCCGCGGGTGTCGTAATAGCCGACTAAGGGATTGAAGTGTCACTGACTTATTTATCGAAGATCGATGATGGGCAGCGTCATCGTACAGTGGACACACTACTGCGATCGCCAATCCGCTTGCCCAGTCGTGATTATGGGCATTTACCTCCTAAGGCACTGGTCTCACTGCGAGCTATTAAGCTATGAACTATGGGCTATAAACACAAACAAAAGATACGCACTCCTGTGTAAAAAAAAGTTATCAGCTATCACCGCCGGGCGAGTATCGCCGTGTCTCTTTTTTTTTTACACGGGAGTGCGTATCTTTTGTTTGTGTTTATCACTACATAGTATAAAATAAAGTCACTTTTTCTGTCCCTATGTCCCTTTGTACGCTTAAATCTTTAAAACTACGCAACGGATTTTTATGAGATTTTTTAATAGGTAGAGTAATTCAAGAGGAAGGATTTTATGTAGGTATAGTACCCGTGCGAAGCCGGGGCGGGTCACTAGTAATAATAATAATAATGGGTTGCAACAGATGTACAACACAGTAAGTTTCTCCAAAGGGTCTCTACGTGTTGGATCTATATCCCCGCGGAAGCCTATAAAAACCGGGATTTGTAAGCCCGCGATCCAAAAGAAGATACAAATAATAATAATAAAGTTTTTTATTTACAGGTATACACCCATTTAAAATGAAAATACAATGTTTATATGTAGCCCATAGTTCATAGCTTAGCTCGCGGTGAGACCAGTGCAGTGCCTTATGCGCTGCGACCATATATAACATGGACGTCTAACGCCAGCTCAAAAATGCCCCCAAAACCAATTGTTCAATTGTGCCAAGATAGGCAGGACATAGCGCTTTTCTTAATTCGGCGCAACATTTTTGACAAATTTTTATAGAACATAGCCAATCAAAACTTTGATGGACCAATCACAACTATTTTTAAATGGCGGTTTAATTTTTTATAGGTTGATATTGAAATTCATTCCCGTGCATTGAAGAGGGGGTGACAGTTGTCAACTAAAATTCAGGCCCGTTTTTGAAAGGCAATTTATTATGGCGTTTATCGTGCGGCTTCCATGTTTTATTTGTTCGTAGCTTATGCGTCAACATAGATAAGGATAGGCCGTTGCCCAGTGGTGGACTAATGTGATTTTATGTTTGTCAGCAAGCAACGCGCGCTAGAAGCAGTGATGAAGGCGCGAGGCTTCTCCGCGGCGGAGGCGGAACTTGTGCTATCTAGAAACATCGTGCCCGTTGGAGATGATCTTTATGAGTAAGTGACTTGTACAATGTGTGGGACAGGCGGCAGCGGATAGTAAGCGACTGTGACGTCAGGATGGTTAGCCAAGTTGCCAATCGCTAGCGCTTAGTATCGTAGTTTTCCCTCTCTGTCCTCTTTCATATTAGTGCGACAAAGACAGTTAGCTGCCTTTCGCTTACGATTGACGATTAAGCGTTAGCGATTGGCAACTTGTCTAAGCACCCAGGCCTACTGCTAACTTTGACTCTGTCAATGACTAAATGTCGCTTTTTTTGGAGTGACAGCTGCGACCATATATTACATAAACGTCTAACGCCAGCTCAAAAATACCCCAAACACAATAGACATGATGACTGGCAAGTCAAACCAGCATCTTTTTTCGAACTGTCAAAACGATCGCCACTATGGAATTTTGTATGTTTGTATGTATGTATGTAAATACACTATGGAATTTTATGTGAATAATATGAAATACTCAAAAGTAACGTCACGTTTGAGTACTGCCAAATGACCTACTCTTTTAAGTTCTTTTCAATTTATTAAATCGAAGTTCTGTACAAAAATTACTGCAATCTACATCTTTAGTACGGTCAAATCGTACATTAAACTCGCAAAACATGTAGTAAAGCTGCATTTTTGGTATGTTATTTAGACACCATAGGGCAGTATAAAACCACATTTTGCAAGCAAAAAAAAGTTGTGCTAGCTGCGTTATACGTGAAAAACTGTGAAATTACAAGTGCTACTACAAGTTAGAGGATTACTTTAGTGATACTTAGTTTTTACCTACTGCACTACTTTCAAATATCTAATATGTAACTTGAACTTCACTTTAGCATTTTGTAAGACATCAAAATATTGTTTATGTACGTAACTATTTGACATCTTAATTAAATTATGAAGAAATAGTAATAAAAATAATATGGGTTTATCTAGATATATGTGAATGTAATAAAATGAATAATAATGTTGTTGTTAATATAGGTATCGTAGTTTAGTTTTAGTTAAGTCTTAAGAGTTCTGCTGTGCCCTGACAGGGTATCAGGTGACATATTATTATATTGTATATTGTATGTGTAACTTGATGGCTTGAATAAATGAAATATGAAATATGAAATTTACTGTCTATTTTTAGTTTCTGATTTTTATAAAAAAAGCCTTACGTTTTTTGACAATATGTATCAGGTAACGTTTAAAGATGAATGAATTTGTAACAGGATGAGATAACATGCATTACCGTAGGTCTTATGGTTTCAGAGATTCGAGATTCGAGACTTCAAATAGTACCCTGTTTTGTAAACTAGATAAAATGTTGAGTTTTGCTAACGTTTTTGGTTTAATATCGCCTTACCTAATTATGCTACGAAAAACATGAAATAATTATCTTATACCGCAATTAATATTTTTTCATTTAAGGGTAAAATCAGGTCAGTAAACTTTGTAATTGAAACTAAAAACGCGAAATTCAAAACGCAGGAAGTCCGCTATCAAAGTTTTTCATACAAATGGCAAGTTGTGTTGCAAAGCTGCAATTTTTGTATATTGTATAGGCTCTATAGGGATGTACGAAAATGCATATTACAAGAAAACAAAAAATAGGATTTAGGTATAAGACGTAAATAACTGAAAAAAAATCGGACTTTTTTTAGTTGTTGACGTTTAACTAAAAAACTATAACTTTTTGATACTAATTGCTATAAAACTATGAAAGAATATTAGATTTGCAAGGATTTGAGCTACCTTGCATTACCCTAAATTATATAGATTTAGATTAACGACATTTCAAAATGTGCCCTTCATTAAGTTAAGAAAATAAATGCATGTTTTGAAGCCTCGTACGACCCCAACTATAAGACTTACAGTAATTGTTATCGGCTCAATTTGTTCCAAATTTAATGTAGTTATTATCTACAATTACTTTTTTTTCGTAGCGCTAACGTTTTGCCAATATTTAGTGAATAGCTTTAACGTAACCTAAAATTTGTTTATGTTTTGATAAAAGGGCACTTTATGAAATGTCGTATCTCAAAATATATATAACTTACGGTGATGCAACGTAGCTCAAATCCTTTCAAATTTAATGTTCTTTTTAGTTTTATAGCAATCAGCATCAAAAAGATAATAGATTTTAAGTTAAACGTCAAAAACTAAAAAAAGTGCGATTTTTTTTTCGTTTTTTACGTCCTATGCCCAAATTATTTTTTTGTTTTTCTTTTAATATGCATTTTCGTATATATCTGTAAGGCCTTTATAATATACCAAAATTGCAGCTTTGCAACTCGACTTGCGATTTGTATGAAAAACTTAGATAGCGGGCCTCCTGCCTTTGGAATTTCGGGTTTATACTTTCAACTACAAAGTTCACTGACCTAATTTTACCCTTAAATTAAAGAATATTAAGTGCGCTATAAGGTCATTATTGTATGTTTTTCGTAGGATAATTAGGTGAGGCGATATTAAGTCGAAAACGTTAGCAAAACACAAAATTTTATCTAGTTTACAAAATGGGTACTTTTTAAATTCTCGAATCTCTGAAACTATAATACCTACAGTAATGCATGTTAGCTCAACTTGTTGGAAATTTATTAGTCTTTAAACGTTTGTTTACATATGATATCAAAAAACGTAAGGTTTTTTTAATAAAAATCAGAAACTAAAAAATGGCCCTAAATTTCGCAGTTTTTCACGTACTACCGAGCTAGCACAACTTTTTTTTGCTTGCAAAATATGGTTTTATACTGTCCTATGGTGTCTAAACAACATACCAAGAATGCAGCGATACTACTTGATTTGCGAGTTTAGGGTAAAATTAAGTACGATTTGACCGTACTTAATTTTACTAGTAGTCTAATAGTAATAATTTCTTCGTGTATTATGTCGTGCATAATGTTAAATAATTTATTTTAAGTCAAAAAAATTATGTATATCGTCGAAATCGAGCAGATTCATTGAATTTAAATGACTCAGAGTGAGTAGTTCCTTCAGCCACCGCTACATCCAAATCTTTTTTTTTTCTGCAATACAGCCAATCAAACTCCAACTTTCTGAACTTCTGATAAACAAGGCACCATGGCGTTTCTGTGCACACGTTTACAATAATTTTACACACGTTAATTTAGGAGCGCCACAAACATACTGAAATTTTCGTTTTGTTGTAAATAATCGATACAGTCATGCGCATTACAGCAGTGGCTCTGCAACGTAGAACACATTCTCCTGGAACTCGAAACAGTACGGTCGCAATCTTTCTCGCACATTGCGTATTTCTGATTGGGCTTGACGGGGGTACGTATTGCAATATCCAAAATTAAAAACTTAACGTTAAATAACCTACGTTCTAAATACCTAAAATTTTAATGCCTAATAGTGTTTTGACCTAAATTCAAAATGTAGAAAGTTTAAAAGGTCCCCTATTATAATGTCTAAAATTAAAAATAGTAAGGTAAATTTACCTACGCCCAAAATCACTAAAATCTAAATACCTAATCACTAAATAACAAAAGTCAAAACGTATCCTAAAAATTGTTAGTCCTAATAATTTTGGCGTCTCATGTGTTTGATAATGTTTTATATTTTAAAACCTAACCTTCCTTAAACCATTTACCCTGTTGCCTAAAGAATTTTTTAGTAAGCGATTTGGAATTGGGAACTGGGCGTCCAAGCACCGCGCTTGCGCGGGGCTTCTATATCTGCTCTGAGGAATTAAAGGTACCTAACGAACCTATCCAGGTAAGAGTAGGGGAAGTACATTTTTTTTAATGCGGCAAAAGCAAAGCTCCACACATTAAAACAAAAAAAAACAAATTGTACTCCCCCTACTTTCACCTGGAAAGGTACATTAGGAACAGGTCCAAATCGCTAACTAAAATTCTTTAGAGATCAGGATAAATACTTTAAGGAAGGTTTCACCATTGGGTATTTTAAATGTTGGTATATAAATTTCTGGTGGCATAGCTTTCAGTCTTTTAAACTTTAGATATTTAGTTCAATAGGTATTTTAAACTTAGGTTATTCATTGGTAGGTGTTACCTGCTTAGGTTTTTAAAACATCAGGTAATAACATTTTTAAGTATTTTTAACGTAGGTTTTTTAACGCTAGACTTTATAATTTTAGACTTTGCAATAAGTACCCCTTGACGGTGATGCTGTTTTTCCAAATCTGACAACATGAGCGTTTCACTTTCCACTATTATTGGTACGGAGAAATCTTCAACGGAACTCCAACTTAATCGCAAGGATGCCGCTCTGAGATCGGAATACGAAGATCTTATACGTGGCTCTTCAGACAACCTTTTTAATAGTCCGAGAACCTCTTTCTCCGAGTTATTATGGACCACGGCGTTCAACAAACGAGAAAATCAAGCGAAAAACCGATGCCAAGACCTACCGTGTTGGGATCAGAGCCGTGTTCATTTACCACGTTTCGGTCCAGCTTCTTTTACAGACACGGATTACATTCACGCAAATTACGTGACCAATCACAGGTCCAAGAGTAAGTTTATTGCCACGCAATCACCGTTGCCAGAGACGATGGTCGATTTTTTAAATATGATCTGGCAAACGGAATGTCGCATCATCGTAGTATTGACTGAAGTCTTTGAGAACGGCAATTATGAAATTGAACCTTATTGGTCCACAAAAATCGGTGTCCGGGAGTATGAAAGATACAGTATCGCTACCGGTAGGATAGATGACGAAGGAGATTACAAGAAATATTATTTGGAGCTTCAAAATGCAATGGCACTTGAAGAACGGCGATTTATAAGACTGTATCATTATACAAAATGGCCAGCGAATGGTATACCGAAAAATAACGTTGGTATTCTTGCTTTGGTCGCGGTAATTAATTCGGAAAGGCTTTATCGCTATCTGGAAGTGCCAGAAATGGGTCAGATCATCGTGCACGGTAAAACTGGAGCTGGCCGAACAGGCACCTATATCGCCATCGATATATGTTTTGGACAATGGATTAAAACTCATCGAATGGACGTACTCAACGTTGTAAAGCGATTACGCGATGAGCGTCATTCGAGTGTAATAACCGCCGAGCAATATATTTTTATATTTAGAGCTTTGAAAGTGCTTGTCGAGACTAAGATCTCGCGTTGATTCGAAAATTTATGCTTCCGCTATTTTAAATAAATAAATAAATGAGAGCAATAAATAGTTGCGTTTTACTCTTCTATAAAACACTTTTTTTTATGTGACGAAGGTAGACAACTGAGTTCTCAGCCCACCTGATGGAAAGCGGGAACTGAGGCCCATGGACATAGCTCATAGTGACCAAAAAATAATAGATGGATTGCCTCTGTGCCAGTAATTACACCGGCTATCTTACTCCCAAACCGGATCACAGTACTAACTATTTAGCAGCTGGTTAAGGCACTGGTCTCATCGCGAGCTACTAAGCTATGAACTATCGGCTATAAACACAAACAAAAGATACGCACTCTCGTGTAAAAAAAAATACGGCAATACTCGTCCGGCGGTGATAGCTGATCGAGTATCGCCGTATCTCTTTTATAAGTAACTTACATTTCGATATCAAAATAAATCATGTCAGGCGTCAACACTTTTATATTGACATCGCATGTGCTCACAAACTATCACTTATGAAAACTTAAGGCACTGGTCTCACCGCGAGCTACTAAGCTATGAACACCGGCTATAAACACGAACAAAAGATACGCACTTGCGGTGAGGTGAGACCAGTGCCTTAGTGACATTAATAGCATATGTGACGCTGTCACGATTTGGGTCCACGGAAAAAAACATGTCCAGTGCTTAAAACAATCAGGGCAAATTTACACCTTATTTTGTTAAAAGTAAAGTGGTTTTTCCTTTTGTAATTTGAATAGACTAGACATGTTCTTTCCGTGGACCCTTCATTTATTTTAATATCGAAATTCAAGTTACTTATCTAAGAGGTCAAACGGAACAGAGTAATCTTTAATTGGTAATGTATAAATCCTTAATATCGATAAGTCGATAAAATACTTTGGTCAATCCCTCTGACAGTTAGATTTTCGCTATTAAAATTCCGCTCCTTGATTATAAGTAACGTGAGTGAGACTCAAACATTAAACTGTTATTTTTTGACAGTTACGCGTGACCTTTCCACGCTGGGTCACTACGAACCAAGGATCGGACAAACGCCCGTCATTTTGAAAACATAACCCTGTTCTCAAAATGACGGGCGGGAATGATACCCACATCACAAGCCTGAGCTTACCGTGGGACTAGGTCGATTTGTGTAAGATGTCCCAAGATGTTTATTTATTTATTTTATTTTCAGACTAACCTGGGACCGCCGGCTGAAACACCTCGCGCCACCCACCTTCCCCCCCGACTATTACTACCAACTATTCTGCAATTCACCCCCCACTTTAATCATTTCAACCCCCAACTGGCAGGGGTACCCCAACGGAGTTCAACCCGCGCTGAAACTGATGGTAGATTTGGAGAAGAGTTTGAAAGATTTCACTATTGTTACCGTGGAGGGTGGACATGATGTCCATTTTAGTAATCCGGAGAGATTTGTGAAAGTATTGTGCGAGTTTTTAGATAGGAAGTGTAAATCTAAACTTTAACACGTTCGCCCTAGTACTGTTACACGCTAATGCTGTACCGATCGAAATTATCTTATAGAACTCCTATATAGAAAGATTGTAAACTTATGCCGGCGACACATTTGTTTTAAAAATGTTCGTATTCTATGTCACTGGCAAAGGAGTAAAAATTTCATTTATGGTAGTGGCTTAGAAATAAATTTATTTTGATCACGTATGTGTGTCACTGATAAATATATCTCTTATATACAGGGTGGTCCAAACCTTGACGTCAAAAATTTTTTTTTAGATTCCTCACGTCATGAGCTATCAGAATATACCCCATGTATGTTAGCCGATTTTTTGTAGTTTTCGAGTTATGAATTTTTGAAAATTTTTTTTGAGTAAATCTTGAATGAAGAAATTTATTAGTAAAAAAAAACGGTTGGGTTTTTTAACTAGTTTCTTTTTGTAAAAGTATTACTACAAATAAAGCATTTACTGACAAAAAAATTAGCGTCCTCACTTTGATACAAGTAGGATAAAAAAATACCAAATTCAAAATTTTACGCTAAAAACGCATCAAAATAGCATTAATGTACGTAAATAAAAAAAAAATAAAACATATCCCAAGGATTTTTGGTAGAGTAAAGACTGCCCTAGGCCTCAAACCTTCGTAAAAGCAAAAAAAAAGTGATACTTAATAATGAGGATTTTTCGGAGTAGTTGGTCAAATAAACTTAAAAAAAAACTTCTAAATTTTTTATTTAAAAATAAAGTGAAATTTCGTTTGTTTTGTTGTTCTTATCAATAAACAAAGACAGAAAATACCACGAAAACTCAATTTGTGTAGTTATCAAAGTATTTTTTTACAACTTTAAAATTTTAAGCTTTTTTAAGTTTATTTGACCGATTACTCCGAAAAATCCTCATTATTAAGTATCACTTTTTTTTTGCTGTTACGAAGGTTTAAGGTCTAGGGCAGTCCTTACATTACCAAAAATCCTTGGGATATGTTTTATTTTTTTTTATTTACGTACATTAATGCTATTTTGATGCATTTTTAACCGACTTCAAAAAAAGGAGGAGGTTCTCAATTCGACTGAATTTTTTTTTTTTTTTTTTTGTTGTATGTATGTTACTTGATATCTCCGAGAATAGTGAACCGATTCTAAAATTTCTTTTTGTGATCGAACGTGTACTACCCCGAGATGGTCCCATTGGCACCAAGTTGGGGTCTGATGATGGGATCCTGGAGAAATCGAGGGATCTCTTCAAATGTTATAGGTACATGTATGGCGCTTTTGGTAATTTTCATTCATTTACAAGAATTTGCATTCAGAAAGTAGGATTTGAGGAAACCAATGATGGAAACAGATCGGGGATCTTTGAGAAATCGGTTGAAGTCGGTTTTTTAAATTTTAAATTTGGTGATTATTAACGTAAAATTTTGAATTTGGTATTTTTTATCCTACTTGTATCAAAGTGAGGACGCTAATTTTTTTGTCAGTAAATGCCTTATTTATAGTAATACTTTTACAAAAAGAAAATATTTAAAAAACTCAATAGTTTTTTTTTTATAAATAAATTTCTTCATTCAAGAATTTCTCAAAAAAAAATTTTCAAAAATTCATAACTCGAAAACTACAAAAAAGCGGCTAACATACATGGGGTATATTCTGATAGCCCATGACGTAGGGAACCTAAAAAAAAATTTTTGACGTCAAGGTTTGGACCACCCTGTATACGAGTAAGATTTTTTTATCACGGATCTGTGTCGCGCCCTGAACGTGTTAAAATTTTGACTGCCAAGAGGCAAAACGACTTTCGTGACTAGACAGTCGGCCGTGTTTTAAAACATCGCCACTCGTTCCAATTTCATGTTTTTCGCACTTGTGTCGTAATGTACTATTTTATGTCGGCTGTGTAAGGGTTACTACTAATTTAGAATAATATATGGTTTCTGGGAACAATGGGAAAGGAATAAATTAGACTGATTACAATTTTTAAAGTTAGGTGGTGCAACTGCATTTTATATTTATTTGTTATAAAAATAAAATAAAGGTTTTTCATAAAACAAAGTATTTATTTTGTGTTTGACACTTGGTATTATTACAATTCAACAGTTCACAAGTTTCTATTCAACGCCTTCTCTTTCGCATCAAAATATGATTAACAACGAAAATCAACCTTATCTGTCAGCAAGACAGTTACTTTGACAGAATAATCGATGACCACTTTAGTGGCTGCTGCCGTAGTAAGCATGATTACACCCGACCACTTTAGTGGTTATTGGCGTTCAAAAGATTCTGCTTTAGAAACTTTTCGTATGCATTAAAATTGTATACGTATCTAAGAGTTCTTATAAGTCTTATGAAACGACATGGTATATTTTGATTGAAGTTACACTTATTACAAAAAAAAAACAATCCTCCTTTCGATAGTTTAAAGTCGAAGTTAATACAAACAAAAATTAAATAAAAATAAAAAAACCTGTACGTCTGTATTGTATGTTAGCGTGTATTTAAACAAAACTTTCTAGTAAAATAAAAAAAATATATTAACCCATAAATGCATAGCGAATGTATGTAACTTGACTTTCCTGGCAGCATGTCAGAATTCAAATTTGAATAAATCTTTGTCAAAATTCTTTTCATTGTCTTATTTTGTGTCCCTAAAAAACGTGACGCAGTGGTGATTTTTGTATGAAATGATGTTTTGTTTTCAATTTCTGATATATGCATTAAATTTAAAATCTAGCGTGAAAATGAAATACAAGTGCACCGGTTTTTTTTTATATGACAAGGCAGGGTACCCAACTGTCAGACTCCGATTTGAGTCATTTTGATATATGTTACGCCCCGCTCGACCGTCTACTCAGGCCTTAAGACTTAGGGAGTGAGTGTAGCGACAAAACTTATGAAAGTTTGACATGTGTTTTTTATCTAAAAAATGAGTCTGTGGTGAAATGACAAAACACGTCCCCATTCTTTATTCATGTCCTCCAACTTATAACGAAACCAGTAATTAATTATCAATTTTTATGAACAATTCTCTTCTTAGAAATTAGAAGGTTTGGTCAATTTTCAGTACTTTGTAGGCCATTTTCTCCTAACAGGTTGAGTTCGGGCAGCTAAAAAAAAATACGTGACCGTTATTTTAGACTACTCTATAACATACAGGGTGTTCCACGAGCAACTGAAAACCTTGAATGGGGTGATTTGGTAGGTTCAACTGAATAACTTTTACTATGGATAGCTCCATGAATCTCCACTCAGAAATCTCAAAAAAAATTGCCTTTTTCATATAAAATCGGTCAAAATGTATGAAAAAGACAATTTTTTTTATAGATTTCGTGATTGGCCCCATATTAAAAGTAGTTCAGTATAGCTTACTAAATCACCCCGTTCAAGGTTTTCAGTGGCTCGTGGAACACCCTGTATATCAAAATGAATCAAATCGGAGTCGGACAGTTGGGTACCCTTCCTTGTGAGTCGAAACAGTAACTAACAGCGTGACAGAGTGGTATAAAACAAGACAACGAAAATAATGTTGACCCATTTAAAGGTTAATAGGTTTAAAATTAGCGAAACAACATGTCTCGACATGTCGGTGGGTCAGACCCACGGCTCCCAACCGGAGCGAACTACGCTGAGAAGCTCCGGCGAAGTACAATGCCGAAGCAGAATCGAGACCTGAAAAAACATCTTCATCAGTATTTTACTTATATGCTGATTACTATTTTAATCACATCATCAGCCCATGATAGTCCACTGCTGGACGAAGGCCTCTCCTATTAACTATGCGTATAAACGCATTAGGAGGTAAATGCCCATAATCGCCACGCTGGGCAAGGGGATTGGCGATCGCAGTAAATCGCACTATGATGATGCTGCTGCCCATCAACAATCTTTTATTAAATAATGGTAAGTGTCATTTCAATCCGTTAGTCGACTCTCACGACACCCGCAGGAGGAGTTGGGGTGGTGACAAATGTATTCTTACTGCCGTCACCATACGGTCAGTATTAGTATTTTAATACAAAATATTATTCGCTGTACATGCAGAACGAGTAGACAGTGTATAAAAACGTAACGTAAGCTTGCAAGTCTAAATTAAATAAATCAATATCTTGGGACATCTTACACAATTCGACCTAGTCCCACGGTAAGCTCAATTAAGGCTTGTTATGTGGGTACCAGGCGATGTTGTATACAGGGTGTTTTTTAGATTTCCGTTAAATTGGACGGGTTACATGGGACATCAAAAGAAGTTGCCTGGTATTTCGGCTTTTGTTAATTTCGTAAACATTTTTTTTTTCGTTTTCATACATAGTAATTAAGTAGTAAGTGTGTGAGAACCTTAAGAATAAGATCTCAGGTGAGTGACGGCACACGTCAAAATAAGTAACATTAGGATGTAATAAAGGTTGCAATACACTTATAGGAATGTTTACAAAAACAACATAAATAATTAGCAATTTTCCAAATTAGAGTTTTTGATGTCATACTGTTCGTCATCAAATTAGCTACAGAATGTGAAAAAAAAATTGTCTAAAAACTCCCGTTTCGCAAAAAAATGGAAAATATTTTATTTCCCATATTAAACTGCACTAAAAAGTGTCGAATAAAACTGCAGCATTAATACTCAGAGTAAACCATATTCTAAATCGACTTATAAAATGGAGAATATTAGCGTATACAACGATTTTTTTTCCATAAAAAAAATCTTTTTCCAAAAAATTTCATCAAGTTTTGCACAAAAACAACGTAATTGGCAAGGCTTATTTTATTTTTTCCAAAAAAAAGTAATGAGCCGAAACACAAATAAACGGGTAATTTTAACTTAGTGGTTATATATCTTTACCTCTTCTGAATATTAAGCTTTAATGAATATTATTTAAAAAGGAATTTAGTTTTATCGCTCTCCTGTAAAGTTATGTTCAATGTAGTTATTATATTTCTTAAGCTTCATTCTTCAGATATAAAAACCATGTAGTCCTTTAACTTACTAGGCAACTCATCGCATGTTTGGAGTGGGTAGTAAAAACCTTAACTCAAACAGTTTTATCCCTACTTCTACTCCTACCCTAGGTGGGCACTTGGGCTTGCCGCCATTGCTCATTCTTTATTCTTGCGAGGCAACGAACGCACAGATATATATTATTATCATTAAATAATTGTAACGAGTTACAACGTTTTCCATCATGCCTAAACGCAGTGCGGAAGAACGAATCGAATATTATTCGTCGAAAATTCGAAAGTTACAAGAAAAGAAATTTAACCGTCGTCGCCGTGTGAGGGTATTATCAGATTCATCCGATTCTGAAGAAAACATTGGTAAGTGTATCAATTTATATATAATATCATACAAAGTGGCAAAATGCAGACAAATTAGTACAACGCGGGCCGTGAGTCCACGTATTGTAACTATAACCTGGGGGGCGGCCAAGAGTCGTCACGAAGGTAAATCATGCTTGGGGGTTGGCCGTGAGTCAACACGAGAGCAAATTTGAAACAAAAACGCTAAAAAAGGATCCTATCCTATCCTTCGATTGGATTAAATCATGCGTAATCCATTGTCTGTATTGATTTTATTTGGTAACGATTTTTTAGTCTACCCTCATTTTTCAAAACTTCTTTTTCTATTTTTAGATCAAGAAGTAAATGACGATGCCCTGGCGATTGACACTAACGCAAATGAGGAATTCGAAATGCCACCTTCACGTTCAAACGAAGAACAAACGCCATCCACACCTCAACCGGAGGTGTGCAACGTGGAAACGGTTCCTGTACTGGACGCAGAGCTTCTGATCGCTCTGGGCGACACCACGGACGATGCTCCAAAATATGGCGAAAATATTCACCCTGATTTGGCGCAAAGATGGCTACCATTGTTGCGCAAAGGTATGGACAAAGAAGTTAAAGAGAAGCTCATAAAAGAGTACGCCATACCAGAAAACTGTAAATTGTTAAGGGCACCATCTTTAAACGCCGAGATTTCGGCGGCAGTTACAGACATTGCAAGAGGTCGCGACAAGAAAATCGAGGCAGTACAACAGCAGTTAGGCGTTGGAATATCCGCTATAAACAGAGCCATGACCTTACTTTTAACGAGTGACGACAAACCAAGCAAGATACAAGCGATCAAAATACTTTCCGACGGTTGCCGTATCTTATCTGACCTACACTATTTAGAGTCACAAGCCAGAACAAAACAGGTCACTCCTGGATTAGATAAGGTATTTCTCAATCTAATACAAGACGTCGAGAGAGACGAGACTCTTTTCGGCAGCAAGCTGTCAGAAAAGATAAAAGCCTCAAGAGCAATCGAAAAACAAGGCTCGCAGATTAAGAAAACGATCGCGACATCGGCCAATTCAAGTACACCTCAGACTGCAAGCCAATCATACAATCGGTACCAGGGAAACTGGACGAGGTCCGCTCGCTACCAACCGGTGAACCGACGGGGGCGCGGCGGACCGCGGTGGAACCCTCCGGCAGCCCGCAGGTCGACCCCAGCGGCCTCGGCGCAGACGCAGCCCAAGACTGCGTACGCCAAGCCACGTGCGTCGACGAGGCAGTAACACAGGTACACGCCGGTCGTCTTAGAGATTTTTATAAATGTTGGGTCAAGGTTACCGATAATGGCACAGTATTAAATTGGATAAAAAAGGGATTTACTATCCCCTTTATTGGACCTGTTACTCAATCTGTCAAACCTACCAATTCATTCTCATGCCAAGAGCATTCTGAAATAAAATTGGCTATACAAAATTTGATTAACTTAGGTGCTGTCTCTGAATGTCAACAAAGCGATGACCAGTTTATCTCTAAGTTTTTTCTGACTCCTAAATCGAACGGTGGCTATAGGTTCATTCTGAACCTAAAAAATCTTAACAAATTTGTCCATAAATCCCATTTTAAAATGGAAGATTTCAGGACCGCTTCCAAACTAGTTCCGAGAAATGGATTTATGGCCACCATCGATTTAAAAGAAGCATACCTACTGGTACCTATAGGTAATGCCGATCGAAAATACTTAAGATTTGAGTATAACAACATTACGTACGAATTCACCGCTTTGCCATATGGAATTTCAGTAGCACCTAGAGTTTTCGCCAAAATTATGAAGGAAGTAGTGACACACCTAAGAAAAAAGGGATTTACTTCTACTGTATATCTGGACGATATTTTATGTATCGGAAGGGACTTCCACGAATGTAAACAAAACGTAGAAGAAACTCTCAATTTACTTGGATGTTTAGGCTTTGTTGTAAATTACAGCAAACGTGTTTTACAACCTCAGCAATCCTGTACATTTCTAGGTTTTGTTTATAATTCGGTCGAAATGACAATATCCCTTCCTATAGTGAAACGTAACAACATAGCACAACTATTAAAAAACTTTATTAAATTGCCCGTTTGCACAATAAGAGAGTACGCCAAATTGTTAGGTGTACTAACTGCTGCGTGTCCAGCGGCTAAATACGGCTGGCTGTACACAAAATTGCTGGAAAGGTATAAATTCCTTGCAATTCAAAAATACCAGGATTATGAAAATAAAGTAAAACTCCCTTCGGAAATTTTACCTGACTTGATTTGGTGGACTAATAATATCCATGACACTTCTTGTCATTTAGGAAATGCAAAATTTGACTTGGAATTATTTACAGATGCCTCCCGTACTGGTTGGGGGGCCTACTGTGGTGGTAATTGTGCGAACGGAGCATGGAAAGACGAAGAGTTAGCATTTCATATAAACTATTTGGAATTACTTGCAGTTTTTCTCGGTTTAAAATGCTTTGCTCAACACAAATCTAACTGTGCTGTGTTATTGCGTATCGATAATACCACCGCGATAAGTTATATCAACCGTATGGGAGGAATACAGTTTCCTCACTTAAATAGTCTAACAAGATCTATTTGGCAGTGGTGTGAAGAACGAAAGATATGGCTATTCGCATCATATATCAACACAAAAGATAATGTAGAAGCAGATAGGGAATCCAGACGTCAAAATCCGGATATTGAATGGAGTTTGAGCCTGGAAGCTTTCGAAGAAATAACCTTAAAGCTTGGTTTGCCCGAAATCGACCTTTTCGCTTCACGCACTTCTGCCAAATGTCAGACCTATGTATCGTGGAAGCCAGACCCAGACGCCATGACAGTTGACGCCTTTACTATCAACTGGAGTCATACAAACTTTTACGCATTTCCACCATTTGCGCTAGTTCTCAAGTGTTTACAAAAAATTATATACGAAAACGCCACGGGTATTCTAGTATTCCCGTACTGGCCGTCTCAACCTTGGTTCCCGTTATTATTGAGATTAATAATATCAGAAATATTGTATTTTGATTCAAATATTCACATTGCTCAATTCCGTTGTTCCAGAACTCGAAATTCGAAATTGAACCGACTTACCCTGGCGGCCGCGAAGCTCTCCGGAGCGCGTTTTTAAGTCGAGGAACTCCAGACGCATCACTGAGTCGGATGCTGGCTTCCATTTCAGTGAATACATTACGTCAATATAATGTATCTTATAAACTGTGGTGGACATTTTGCTTAGGAAATAATGTTGATTTTTACAAGGGGTCGATTCCCGCAGTCTTATTATTTTTAACGCAGGAATTTGACAAAGGGTCATCATACGGAATATTAAATAATCACAGGTCCGCTTTGTCGCTTCTACTTGGAAGCAATGTTTGTTCAGATGATCAAATTAAAAGATTATTAAAAGGTGTCTATAAATTAAAGCCGATGATTCCTAAATATAGTAATACTTGGGACCCTCAAGTTGTCTTAAATCACATTACAACATGGGGCCCTAATAGAGAAATCTCCCTTGAAAAATTAACCAAAAAGTTAGCGATTTTGTTGGCGATATGTACCGCGCATAGAGTACAAACACTATCTCTAATCAAAATAAAAAACATTATCGTAGGTCCAAACGGTGTTAAGATAATGATATACGACACAATAAAAACGTCAGCCGCAGGTCGTGATCAACCGATCTTGTACTTACCATATTTCCAAAGTAATAGAAACATTTGCCCGGCGACCGTTGTAGAAGATTACTGTTATGTTACATCAGATTTAAGAAACGATAGCTCCCAAAATCTTATATTAACTTTTAAAAAACCACATAAAAAATGCATCTGCTCAATCCATTAGCAGATGGATCAAGCAAGTGCTCAGTGAGAGTGGCATTGATGTCGCGACGTTCAGCGCGCACAGCACGCGGCACGCCGCGACATCAGCCGCACACCGCGCGGGCATTTCGCTCGACGCTATCCGAAAGGCTGCAGGCTGGACGAGCACGTCAGAAACATTCGCTCGATTTTACCACCGCCCATTAACTGATGAGGGCAATTTTGCTCGAGCCATCTGCCTTCCGGATGAATAATTATTAGGTATGTAATTTTAAGGCTACAGTGTGTAAGGACGTTGAAAATTGTACCTATAATTGGAATATTGTTCCTTGAAATATAATTTAAATATACAATATTAATCAAATATAGTATTTTATTATAAGCGAAATGCAGCAAAACTTTCAACTCTTAACATCTACATGGTTTTTATATCTGAAGAATGAAGCTTAAGAAATATAATACATGATCAAACGAACTTCAAAGTGAAGTTCGATCAGTATTATATGAGTAAGCTTCATTCGAAGATATAAGTTCCCTCCCTCCCGTAAACCCAGAAAGAAAGTTTTGCTTATAAAGTACCTACCCTTAATCTCTGAAAAGAATGAGCATTGGCGGCAAGCCCAAGTGCCCACCTAGGGTAGGAGTAGAAGTAGGGATAAAACTGTTTGAGTTAAGGTTTTTACTACCCACTCCAAACATGCGATGAGTTGCCTAGTAAGTTAAAGGACTACATGGTTTTTATATCTTCGAATGAAGCTTACTCATATAATACTGATCGAACTTCACTTTGAAGTTCGTTTGATCATGTATAATATGTTGTTTTTGTAAACATCCCTTCACTTGTTTAGTCATTAAACTTATTTTTTTAATAACTCAATAATAATAAGAGTTGAGACACTAAGTAGTTTCTTAGAGAAATTTATTCCACCAATACCAAATTCAATTTAAGGTACGTAACGTCAAATTTGTATTGCAAGTTTGAGAAAAATAAATAAAATAAAAAATGCAAATCCCCCATTCTCCAAAAACGCAAAACTAAAATAAGTATAGTTTGTCCTTTTCCCTCTTATCCATATGTTTATAAGCCCGAAAATGGCAAACGATACTTATCAGCAGACATCGTACGATTTCCAGCATTTTTGGTGCAGTGTAGTTCAATTAAGGGATGTGAAGTAAGTTATTCGAAAGGAGATAGCGAGTTAAGGATCATCTTTATGTTACAACGTGTTATGACACGTTACAGCTAAAAAACTTACACCATATCCCGTAATTGAACTACATTGCCCCAAAAATACTGGAAATCGTACGATCTCTGCTTATCAGCATGCTATGTTATGAAACGTTTATAAATAAGGTAACTCACCTGTTCTTCGACGCTATAGTGGTCCCTCTTTGTATCACCCAGCGTTCGATCGAGTAGCTGTATGTATGTGTCCTTATGTTTGTACGACGAGCGGTCCGTGACGTCACGGGTGACGTCGTACGATGACGTCACTCCGCGGAGGATTCCTCGGACGTGACGCATCTGAATATAAAACGGTGCAAATGAGCTTTTTCATGTTAGAGACACTCAATTTAGCGTCAGATTAAAAAAAACTTCAATTACAGGTTTGTAACGACAATTAAGCACCAAATTTCAATAAAAACTCGGTTTTCGTGTTAATTTTATAAACTATAAGAGATATTTTAACATAAAACGTTGATTAAGTTTTAAATGGCCAAATACTTTACACTGAAATGCCGAATTATTAAAACGTAATAAATATAAGGGCCTCGGCAAAGAGTACGATTTTGTACTGTTTGGCGTAGAAACTTTAGGTTCATGGGGCCCCAGCGCAAGCAAATTGTTTGCTGAGATCGCGAAACGTCTGGTTGACGTAACTAAAGACCGAAGAGCTGGCGACTTCCTCGCACAACGCATCAGTATTGCGATACAGCGAGGAAATGCCGCCAGCATCCTCGGTACAATGCCACAAGGGCCAATATTAGATATAGGTTAGGGTATGTAGATTAATTCGATTTAATCTATGTACATTAATTGTATTGTGTATTGATAAAAAACTTTATACTGAATATAATACTTTTGTCAGATAAATGTTAGCTGTCCTTTACTTTTATATACCTGTACAAAAGGATAATTATAATTTTATCTGAAGGTTGTAAAAATATG
>JALPQI010000792.1:0-17826 GCA_025490895.1 Thaumatotibia leucotreta
ATACCTAAAGAAATACGAAAGCATAATTATAAGCTTTAATTCTCAAGTGTGCACACGGCTTAACGAAGGGACGCGACAAAGCGACAATTCGATATTAGTCATTAGCTGAGTTTTGTAATTAGACTAAGCACACAGCAATAAAACATTAAGGGGCAACAGGGGGATAGGGGCATACGGGGGATTTAAGATGTTAGCATGTACCTGCTGATGAAGAAAATCTTTGAATACATTACACTTATTTATTAGTAACATCTTAAATTGTGTACCACAGACCAGCTATGAACTTCGGAATCCGCAAATTTTTGATATTTCTCTCCGTCACTCTTATGACGCCTTGTTTGGAGTAACAGAGACTAATATCGAAATTTTGAATTTCGCGGTACGGCTACAGACCACTTACAAGTAAACGGGTAACCGTTTCGAAAAAAATCGCGTTCGCAACAAAATCCCGCTAATTAATAACTCGCAAAACAAAACAACCGATCCGAATTCGAAAACTTAAAAAGCAGTAGTGCCAACCGAGCGAAACGTCATAATTCCATCAATTTCCGGGCTGGCAACACTGAGAGGCCGATTCGAAATAAGAAATCACCATTCTACTTTTGACATCATTTTGTAATATATCTCGTTCATGTTTATCAACTGAAGCGTATCGAAGCAATTTCTTTAATCAGGTAAAAATAAAATATTGTACTGTGTGTTTTCTCGTTTATATCGCAAAACTCAGTTGTTTTTCTTAAAGTTTTCTAATGTAGATTACATAACATAAGAACGTCGTAACATATTTTTTAGTACAGATGGTGCCTGTTTTAGGCTCTAGTGCGAAAAGTGTGTCATTTTACATCCGGTCCAAAACTTCGGAGGGCCATTTGCACTAAAAAACGTCGTACGAGACACGTGCAAAAAACGAAATTCGTAACTTATTTTTTTTTCCCTGTCGGTCGTGCTTTAAAACATCGCCACTCGTTTCGAATTTCATGTTTGTCGCACTTGTGTCGTAATGTACTATACATATGAGCGGATTGTTTCGATACTTATTTTTGCACTCGACTGTAGTAAGGATAGAAATATCAATATACAGAGTTCGAATAGGCCTCCAGGATTCGAGCTATAATAGGGAAACCATCGAGCACGCGCCAGTTGTCAAACCGGCAAGGTTCGGCTGTTTGCTTTGATTCCATTGCCTGTGATGACAAAAAGTTAATACCGGAGTCGATGCTCGAAATGAGCGTGACTTTGGAACGCGGAAATTGCACTCGAATGCGAATTGTGCGTTTATTACGAAATGTTTCGGTTATTGCAGAATTTAGAGATTGTTTAAAGACACTACATACTCTGTCACAGAACAACATTTGCCGACAGGCTGTTTTTTTGCCGAAACTGAACCTGTAACTTTTCTGCAGAAACCGAAACTTTGGTCACAGACACTAATACCATAGCAAATGAGAACGTGTCTCACATTTTTTTTCGAAGGCACTATCCTGAAGACTGAGGCACTTATTTAAGGAGTATTTTAAAGAAAAAGTGTGATATTAAAACATTTCGAAGACCGGGTCACTGCATCTGTTTAAATGCGTTTTAATACAGGCAACAATTCTAACCACAATTAAACGGTTCTGCAGAACTCATTTAAAAATTGAAATAGCGGCGTTAAATACGCGCACATTCTAAAAGAAAACTAAACTGTAATTACCATAGACAACGAAACTAGTGACGTCACGACACGCTACCATAACTAGCCGAAACCTTCCATATCGTACTCGCGAATTACAACTAGAAAGTTGGGCATATAAATTAAGCAAATGTGATGGAGACCAGATAGCGATTCGAAGTGGAATTAAAATAATTATCTTGATTGCAGTTTTGGGAATCGGCGAGCTGCAGTGCGATGCAATTGGGATAGGAAAACGTGTTTTAGTAGATAGTGGCGCGAGCGTACATATTACTTGGTGAATGTGGATATTCCCTAACAAAACATGTTTTTGTTGATCACATTATCATTATATTTACATAATAGCTTAGATCTGATTTTGTTGAAATCACAACGGCGGCAAAAAAGCATATGGCCCATGTGATACAAAGCAAATCTTACTCTATGGAGGCCTACAACCTTCACATGCGCGTTACGGACGAATAAAAAAATCTGCAAACTTCTTTCTGGAAAAGCACTCTATTCTTTTGAAAAAAACTACACTTACTTATACCTATTCATAGAGCAAACATACAAATTATTTTTATTTCAACAAATTAAATAAATTGTTAAGTGAACTGGTTAAAGATATAAAAATATGGCAATTTTATTGCCAATTACTTTTCCATATAAGCGTAACTACCTTAATTTTTCTGCAATGTAGCTGCAACATTAAGTATTATGGTACATTTTACGTCAGGAATAAATTATTGCGTTATGTTCATTAAACATAATATATCTTTCTGTCACTACGTTTGAATAAAGCACCCGCCGCTAACTACATTTACGTGGCTTATTTAAATAAAAACCTTATTCGGCCTTTTAATTGCACCGAAACAATAATTTATAGTTGCTTGCACTTTTTTCCTTGCCGTAGCTCGCCCGTTATTCAAAATTATCTACCACGATATCTGGGAACACCCCCAAAGTTGATGATATATGTTCCCTAACAACGTAAGAAACGAAATTCGCGCCATTTTTTCCTTAATCCCAAGTGACGTGTACAATTTAATCACAGACAACGAAAATTTGCATCGCTTTTACGGCTGGCAACACCTTAATGAACGTACTGGCCAGTAACACTTACACGCTTATTTTTCTTAACGCTCATAAAAAAAGTTCTATTTGTTTCCTGCATTCTAAATTCAAATAGTATTAGGAACAATATCGACCCTTCCGTAATGTGAAGTTATAACCACAACAAGCAAAACTTAGTTTTCCATTCGGTTTTATAACTGCAAACGATAGACAGGCTATAAATGAGGTTTCAAACTTATAATTGCTTCATTTCGAAGTCGGGAACTATTGCATACGGATTGTCTATGCCATATTTTATTTCCCGGTAAGGTATTTTACAAGATTTACGATAACTACTTACCTAGTTATCGCTATAATGTTAATGTTAAACTAAATGCTATCACGGTACAGTAGCTTAAATAGAAAAACATGAGCAAGCAACGCCTTATCTTCCTCTTTAATCTATGACTACGAATGCCAACTTAACAGCGAAACTTCAATCGAAAAAAGAACAACTCACTAATCGAACGATCACGGCACATTGTAATTCGTTTTTCAAACACGAAATCCGAACGAGACTGACGTAGACAAATCAAAACTGCATAGACAAGTTGCCGGCAGTTTTTGCCGCGCCTCAACGTCAACGAGCCATATTTCCGAATGTCAAATACTAAAAACAAATTAGCATTCGATTCTCAACTCTGTTCCCAGCCATAGACTATTTATATTCGGGAATTTAATTTTTGCAAGCATGCATTTCGACTGACACCTGATTGATGGTCATGACGTTTTTTGTCAATCAAACTCGTGTTTTGTAAAAGCATTTCACTCAATTGTTGTGAATATTTATGAAATTGCGTGACGTATGTCGTGGCGATTCGTTAAAGCGGATATTTCTGCATTTTAATTCCTGTAAAGCCAAAGCTCATTCCAAAAGCGGATAGTAGCGAATCTCTTTGCCGTCCGACTGTTCAATCATTCACGTCATTTATCATTTTTCGCCGAAATGAAACTGGGCTCGTCAAACTAAGCAGTCACTGCGATAGATACGTAAAAAAAAAGTTGAGCCGAAGTTCCCGGGCGAAGCGGCGTCTTTTTGTTGCGCAGTACCGGATTCCTGTTTGAATTTTCGCGTTCTGAATTCGAACGCGGTTTGAATTTCGCCGGTTAATATTGGTTCGACCCCATGTTTGGTCGGTTTGACAGATAGCCGACATGAAATCTACTTTTCTGGCGGCAAAATGGCGTATTATGCCTTTTTTCGTCCGTTCCCGTCTTTCATCGCTTCTTTTGTGCGCCCGAATTTGTAACGACGGTGCATTGTCAAAGAGAATTGGTTCGTTTTTATTACTTTATTAGGTGAGTTGTCTATTGGCAATTTGGGATCGGTCTGTGTTTCCGTTTGTCATTTGTGTTTCTTTTCGTGAATCAGTCGATCAATCTACAAAGTAAACTGGTCTGTTGACAATCCTTAACTCGTTTACGATAAGATAAATTGAAAAGGAACTTTGCGATATTACCAGAGTTAAAAAGTTTGTGATATTTGAAAAATTATTTTAATGAAGGATAACGTGAAGTATGCGGTGAGGCAAAAAGATGTCATTAAAATAAACAATTTTAAACACATGACAAATGAGCGACAACATTTTCAAAAAAGTACTAAGAATATATTAACATTTGTTTATAATTTATTATAAACGGACACATTTATCCCTGTCTACCAAATGCAAAATTCAAATTGACAGACAAGGTAATGAGTAGGCAGGCAAGGCACCATATCGTAGTGTCCGGCGCATTCAGATAGAGGCATGTTCAGGGTGCTTAGAGAAGTTGCCAATCGCTAACGCTTAATCGTCAATCGTTAACGAAAGGTAGCCAACTGTCTTTGTCGCACTAATGTGGAAGAGTGGCAGAGAGGGAAAACTACGATACGCTACCAAGCGTTAGCGATTGGCAACTTGGCTAAGCAGGCTGATATTGTTGAGCGCGGCAGACGCTACGATATATCGACGCTTATCATAAACAACGCTGTATTCCAAAATAGTACGCGCTTGCAATTGGAATTCTAGTGCTTCATTGCTAGAATTCAAATTACGACACGATATTCATATTTTTAAGACAAACGGGTCTTAATCGAAACTTACGTTTAATTATATCCTGACGCGATTAAGACCCGTTTGTTTATAAAATATGAGTGATAATCGTTAAAGTTTCAACCAATATACGACAAGATATGAAATAAATAAATATCTGGGACATCTTACACAAATCGACCTAGTCCCACGGTAAGCTCAATAAAGGCTTGTGATATGGGTACCAGGCGAAGATATACAGTATGTATCACCGCGTAGAGCAAAGAAAGAAACACATTAATATTTAGATCATACTAAACAACTTTTACTATGAGGCCAAACTCGAATTCGCGAAAAAAAAATTACTCTCCCATACAACGTGTTCATGATCACGCAATCAAAATGTATGAAACCGTCAAATTTTTTTTCGTGAATTCAGATTTGGCCCCATAGTAAAAGTTGTTTAGTATGATCTAAACATTAATGAGTTTCTTTCTTTGCTCTACGAGGTGATACATACTGTATATATTATTGTATTGTCTTGTCAATATCTGTATAAGATGGAAAGTGATATCATACTTATCAGATTCCTAAATTAGGAGACGCTTATAAATAAGGGGGTAAATCTTTTAGACTCGCACAGAGTACAAAGATGAACATATAAATGTTTCCACGTTCAGTATCCAAAGTCCCATAATCGCCCCCTCCGGAGACAGGGGGGGGATTTACTGCACTCGGCTAACTATTTGCATGCACAAAGAATGCACTATTACGGATAATATATCGCTGTGGCTTATCTTTCAGTAAAAATGGCGGACTTTTCAAATGATAGCGCTTTGACGTTAATGTTTCTTCAGAAAGTTTTTTTTTTAGTGAGGCAATAGAGACAGATCGACTTCAAATAAAAAGACTAAATATCAAATAGGCGACTTTACATAAATCGACCAATATCAATCGTCGGTAGGATCTAAAAAAAAAACAAACCGAAAAACTTGCATTATTCTATCAGAATCACGCACTTTTAAAACACACTCTTGGCTTTATTACGAACTTAAAATCTTAATCCTTGAGTTCACATACATATTTAGTTCAAATTATTGATATTTATTAGTATTAACGTAAAAAATCTCTGCAAACGTGTTTCACGGTATGTGTCAAAGACGTCAAATTCTATGGAAAGTCAGCCATAATTTGTTTATTTTTTTCTGGTATACACACATTTTGTACACAGATGTATACAAGTAATATACATCCTAGGGTAAAGTATCCTCTGTAAAAGAGTAACATTTACAAAATGAGTAAAACTGTAGTTTGCGAACCGGCTCTGAAAGTATGAGCCGAAACGGTAAATTGTATCGTTGTCTTTATGTGCTGTTTGGCACGAGCGGTAGCGACAGCGGAAACATACGGGAATAGCATTTTTGAAGCACGATAGTAAATATTAGGCACTATCTTAAAACTAGGAAATGTATCGTATTACGTTTCAAAGGATTGAAATAGAGCAATACGATACAAGTGCGAAAGAAAATAAGTTTAAAACGAGTGGCGATAAATTGAAACACGACCGAAGGGAGTGTTTTTAATCGACACGAGATACGAATTTCGTTTTCGCACGTGTATCGTATGACGTTTTTCAGTATAGACGGCCCTCCGAAGTTTAGACCTGACAAAAAATTTACCACTTCTGTCACGAGCGCGCAAAGAAAGCGCCATCTGTACTGAAAAATATTTTAAAAACTATTACTTCTATCTTTTCGGCTATTAAAAAAATGTAAAGTATAAGTGAGCACATTTTGAAATTCGATATAACATAAAATTTATTTAGAAAGAATTAGATGCTTAGCAATTTGAAGCTTTGTGCCCGTATTGGGCTCCTCTAACACTAATCCTTCATAACGTGAAGACACGCTCCACAACCGCCCGGTGTGTCCTCCCCAAGGCAATTACCTACAATCGTTCCTGCCGCGATTACGCTATATCGAGCCACCGCATTTTTAGTTTAATTACTACCCTCATCCCTTCAGGGTTGCTTAATGAGGCTAAAAACCGGACAGTTCTTAAATTTAACCCTTTGTATGGTGTTTTGACTATATGGCCCTAATTTGGTCACTTACAAATGGGAAATGTTAGGTAATTTTACGGTTTTTGGTTTTCGTTATTTAAGTATGATTTTAGCCGTGTTATGTGGGATCTTATAAAATTGGTTGGTTGGATTTTTCGCTTTGAGCAACCTTAAAAACATTATGCGGCAAGATCTGGATCATTGTTAGTAAAGTACTTAATGTCAATATAAAAATAGTACAGTTGTGAATATTTATAAGTAAATAAAAAGTAGGTATATAAAATACCACATTGCAGTATTTAAAAGCGAACATCATGAAACGAAACACCATAATAATATTAAACTGAACATGAATTTTACACTAAATTTGAGCAAAATAAACTATCCATACAAATAATTTGGTTTATTATTTTTGATGTCAAAATCAAGATAAATAAAAAAAATTCAGTACTATTAGAACAATTTAAACTTCCGTGAGACATAATAACTATAAATATAATTAAACATGTATTTATTTACGCGCAACATGTTTCGGAGAGCCTAGGTCTCCATTATCAAGCACAGCCCAATATTTATACTTATATTTATTAGACACTTCTTAAGATCTTGTTTATCTCTGACATTTGAACCATGAGGCTGGAGTTGTTATTATTATTGAAGTAAATAAATACTAGCCGAGTCACTTTCGTAGCACATCTACGCTGCGTAGCACCTGCTACGGGACTGCCAAAATCAGCTCCGCTTAGGTCTCTAATGCCAACCCAGCCTATACCATTCTTCAGATAAAAGTAAAAAAAGGTAAACAAATAATGGCTGACTTTCCATACCATTTGACGTCTTTGACATATATCGTGAAACGCTTTCGTAGGGATATTTTTACGTTAATACTAATAAATATAAATAATTTTAACTAAAAGTGTATGCGATCTGAAGGTTTAAGATGTTATGTTTGTAATAAAACTAAGATTGTGTTCCATTAGTGCGTGATTATGGAATAATGCAAGGTTTGTTTACATTTTTTTGTATTCTACTGACGATTAGTATAAATGTTTGAAACTTTTTTTTTATAAGTACCTACTTAAAGATCGACTATTATAATTTCAATGCGTCAAATACACATAACCTTATCTATTATCAGGTGTCAGAACAGTAAACATGATAATAGGCGAGATAAAATATAAAAGATTAATCTTTACCACCGATCGTCAAACATACTGATATCGATATTAAAAACTCAACATTTTGAACTCTATTCCCTCGTGATAAAGACGAAAGATAAGAATATTTGAAGTCCTTGTTAATGTCGACCAATCAGTTGTCAGTTGTAACAAGATGGCGGACTTTATCATTACGGAATAATCATGAATGTGGGAATGACAGTGATTTTCCGATTATATTGGAAAAGTCACCCGGTGACAATTCAATATTGACGCCGATAAGTATATTGGCCACATATTTTATAAATAAGTAGGTTAGTATTCCTACACAGCTAATATTTGACAGATATGCCTTATTAGGGGTTGTTGAAATAGACCCTTAGTAGCTTATAGTGTTACTGGCAGCACATGACTTTAAATAAATAAATCACTAATAAATAAATTAGTTAGTTTTGCTTGTCAGCTGACGATATATTTAGCACAAAATAATACTCTTATCTGCAGATAATTCGTGCTCATTCACATAGTATATAATTCCGTTAAATGCTCCAAAATGTTTAAGTGTTGTTCTTGAAAAGGACATAAGTTAGCTGACTCACTCCTATATGTCTGTATGGTCTACAGGGTCACATATTATGTAAGGCACGAAGTAGCCAAATAATAGTACATTTCGATGCAAGTTCAAAAAAAGTTTTTACACGTGTATCGAACGACTTTTTTCATAACAAGTGCCTTAAAATGAGAAATTTTAAGGCACTTGTGGCACTTAACTTTTCCGCACTAGTTAGGAAATAGTACATTTCGATGCAAGTGCAAAAAAATTTTTTTTCGACGAGGGTGAAATTGGAGCCCGAGTGAAACGAGGGCGACAATCATCCGAGTTAAAAAGAAGTTTTTACACATATATCGAACGATTTTTTCATAACAAGTGCCTTAAAAAGAGAAATTTAGGCACTAGTTAGGTAAAACACATTCTGATTCTGATTCTAATAAAAGTAGCGACATCTGTAAAGAACCATCGAACCTACAACCCTATTGTTCGGTTTTACAAACACGTAAATCGTACAATTGCCCATACACTACGGCAGTCGGAAAGCAATAATAAGCGTTAAATCACAACCTTAGCGCGATTTCCGACACATCTATCTTGCCGATACGTATCTCCTCGGTCCGGCGCCCACCGCCGACAATTGATATCTTCCGAAGGTCAACAAATAACATGTTGAAGGTCCAGAGTACCAAACAGCTAGAAAACAACTCTAAAACAATGGAACACATCTCAAAATGGCGCACTTCTCAAACAACGTTGTTATTGCGCGCTAATTTGATCAGGATATGTTTTATTGCGAATCTAATAAGTGCCATAATTGACTGACGTTTAGGTTGTCAGGTGTATTAGTTGTTTGTAGTGAATAGGCAAAAATCACTGATGCGTTACGTACGTTTCGCGTTACTGCGGAGTTGAAGACAGTTTTCAAAATTTGAATTACGAACGGGCGCTAGGGCTGGCCTGCTACCGCGAACACCGAAATTCGTAAATTTCGGAGATTTATCTCTGTCACTCCAACGAAGGCGTCATTAGAGTGACAGAGAAAAAACCCCGAAATTTGCGAACTTCGATGTTCGCGGTAGCAGGTCTGGTCGAAAACCATTCAAATCTAATATCTATCTATCTATCCTATCGTATAGTTTGTCTTATTTATAGTGACCAAATTGGCAAACGATACTTATAGCATTGGTAAGTTAGAAGATATTTATAAATAAGAGAGTGAATGTGGTTATAATAGTTAGCGATAAAAAGAACTTTGATTAGCTGATAACGTTATGACAAAACGTCATTTACGCGTACTCGAATGACACATTTCCTTCACACTCGTCAAACGAAATCCCTAGTATTAGTTGGTAAATATTTGGCGATCAGCTGAGGCCGCCATATTAACGAAATAATGCCAACACAAACAAAATTATACCAACTTAGCAGTGCGGACGTAGAAATACCAAAGTAATTTTTCACGTATAAATCGCGAGAAAGCGTTTAAACGGCGCAATAAACAGCTGCAAAATTAGTTTGGCATTTAATGTACAACTAATTTTTAGTGACGTTATTATAGAACTGTTAAGATTTTTTATAATTATGCTTTATTATTCCTTTGGAGTTTCCATGCGATTAACTATTTGCCGTTAGATATGGCTACTTTTATCGCTAGTAATTTGAAGTATTATATTTTATTTCTTGGTGAACAATTTTACTAGTTCAGTTGTGGTCTAGTTAAAAACTTGTTGGCTTAGTATCCTTAACGATTTCTTAGGTTTGCTACTCGGAAACAATATAAGTGGTAGAAATATTTACAAATTTCTTTCTATTTTTAGGTGAAGTTGAAATACATTCGTCGATGAATCCTTACTAATTTGTGTACTAACTTCGAGGTTTAGCGTTATTTTCAAGATATTTTGAAACATTGATTCTATACCTAGTTTTTATAGAGCGAGAAACATCGTGCGTTCATCTTGCGAAATATATCCTAAAGGTGCATTTAGACCAAACGAGCATTCGCTCATTCTATCCCCCATTCTACGAAATCAACGAATCTCGAAGAATCACGTTTTGTATAACGAACGAATTTCGTATAGTGGAGGATAGAATGAGCGAATGCTAGTTTGGTCTAAATGCACTTTTAGATGAGGTTTAAATATTTCCATTGATCGCTACAAAAAATGGAAAAATGTGAGCATGTTGACTATTATGCTTTTAAACGAAAGGTACCTTATAAGAAGAACAGAATATAAGAATAGGTATATTATCTAACCAAGATTTAAACATATTGTCAACAAATAAATATACCTATTTAATAGCCTCGTTCACCTTTTTACGCGCTATTAGCCATTAATTGCGTTTTCTCGCTTTGTAAAGCTAAACAAGCGAAAAGCGACACGCAAAAAATACAAACAATTAAACGAAATACATTTATATCAGCGCCCTCTCTATTTCAATCCCAACAACTTGAAAAAAGCGCTATCTCTGTGGACAAACGGTGCCCTCCGGGTCTCAATGAAAAGTCGATGTAACTTTGTAACCACTATATTTAAGTACAAATACACTTGAACACCAAAACAATCTCCCAAAAACTATCTCATAATACAATACATGGCAAACACTCTTACATTTTCAAGGAAAACCTTCCGTTAGCAAGTTCGCTTTCCGTATAGTGCCATCTCTCGAACCATTTACATATTACGAAATATTAAAATTAAAACAACAAATTGGACACTCTGTTTCAACCTCAGCAAATTCGCTAAAGCGCCATCTCTGTTCCAGATCGCGCAACTCGTCGAGGACGTGCGGCGACTGCAGGCGTCGCTGGCGGCGCTGCAAGAAGCGCACGCGCAGCAGCTGCAGCGGCTGGAGGAGAGGCTCGACGAGAAGAAGGCGCATATAGCACGGCTCGAGGCCAGGCTCGACACGCAGAGGGACTATGATGATGTGAAGAGGGAGGTCAGGTGAGTCGGGGTTTCGAGTTTAGATGACCATTGATTTAAAAAAAGACTACAGTATGGGGCTCTTCAAAAAAGCCTGCAAACGCGACGCGCTTATAACCGTCCTAAAGATGTCAATCCCTGACGCTCGTGTGCGCCGTTTTCTGTCTTTCATTAGTGCGATAAAGATGGTTGAATTTCGTTAGCGACTGAATGTTAGCAATTGGCATTTTGGCTACGTAGAGTGATGTTAGAATCGTCCATAGGCTACAGTGTCGGCATACCAATAGGCGAGTTGTAGGCTTGTTTAAAACCAATGTGGCATATAAAAATTACTTGAGAATATTGTCGGTTAAAATTAATTGCTCTAGTATACGGTTAGAAGGACCAATTTTTTAAGTTTACCTACGCCTAAGAAGATCGCTAATTGAAATATCCGGTTCGAAGGACCATTGTGATATGAAAACTTTGGATTAATTAAACATTAGGTACCTATATGTGAGAATTATATTTTAAGATAAATATCTTAGTATTCTTCTGACTTCATGGCGCACTAACGTTAGTTGTAACATGGTGTAAATTATGTATTTTTAATTATTAAATAAATTTTAATATGATTCGTCCAATCGAGTCTATCAAAGTAATCAGAGAAATAGGTCGTGTTTTTTTATAAAGCGCGAAGAAGTTATTTGCAAAGAACCATGAAATAATTAGACTAGGCAATATAGTTGCAATGACTTTTTATAACCAACGTTATTTCCCTAAAAGATAAACATTGAAATATTAGATCTCTCTGTTTACTCTCAAGCCTCTCAACTTAGTACATTTAGGTATCTAAATGAATACCTATTCCAAGACGAATGAGTATATCTTTAATGATCATGAAGGCATATACTCTTTATTTACTCAGGCTGAGCATATACGCGCTGTGTGCTCTGTGATTCAGAGATAAACGCCGAGATTTGTCACAATATCGTCGATAGACTTGCATCTGTGTATTAACAAAACTTCTTTAGTGTACGCTATTGCAACCTTAAGTTAAGCAATTGGAACCTTAACTCACTCTAGAACCATATCAAAATGGCAAATAGTAAGAAATTTCTTACAATTTTATTAATAACGTAATTTTTTAATTGGGTTTCAATTTGTTGACTGTACCTCTAGTTAACCCCAGTTAAGCTATTAGGAAGGTCCTCAAAATAAACCCAAGTATACATGGAAAATTTTGAAGTATGCAATGACCATTCAATATACATTTCTCTATAGGCGAGACACGAGGTTTATACTCGTATATCTTGTATAGCTATCTTTCATTTCAGCAAATATGCCTAAATTATAACCTTTAGGAACCCGGAATCAAAAATAGACCTGTATCCCGTAAATAACTGAAGCCTTAAAATGTATTCTGTAAGATCTATACCACCCACACTATTAAAAGAACTTCAAGCAATACTGAAAATCCCTATTCCTTGTAACTTTCTTACACGGCTTCCTATGAATGTCGCAACGTATTGCACCTAGATAAGAGTTCGTTGGCCTCATGTTTGCCTGATACCAGTGTTTGCCTGTTGAGACACCAGCAGCCTTCGGTAGGGGCGACGGCCAGGCCTTGGTCTGAAGGCAAATAATGCAATTGTTGATTACTGTTGATTGCGGGGCGTTGTCAACACCGAAGGGTATCGTTTTGAATTGAAAGTGACCAAAGCTTGTCAAATGTAGTGTGCGGGCTTTTAGTTTATTTTCTTTTTAAATCACTAATTTAAAGTAGTACTTTTACTCCTTTTGAATTTAAATATACATAAATATTTTTAAATTAAGAATATTTTTCAGTTGAAATCAATTTAGGACGCAAACTTTTAGTTTATTCTATTTCAAATCTACTTCAGAACATTTCACGATTTGTTTCAAATATTCTCATTAAAACATAAAGTTATATCTTCACTAACTTTGGTTATGATTTCATTGAAGTAGGTACTTAAAGATATTGGTAGTTTATACATAATTTAGATAAAACCGGTGATAGATGCTCCCACGAGAAGTGGGGCGGAAGTGATTAGTCTCCGAGATTAATGCTTACGAAATACGCATCACCAGAGTGTACCAAGTATGCTTGTAATCAAAACTGGCTTGGAATTTCAACTGGAAAACGTATTATTATAATAAATATATCATCAATACATTTAGATATATAAAAAATGTAGTACAGGCCGAGATCCAAACTTTGTGGCAAAGGTGACGGAAATATTTAAAACATGATTTGTGAAGCTGAAATAATATTAAATTGGATTATCACAACCAAATAGAATTATTTGTTCCAACGCCAACACACGAAAAGTCGCACCTAATAAAAGCGGAAGTAACAAAACTAATTTAAGCCCACATCAGCAAATCAACCGATAATCCTATTTATATTTCCCACTGGCAGGAAATAAAAAAAGAATATCATGTTCCCAGGAGCAATATCATGTTCAAACATGGAACGCTAAATTCCATATCTCGAACCGTTTAGCGATCTCCTGCGAGGAGCCTGTGGGATTGTGACAGTTTGAAAAAAACGTTAAAAAAAGATGGCCGACTGTGGAGGTATTGGTAAACGCTTTGTGTATTTTTGGTTAGTTGGACAATATTGGTTGACCGTTTCTGAGACCGACTTTTTACTGTCAATATTTATGGAAATCGATGCTACCTATTCGTTTGAAAGAAATATTATTTTGTTTGAGGAAAGGGTAGCGTATGTGATCAAGTAATAGAAACAATTTGAACACTGAAACTTTTGAAACATTATTTGAAATCTATTACACAGGCATCATCATTCAAATGATTATATTCATCCTTAAAAAAAAGTTTTAAACGTATTCTAATTCTCATAGTGAGATTGAACTGAACATGTAGTATTGTAGTTTAAGTCAATAAACCTTCTCATTTCGGAGCATATTATCTCAAGGAACTCGAAGTTTCAGAACATCTCAATAACACTCTGTCTGACTGTTTGTTTGTCTGTTTCAAACGTTTTTCACCGTTCCCAGTAACTGCCAAAGAGTTTCGAAGCAGTTGTTTTGAACGGTCGTTAAGTGTTTATGCGTTAAGTTGGAGTTCTTAGAAAAGGGTGTAAGAGATTAAATTAAGTTATTAAGTACAAGGAAATTATACTCATAGTACTGATTACAACTTAAGTACCTAAATAAATGGCTAGAGATTTTGGAAATATTATAATCTACGGAAAGAAGAACATAAAGTCTATTTCGTAATTGATTTGTTTCTATACTCTGTTCAACAATTCCTCGCACTTGGCAGTAGAAAAAGGCCGAAAACTCAAAAAATATAAACGCGAAGAGCTGTCTGCATATGGAAAATGTTAATTTACTGCCTTTTTACAGACAGGGATATACGTATTTTTCTGTTTTTTTTCTAGTCTGTTCATTTAAAAAATCCGTGTGTTCATTAAAATAACCCCCTTTATAGCCATAGACAAAATAAATAAAGTCTAGTCCTCAAACAATATTAATTTGACGCAACAGCTTTCACTGATAAGACGGCGCCTCTTATCGTCCACAGGACCAGGGAAAGGATTATCTACACCTTGTAATTACTACATAAATAACGGCTTTCTTGACAGTGATTTGCCTAGTGACTAAACATACAAACGATATAATTTACCTTCAACTCTTTGTAAGGTCTGTTTGCCTGGTACCTACATGTATTTGCTGAGTTACTAGTTATTGTGTTAATATGAATTTACATTAATTATAAAGAAGTGATTTCATGATTTTTAACTTTCATTTCAATCAAATATTGTGCTAGGTAATAGTATTTTTATACTGTATTTGTGTTGTGTATAAATATTATGAAACACCCTGCTTAAGATCAGAAATCAAAATATTTACAACGTTAAAACAATATTCTTAGTTAAATAATAAATATAATTTTGGCAGTAAGAAACTACGCGATTTTCCGAACTCGAAACTATATTTTAAAAAACAATGCATTGACTTCAATATATAATGTCAATTATACCGGCAAGTATTTCTATACGATATTTAAATAGTGTTTATTTTACTCAAAAAAAAGCTATCGATATCGTTTAACAGCAACTTTAATGTCACACGCCTTTGATCCCTTTGAAGTTCAAAGCCGCCATATTGGAAAAACAACACGTTAGTCTATGCCCAACATTGTTTGGACAGTTATAAACATCTGAGGCGGCGTCTTTGACTCGGGACATATTGGCATTAAAAAAGCTGTAGAAACCGAGTTATTGTCATTTAACGGTCATTCTAAATTTTAAACACCCTATTAATTTATCAAAAACTAAAGGCATTGCTCTTAATACATTCAAAGGTACTTCAAATTAAGTTTTAACCCTGTATGACTTAAAAACTGATGAACTGTCGAATCGTATGCAAATTCAAATTCTCTGACTTCGACCAATTAGAAGCAGCATCAAAAACGTTCCGAATTCGAAATTCAAAATGTAATCAGAATGCAAACAAGCCAATCCGGGCGGAGATTCGGCTCAGAAATCAATCTATCCAACCCCTATTAAGGTTTAATCCACGGAGGCTGGCTATAACTTAATCCGGACTTGAGAAGCGGAATAAATAAGCAATAAACCGCTACAGGTGCCTTATATTACTTAGTGTGTTATAAACGTGCGTATAGTTTCGTATAGTCTACAACAAATCTTTACGGCTTTACAATACAGTAAGAAAAGAATGAGATAATCTTGGTGGCCGTACATCGTGCGGCAGGATTTCACGTTTGCGACATTTAATGACAATGCCGATTGTAAGGTTACAAAATGTCATTTCAGACTGCAATGTTATAAAAGACCTAAGATAGATAGTTTAATTGTTTATACTATTTGTATTGAAACATTGCTCCTATCTACTACTGTATTTAACAATTATGAAGACAATCGACATTAAAAAAAATCGACTTCAACCGATTTCTCCAAGATCCCATGTTCAGACCTCAACCTGGTGCCAACGGGACTATATCGGGGTTATTCCTGTTCGATTAAAAGTTTCGATTCTCGGAGATATCTATTAACATACATATAAAAAAATCGAATTTAGAACCTCCGGTCATTTTATAGTCTGTTAAAAATTTTCGTATCACATATTATCAAACCGGAATCAGAAGGGGATTCGAAAGTACTGTTGACACAACAAATGACACAACATTTACCAAGAAGAGTTGTTTATAGATGTAGTGAGTGATTAATAAATCTATTGTCTGTAAGTCTCTGCACTTAAACTATGAATATATGAATACAACTATGAATATATCCTAGATTGACTTACCTATATACTGTTGTGTCAACAGTACTTTCGAATCCCATTCTAATCGCGTTTTGATAATACCTTCGAATATAGTGCGGGACACCGCTGAAATGGATTTTGTCAGTATGTTTTGCCTTTGTGAGAAGGCATATTGGATTTTCTCTGTACTTATAGGTAATAAAGCAATACCTATTTGTGGCATCGTGTAGACGTGTCGCATGTCTCATGTGGCATGCGGCAAGGAACGCATCCAGAGATCCCTCTGGGCCGATCATGGGAACCCACAAATGTTCGCGTGCTCGCGGCAATAATTGAAATAGCTATTTTCCTATTGTTATTTTTCTATCGTTCCGTGAGGTTATACTTTTTCTATTAGCAAAATACCAAACTAATCATGCCAATAACGACGTCTTTATTAGCAGGACGGAAGGTTCGTTTTACGTCAGCTTACCGTGTTTTCTTATTTGGCTTTCTACAGATCGAGTATTATTGTGACAGTGACAGATATATAGAAAATTGGGGAGCGATTTTGAAATAATTACGGCTTATTTTTAAGGAGAAGCCTCGACTTAATATTGTGTTAAGATAATGATTTTAATATCTTTACCAAACAAAATTCCTTGTAACATAAAAACCATAGCTGTAAAACCGAAGATTATGCTCTGTCGACGTTCAAAAATTAAAAAGGCAAATAGAAATTATCTCGTGTTTAATTAAATGCATGTGATTTACATATTTCGGGGAACAAACAAAGTAATAGGAAGTATATGCATGTTTGCCGTCTATATATCAATAGAGCCTATCGTGGGCACCTGTCCCCATTTGCTTAGGCTTGTTTACATAACATTTAACGAAAGTTTAGCCCGGCCCTGTCACACAGAAATTATCAACTAATTTACCTTAGTTTTTTCACCGTCGAAAAGAAATCAAGTAAGCTCTTTACTGTGTTGACACTGGCAGTTTGTATAAGGGATTCATGAAAATTAAAAAGTTTATGTCAATATGTGTCTATGGTAAGTTTGAGAGCCAATGGTGCGTTAGGATTTTGAATGTGTTCCATTTTCGAACGGGC